>JZKD02S0700937.1:286898-335141 GCA_000966675.3 Picea glauca
GAGGGAATTGACTTTGGTGAGATTTTTTCTCCTGTTGCTAAGTTAACTTCTATTAGATTTCTTTTATCTATTGCTGCTGCTTTTGATCTTGAAGTGGAACAGATGGATGTGAAGAAATCATTCCTACATGGGGATCTGGAAGAATAAATCTACATGAAGCAGCCAGAAGGTTTTGTAGTGAAGGGAAAGAAAGAGTTGGTCTGTAAGCTAAAGAAGTCACTATATGGTCTGAAGCAATCACCTAGGATGTGGTACCAAAAATTTGACACATACATCCTTGGATTGGGATTTGTAAGAAGTAGGGTTGATCACTATGTATATTCCAAGCAAGTTGGTAATCACTTCAGTTATGTAGTGTTGTATGTTGATGACATATTGTTGGTAGGAGATAACATGGATGCTATCAAGGAGGTGAAATCGCAGCTATCCTCCAAATTTGACATGAAGGATCTCGGTGCTGCTAACTTCATTCTGGGAATGGAGATTAAAAGAGATCGTGCAAACAAGAAACTTTGGTTGAATCAGAGAAAATATGTTGAGACAATATTGTAGAGGTTTAATATGCATGGAAGTAAATTGGTCAAGGTTCCTATTCCTATAAGTGTAAAGTTATCTGCAGATCAGTGTCCCAAGACACAGGAAGAAGAAGAGGACATGTACCATGTTCCGTATGCCAGTGCAGTTGGTAGTTTAATGTATGTAATGGTCTGTACTAGACCGGACATTGCATATGTAGTGGGAGTTTTGAGTAGGTATATGTGAAAACCAGGGAAGGAGCATTTGACAACAATAAAGAGGGTCTTCAGGTATCTTCATGGAACTACCAGTTATGGATTATGCTACCAAGGAAGACCAGGATTGGACAAAGTGGTGGACATACATGGCTTTGTTGATGCAGACTGGGCTGGAGATCTGGATCACATAAGATATACAAGTGGGTATGTGTTTAACCTATTTGGAGGAGCAATCCTTTGGATGAGCAAAAGATAGGCTATAGTGGCACTCTCAACTACAGAAGTTGAATACATGGCAGCCACTCATGCAAGCAAGGAAGCAGTATGGTTACAAAGATTGTGTTCAGGTATTGGGTTGGTACAACAAGCAGTGAGATTAGATTGTGACAGTCAGAGTGCAATCTTCCTAGCAAAGAACCTAGCTTATCATTCGAAGACAAAGCATATTGATGTTCAGTATCACTTTGTGAGAGACATGGTTGAGGAAAAGAAGGTGTTGCTGGAAAAGGTTGACACTTTGAAGAATGTTGCAAATTCATTGACAAAGTCTGTGAGCACAGAAAAGTTCTTCTGGTGTAGAGTAACAATGGGCATTGTTGACTATATAATCCCCTGAACCCCTGGATGCAAAGAAAACAACAAGTGGGAGAATGTTGGGTATGTGTTATATTCTTTGCATGGGTGTGTGTGGGCGCATCAGGTTTGACAACTATGTCTGACGATCTCTCTAGTAGTGCTCTTTGTGTCGTGTGCGCCAAGTGCTTTCCTAGGGGGGTCCCAGGGGGGGAGCAGGTATGCCTCCGCTGGTTATGCCCAACATTCGGTGCAGTGCCCTGAATTTTTTTTTGGGGTGGTTTTTGGTATTTTTAGCGGTTTACTAAATTAATCCCAGATTAAGGGATTAGGGTTTTGGTATCTACGGAATACCTAAAAACATTGTATATATTGTATGGTGAATGATGAAATTCGATAATGAATATAAGAAAGGTTTTCTCGGTTGAGGGTTTCCGGTATAAAATCTCTGTGTACTTTGTGTATGAGCCATTGATTAAATTCTATTTTGCTTAAGAATCGATATGCATTGCTTTACTTCACATGTTTAAAACTTACAAATACCAGCATGCTTCTTGCTCGACCAACAAATAGGCTCTAAACGAATACTGAGTGAGTAACAATATGTGGACTTGCGATCAATGTTATCGCCAGTCGAGTTAGAATCAGTGAATCCGACGAGGTCCAATGTAGAGTCTGTTGAATAATGAATCCCAAAGATGATGGTGCCATATACGTATCGAAGGATACACTTTGCATCCTTCCAATGTAGCTCATGCAACTCCTGGATTAACCTGGAGACTGCTCCAACTGCATGGGAAAGGTCTGGTCTGGAGTGTGTGAGATACACCAAGCTCCCCATTAGTTGTCTATATAGTGTGCTTTCAACCAGTGGAGTTTCCCCGCCATCCTCAAGCTTGACTCCTGATAGGAAAGTAGTCGGGGCAGACTTGTAGTCTGTCATGTGAAATATCTCAAGGAGATCTCATGCATACTTGACCTGAGATAGTTTGATGCATGATGCATCATCACTAATCACGAGTCCAAGGAAGAAATGTAGGGGACCCATGTTTGTCATCAAGAACCTATCATGTAGAATCCTCTTGACTGCAAAAATCGTTGAAGTTGAGCAACTGGTGATCAACAAATCATCAACATACAGAACTAGGAGTAGAAGTGAATCAACTGTCTTGAGCATGTAAACATTCAAGGTCTAATTTACAACATACAAAGTTCTGTGACAACAAGTAGGAGTCCATCTTTGCATACCATGCCCTCAGAGCCTGCTTGAGGCCATAAAGAGACTTCTTTAGTCGACAGACCAAAAATGAATCCTGCATAAATCCATGGGGTTGCTTCATATAGATCCCCTCAGAGAGATTGTCGTGAAGAAATGCATTCTTCATGTCCATCTGATGGACTTCCGATCCCTTGGCTGCCACAATGGCAAGTGCCAAACATATGGTATCCATCTTCGCTACTGGAGCGAAGGTCTCATCATAGTCAATGCCATGCACCTGTTGAAATCCTTTGGCAACTAGCCTGGCTTTGTATCTGCTAACCCATCCATCCACTGTGCTCTTGGTCCTGTAGACCCATATGCACCTAACAAGTTTCCTTCCTGAAGGAAGGGGAACAAGATCCCAAGTCTGGTTCTCGAGGAGGGAGTTGTACTCCTTCTGCATGGCGGATTCCCAAAAGGGATTTCCAACAACCTCACCATAAGACTATGGATCTGAAGACTGAACCAAGAAAATATGCCTGGGTGGCATTGGTTCAGTGGTAGTGGGTGCAAGAGGAGGCTCCTCGAAATCAGATCGAGTCCTCCTAGTATCATCTAGATCACCAACAAGATCCCCTGCATCTTGAAGAGTAGTCTGGGCCCACTTGGGCCTCTGCTCTGGATCTGCATCTGCATCTGGATGCACTGACTCTGCATCTGACTATAATGACTCTGTATCTAGATCATTTGAATCCTCTGAATCAGAACTCTCATCTGAAGAAGAGTCGACATGTGCATGCTCATCATCTCTGACAGTTGGAAGAACAAAGGTGTCTGCATGCGACTGTTGAGGTACATGCGAGACACTTTCCTCGAATTGGACACTTTGATCAATGATGAGTAGGTTCGAGGAAAGATTAATAAGTCTGTATCCCTTTACACCGTCGGGGTATCCAACAAAGATACACTATGTGTTCTATGGATCAAGTGCCTTCCTCTTTTCAGAGGGAATCTGGGCCCATGCACGTGAACTGAAAATACGAAAGTGGGTCACTTCCGGTTTGAGGCTGCTCCAAGCCTCGTAGGGGGTCTTATCCTTGACATATATATGGGGAGATATGTTTTGGATGTAGGTTGCACAATTAAGTGCTTCGGCCCATAATCTCTGTGGAAGTGACTTTGTATGTAGCATGCAAGATGCCATCTCTTTTAGATATATATTTTTCCGCTCAACAACTCCATTTTGCTGCGGAGTGTAGGGAACCGTGTGCTGCAACTGAATCCCTGCCTCATGACAAAGATTTTGGATCTCATGGTTGAAATACTCTCCCCCATTATCAGTTCAGAGGATTTTGATTTTCTTTCTTGACTATGTCTCAACAAGGGCTTTGAAATCTTCAAGGTGTTGAAAGACCTCTTATTTTTGCATGAGAAAGAAAATCCATGTGAAGCGTGAGAAATCGTCAACAGAAATAAGCACCTACCTTGATTTGTTGATTGATGAATGCGGAAAAGGGCCCATGACATCACTATGGATTAAATCTAAAGGAGAGGAAGCTCTCTGAGTCTTTCCTTTGTCGAATTTCTCTTGAGGGTGTTTTCCAAGAACACATCCCTCAAAAATTTCTTTGGAGTAGTGGATGTCGGGTAGACCATCAACCATTCCCTGCTTGCTAAGCTCACCGGTAGCAACCCTGGAATTGATTTGCATGTCATAGATATCCACTGCATCAAGTGTGAATATGAGTCTCTTTACGGTGCCATAATTTGTCATCTGATACATAGAAAGAAGATTGATGAAAAGTTTGGGAACGTGCAACACATTCTCGAAGCTTGCGTTTGTGAGTTCAATTATTCCTTTGTCGGTGACCTCAACTGGAGAGTTGTCCCCCATCAGAATAGGAGGAACTTTGCATGCATCCAATGTAGAATAGGCTTCTTTTGTGGCAACCATGTAGTGTGATGCTCCTGAATCTACGATCCAAGCATCGAGAGAGGAGTTGATGACAATCAAAGCATGGTTGGAATTGCCTTTCTTGGGATTTTGATATTCTGGATTCTTCTTCTTAGCACCCTCGAGGATGTGATTTCCAAGGTTATTTTTTTGAAGTATTTGGGTCATTATATCTATCTATTTCTGCATACATGCGGATTCTGGATGGAATCATTTATGGTAGTAAGAGCATTTCTCCCCTTTTCTCCCCTTTCCACCTTTGGATCCGGAGGCATCGTTGAAGGGTTTTGAGTACCCTTCCTTCTTCGGATTTGAATGTGCTTTTATTTTGTCTTTATATTTATATTTATGATACTAATGACCATTTCCATCTTGCAAAGTAAGTGCATGTGCCTTTGGGCCTTTGATTTTTCCCATATTGATGAGCTTGTTATGCTCTTGTGTCAGAGACTCAATAAAGGCCTCAACCGAGGGCATAGTCCAAGTAGATATGGAGGTGAACCTAAGTGAATGGAGTGTGGATACAAATACTGAGTATTCTGGACCAAGTTTGGAGAGAATGGCGAGAACCATTTGTTTCTCCTCCTTAGATTTATCAACCCCGCAAGCCTTGAGTTGCGACAACAAATCCTTATATTTGGTAAAGAAATCTTGGAGATTGTCGAAGATTTTTGGATACAATGTGAGCAAATCCACCTTGAGCATGTGTCCCCTCATCTCATCCTATTTTCCAAAAATCCCTTCCATGGTGGTCCAGGCTTCATTGGGGGTTTTACAGGAGGATATGTGAAAGAGGAGTTCAGAAGAAATGAGATTGCAAATTGTTCTGAACGCTTCATCCATTCGATTTAGATACTTGGATTTTTATAAGGCTGATGTTGATTCTGCCTCTATGTTCATGGTTAACCTATACAATCCTATGCTTTGAAGATGCATTATCATCTCCTCCTTCCATGCAAAGAAGTTGTAAGGTGTAAGAATGAATTCTTTTGGAAATTCCATTTTTCCGCTCTCTTCAATCTTCGGTACCTGCAAAAATATTTTGGTGTGTCTTTTCCCTAGCAGTCTGTTAGCTTTGATACAATGTAAATGTGTTGAACCTGCACAAAATAGATCTAGCTGGGAATTGACATACATAGTTGCAAAGAAAATAAAAGAAAAGAGAAGCAAGAGAGAAAGAATGGAAGAATTCCCATTAACCAAATGAATGAATGATAATTTACACATGATATACTCTGTATAACTCAACCAATGCGCACTGGAGGAGAAGCCAATGCGCCATAGTGGTGTTCTAGAGTGATATGGACACACACCAGCAGTTGCGTGAGTAAACTTCCACCTAGTCTAGTCTCTCAGGAAGTTACGGTAGTGAACTGCCACCTAGCTGAGTTAACTAGTCTATCAGTCTTCAGTTAACTTACATAAACATAGTGAAGTGAGGAGGAGATCAGGGAATCATGAGTAATGCGCTAGTCTGGTGATGATACCAAGGATAATGCACATTATCTGGTGATGATCCCAATGTTGCATGGTGATAATCCCAATGTAGAATCTAGACTCCACTCAACTGATCAAACTTAAGAGAATATTCTCCTAGAGGAATATTATCCCCTAAACTTTAGGAGACTGAATAGTGACTAATAAACATAGGAAAAACCTTAGGAAAAAGTAATCCTAGGTTTGTGTGAAGTAACTCCAACATAAATTTCTTCTAATAGGGGGTAGGGAAACTTTATAAATTAGAGTTGAATGCTTCATAATGGATGCCTCAAGTGCAGGGATAAAACATGTCATGCAATGAAAGTCGCAAATGATCAATGCCATTTCATTTTTATTGCCATTGCCCATGTGGAAAAAGTCAGACACGGTCCATGCGCACTAACATGTCTTGTAAGTGAAGAGACAAAGATAATGTATTATAAATATGCATCCATCCAATTGAGAATTATTATATGAAATACTATGAATTTTCTACATATTTCTTGGGTATTCATCCCATTAGGAATTACTTCCCAAACAACGCTTTCCATAGATACAATCCAAGCATTGATCCCATTCAAAGTTACCTCTAAATCAAGACTTTTATTATTTCATAAATTCGAGGTAGTATAGAGGTATAGCCAATATAGGCTTCCAATTTCCAATTCCAATGTTAGATATAGGGGTTATGACAATGAATCTTAATATGAACATTTGTCCTTCTATTAATTAAATACAACAAGATTGTAAGTTAGGAGTCAGAATAAAATATATATGCATACCATGAGAACATCTTGCTTTTGTAGTGCAACTACCTCTTTGTTTGCAATACAGTTGCAATGTGCATCAATATCAACAATAGTTCATTTTAGAAGACATGACGAGTTATTCAAATGAGGACCATATCAATGCCATATCATTGTAATGATAGTATAAAGTAAAAAAAATACAAGGAGAATTAAGGATATGTGAAAAAAAACAAATAATTTTCAAATTCAAAATTGAAAATTTAAGTATCGTTGAAATTGTTGCAATCAATTAGAGAATTTGCAAGCCTTCCTTATCTTTATTTATACATCTCTAACACAAAATGATGAATGAACAATAAATGAAAGGACTCTGCCCTTTATTTATATAAGAGGTAAAACCATATTCAGTATCGGGACTTGGATTTTATTGCAGGTTTGAAAGGGATGAATAAAATCACAGTTTGAGTAGAATATTTGAGTGCAACCAGTGTCTAGTAGAATATTTGAGTGCAACCAGTGTCTAGTATTTCATGTATTTAGGTTGAAATTTCCTTCTTAATCCCATAAATTTATAGGTGGCTACAAATTTGTTACATCTACATGTCATTTTAAATTTGTGTTTTCTTAATAGTTGGTATAATTATTGTTGTTATTTTACCAAAAGGTACATATGGATGGAAATGCATATGGCTCCAAGGGATGATTTGGAATATGAAATTGTAGCTAGTGAAGGGAACTCTGTCATTGGCATAGTTAGGTGTCGAAAAGATTCTACATTTTCTTAAATCCATCATGAAATTGTGGATGATGGAGTCATTGGATATTCTTTTCAGTTTGTTGGTAGTAAAGGGTACCCTTTAAATCCAAAGCAAGAGCAACAATGGATAGTTACAACAAAAATGTAGTCGTCAAGAGGAAACTAGACAGATTGGAAATTGAAACATTTGGATCAAGTATAGTGGGAAAGCTCCAAATGTTGGAGACATTAGAGAGCATGTCGAGGAACCTATGTATAAACAACCAAGAGTTGAAAGTGTTTCAAAGTATGTAGAACAATGCATTTACGGTGATCCTATCGTATTGGCATTATGGGAAAACAAAGTGAATAACTTAATGTAATAATTTATTGGGGAGAAGCTTAGTCTCCAAGTATCTTCAAAAAAGGGAAAACCTCAAATAAAGATCATGTATGAAACTTGTGGTGTTATTTATGGAACATGGGAAATATCATTTGCATCTCAAAAAATTCTTAACTTCAGAAATTCTCATATGAAATTAACAACTCATCAATGTAACATTTAAGCCAAGGGAAATAGTCAAATTCCTTCATGTAGTGAAGAAACACGAACAATAGTGGTTAGAGATCGATTTGAGATTGAGAAAGCAATCAAAATTATAAATGATTTCAACAAGACACAAGATCTTGATTTGTTTGAGAAAAGTAAAAGTGGAACGTACATGATGTGATAATTGGTTTTCTTTAGTGCCAGCTAGTGGTAATATTGTCAGCTCTTTAAGTTAACACATGAAATCAAAGAAGCATATTACTTATACGGATGAGATTTTGCATAATACAAGAAGGTTGAGGACTAGCACAATCGAGATACCAATAATCCTATCATCGAGAAGTCCCAACATAGTTTGACTAGGTTCTTGGTTCCATCATCACCATCACTATTACGCAGGGGTTCCATAAGTGCATGGGCTTCTACTTCAGGTGTGTTAATGATGCATTTTTTCATTTGAATTTGAATTGGCACATTATTTTATTTGTTATCTTATTTGGAAGTAGTTCATTTTTTAATGTATTTTCCATATTATTCTAAGTCATTTATCTCCCTTTATATTACAATGTTGGGGGGTATTTGGGATCCCTAAATCGATAGAAATGTGGAGAGAATAGATACAAAGGTCCTAATGGATGCTTATCGTGGTGGAAAATTATGGGCCATAGAGAAGCATACAAAGAGGAAAGTACGTTATTATGGTATTGAATGTTGTATTGACGACATGTATAGACATATTGATTGCCATAGGGCTTCTGAAACACGAATCCCTTTTGATTCATTGACATGCAATTTTTGTAAGTCAATTCCAAAATGTGATGACTTTAGGATGCATTTATATCATGAATCAAGGAGCAACATTAAAAGACATGGGAGAGATACAAGGAAAGAGAGAAGATTGGACCATTTGACTCAAATTAAACTCAAAATTGTTGCACGAGTTGCAAATGCTAGCCATAGATTAACAATGCTAGATATTTGGTGGGAGAGGAAAAAGATTGCTACATTGTCTATTACAATGAGGTCCCTAAAGGAAAAGTTTTTCAAATATGTAGAAAGGAAGGATGTCTTCAGGTTTTGCAAGGATGTGTGCGAGGCTCATAAGCAAGGAAAATTACAAGGTAACGATGCAACTTGGGATTTTTTCCAAGATAATTTTCACAACCCGATGCATTCAAAAGTAGGGAGAAGGTATAATGCATCCACTAAATCCATCTATGCGATGATTAAGTTGTGGGGAGGTCCTAGATTACATATTTTTACTAGTTTGAATATTGATGGCCCTTCAATATCTACAACTTTAAGGCAAGTTAGAAAATCATTGGCATATATCCCAGGGGATCAAAAGTACATTTTTGAGACAATTGCAAAAGTTTATGCTTCTTATAAAGCCAAACATGGTATAGAGGGCCCAATTAATGTATTTATTGCTGAAGATGAAACCATCATGAAAAAATATGTTAGGTGGGTAGAAAAAAGTGATACAATGGTGAGATTTTTTGGTAAGAAAGAAAAACATAAGTGCCAATCACATTTCTTGGTGACAATTGGTGATGGCATTGTATGATACATGATTATTACAAACACTTTTAAGAATTTTGTGATTGAGCAT
Organism: Picea glauca; assembly: GCA_000966675.3. Classification (NCBI taxonomy): domain Eukaryota; kingdom Viridiplantae; phylum Streptophyta; class Pinopsida; order Pinales; family Pinaceae; genus Picea; species Picea glauca. The sequence continues at coordinate 296,487 of JZKD02S0700937.1, forward strand.
TATGCACATGTTATTATTGCAAACCCTTTACATGACAAGCTTCCTTGTTTGGTTGTGGTTGTTCATAGATATGTTTGATGTAAATTTTGTTCATCACCAATGGGAAAAAATAGAATATTCATGGAATAAACATGTTGAACATTTTTGTGGACCTTTTATTGGTCATCCCTCAGATGCAGACAGTAGAAGAAGACAACTTATGTTGAGGATTATTCTTCAACAATGTGCATTATATATCAAATTCCTTGGGAATGATAGAGGCTAACATGATTGTATGATGGTTTCAAAGTAACAAGACTTCATGACCAGGATTACATCCACAATGGAAAAAGGTTAGCGAATCATTTGTTTAGTGATAGACGTGATATGATTATTGGAGAAGAGTTAATAAATTTTAACCACATCAGAATGGTTTATAACACTTTGAAAGTGGATGATCATAAGTTTAAAATTGAAGATATAGAGAGGATTGATCGACAAAATTGGGGTTCAACACAATGCATTGCTTCAAGGCATGTTCAGAGGTGTTTGAAAGAGATGAGAATTAAAACATGTGGTAGGACAAAGATGACAATAGTTACAAAGGCTTATCTAACAATTCTCGTTGACTATATTGATATTTTTATGTCTCAGAGTTTGAATCTTCGGGAAAGAGTATGAAATGCTTCAAGTGTTCATCATTTCTTCATGTTATGGTTATGTTGGGTACGAAAACAATCTCATACTAATGTCAACATAAATATCATCAGTAGAGATGCATATCAAAATGTGCATATTTCTTTCCACTTTGCATTTTTGTGATGAGAATGTTTAGGGATAAGTACTCTAACTTGCCAAGTGTATTGCACTTGATTGGGTTAGATTTATGTGAGAAATTCTTTAGAAAAGTTGGTGGGATGGTTGGATTAGAGAGGGCCTATGATTTCACTCACTTACTTCATGCCATTGGAACCCTTAATAGAGTTGTTGAAGAATAATAAATCCCCAAGGGAATCCTTTTAATAAATCTCATAAGAAACATATGGGTATCTGGAATACATTGCACCAACAAATGAATAAGGACATTGACATTTTGTAACAATATGATTTAATATATATAGATGATAAAATTATAGAATCCCTCAAGATAGGGTTGGAGGATGCACATGACATTTTATCAAATCTCTACATGCAACCAAAGACACACACACACACACACACACACACACAGTGCTCGGTGGTTTAAACCATGGACAAAGGATCATAATTTTCCAACATTCCAAGTTGTGGATGAAGTAGTTGATGATTCTCCACTGGGTCATTCCAAGTCTATATTCTAATATTTGTCTTCAATGGCACTCAATGATAGTGAATTGCAAACAATGGAAAGTAAGTGGAGGATTTAGTTGGATGAAATTTTAGATTCCATTGATGAGAATGTAAACATAACTACCAAACCAATGGTGGAGCTCAATGGTAAGGATATGTATAAAATTTGTTTGCTTAGTTAGTTGAATGGAAATATGACATTATCCAAAGATAGATTGACAAAAGTGAGAAATGGGGTCTACTTTATGCAAGATGAGAGGGCCCCAAAAAAGGGTGTTTCAATAAGTTTTGGAATTGGCTAGGATTGTGCAGTGTTGTTTGAGAGCGAGTCTATACTTGTCATTAAACATGATACAAGAAAAGGTGTTTCTCAAAGTACAAAACATGGTGTTTCTTGTGGGATTTGGTACATTGGAAAGTTCAAAGAATAAGAAATGAGGATGGTAATAGAGTGTTTTATTACCATAATGACATTGATCTTTTGGATAGGCTAGAAGGAGTTAATCTTCGACTTTGTTGGTACAATCGAATAAACAGACAACACATGTACACATGTGATTTGACATATCATATTTTCATACAACTTGAAGTTGTTACAATAGTAGACAACTTATCATACAATATCAAGAATGACACGTACAAATTAGAAGAAAGTGATTACAATTTTTTTGAAGATTTTGTCAAAAATCTAAATAGGGAAAAGTTTTCACTTAGTTTTCAAAACATTCTACTTTCTTTTTTCTTTTTATTACTATCTTATAGATTATTTATAAAGTATTCTTGGTTGTATTATTGTTGATTTGTTTGTAGTAGGTTGATACTCACTTAATACTTTTTGGCCTTAGGTGCGATGAATGGTTGGGATAACTCAACATGTAGTTATTGGGCTTTAGATATTTCTTATTGCTTTCTTGAAGAGTGGCTCTTAAGGGTTCTTGAAATTTTTGCAATAGCTTCAAAATGGGCACTTTTACCCTTAGAATATAAAACTATAAAAAACTATAAGGATTTTAGTCGTGTTTTAACCAATCATATTTAAGTGTCTAACTTCTTTTAGGTTTTGCGATTTTTTTGGAAATTATAGTCGTGCTTTGTGATGGAGTGGAAACAAGGCATCAAACTTAATTGAAACTTTTAAAGACGAAACAAGTTTTTACATATCACATTTTGGTGGCCATGCCAATATTGGAGTTTCTAGACTTTGACATTTGCTAGTTAAACATTTAGATTGAATATTACCTGATGTGTGTTTCTCAAAATGTGTTTTATACATGTTTTCTATGTAGTTTTCTTCATAAAATAACATATTCGATTTTAATTATCCTTGCATTAGAAAATTCAAAATCAATATTGAATACTCCCTACATACAAATTCTATTTTGAAATGGAAGTGTTACCCCCCAGGATAGGTGTAACTAAGGAAATGATGTATCGAAGCCCGCAGGTTGAAGACATGGAGTGTCGAGAGCCAAATGAGTGGACAAACCCCCTCTTCTTACCACACGTCACCTCTAATTGACAACAACAACGTTCAACAAACTAGCTTGGCCCACATAGGACAACATGTCTTGCTTCATGAGGTAAGAATTCCGGTCTCATGGTAAGTGTCATTTTAATAATTGAAGCATTTGAGCATGTTGCAAAGAGTCATTTCTTGATTATGAAAACATTTTCTTGGAAATTATACCTTTTTCCTCATTTCACCTTGGTGGTTGACATGTTTTCCTAGTAAGTGGGTCACCCTCGAGAAAAGGGTTTCTACTACGGGGTCTCCTTGAAGGGTCATCGTACTATTCCCATCCATATTTACCACTTTCCATGCTTCTTCCCCTTCGTTTCCTCATCTTCTGAGTTTTAGGGATTATTGATCCCAAGAAGGGATTGTACCTCATTTCACGAGAAGAAGGGGCTAAACGCCCAATGGTGTTGTATCTAGCAAAAGATAAAAGCCATAAATTATCCTCTAGATGCTCGCCCTAAGGTCCTGAGAGCAATGAAATGCTTCTCCATAAAAAATCAAGGACCTTTAAAAAATAAAACATATAATTAATAAATGTCCAGCATGTTGAGGGAATACATTTATGGTGTCTTCTAATTTCCTTGCACATGGCACTCAACACATTCTTAGCTCCAAGTGGCATTTCATTGTGGTGCTCCTTACTTTCCATTGCACATAGCACTCAATGTTCTGAACCATAATAAATTAACGGCAATAAAGGGCTTGGAAAAATGTTGCATTGCAAACGAGGATGCAACACACCCTCTACAAAGGCACCCATGAATGAGATAATATGAGCCCTTGATACGTCAAGAACCCCATGCCCAAACGTCACATCCCCATCCACCTCATATTCACTACATGACTTAGAGAGGGTCTTATTGGGAAATACTCCTTTACTTGGAGGATTGATCTACCCAATATGGCACCATGACAACCCTCCCATACCTAAATTTGGAAAATCATACAAGTTCTTTGAGCATTTGTTTAGTTTGAAAAGGGGGGATATAATGCACATGTTTGGGTGGTTCTTTTATTAAATGTGGCCTACTTGGCATGGTACACGTGACTTATGGACCTGTGGAGGACATACTTGTTGTCTTTGCAGGACCTTGCCAGGTGTAACCTATTCCATGGAGGAAATATGCCATTTTGACCTTCATGGGGGGTTGAAAAACCCCAAGGATGGATGCCATACCCCATAGGATGGGTAGAGGACCCCAAAGCCATTGTACACTTGAGATGATAGATGTTGCCTTTGGAGGCACTTGGACAACACTAGATGATGACATCATAGCCCATTGCACTTGGACGTTGGCCTTTGGAGGCCTAGAACGTCACTCCCTAAGCCCTTGATGTCAGTTGGAGACAAAGGTTTTTGATGGGTTTGATGGTTTTAGAAGAGAGTTGACGTGGTTTGAAGAAGGAAGATGCATAACATTACACTCCAGAGCATGAGAGATGGACACATGGCCTTTGGTGGCCCAACAAATTGCATCTAGAGGCTCAATGTCTCAATTTTTGGTCTTAGCATCACCCTTCTAAGGGATTTACTTTATGTAATTTTAATTTTTGAAAATTGTGAAGGCAAATAAAAGGGATCGACCCTCTTTTAATTTGTTTGTTGTTGACTTTCTTATGTGGACAAATTGGTTTTAGATGACCTCATATAAATAGAGGTCATCTCACTTTCATTTGAGAAACAACTCACTTGAGAATTACATAACTCTTGGTTGAAATTTTTGCTCTACTTGGGAAATTCGCTCCATCTTGTCTTTTGTGGAATTGGATGCTTCACTTATCTATTGGCACAAGGAAGGACAACAACTTCCCTTGATGCTTGTTTCTTGGCAATTTTGGTGGAATATATTGATAAGTAAGGGTTTTTCATGCTATCCCTTGGATTAAGTAAGAAATTTCTACAATTATATGTTTTTCTTCTTTATTTCAAGGTTATTTTGTCCAACCCTTAGAGGAGTATAAGGGAATACACCCTCCATCGAGGATTTATCATTTGTTGTCATTGAAAAGGCTATTGCAAAGGTTGCTATAAGGAGTAAAAGGGCTTACACCCTTGTAGATTTACCTTTCTAAGGTTTGTTTACTCTAGGGACTAAAAGGGCTTACACCACTATAGGAGCAATAAACACTAGCTCATAAACAAGAGACTCCATAACCCAATAGATAAGACATTAATATTTTTGCACTGGAGATTGAATATTGTGCATTGGTAAACGTGATTTCAAGGGGATTGAATTGCTCAAGTTTGAAATTCAGTTCTACACGTTTTAAGTTATATTGTGCCCTAAGGGCATCTTGTTTAGCCAAGTGATCTAGCCATTGCAATAAACATTTAGCTACAAGCATTAGGGTTGCAACAAACTCGCTCTCTTACTCTCTTTTCTACCACTTAAATTCACTTGCAAGCCTTGGTAATTGTTCTACTGATTATAAGTTGTTGTTTGAGTGGTTTAATTGTCGATTTAAGTGGCTAGAACTTGCTGTTGTAGCAAAATTTTGCTACATCCATGTTGGAATGGTAGTTTTGAATACAATTTTGGAGAAAAAACTAATTATAAAGAAAGGGCGCAGAAGGAAGAAAGGGTGTAGAAGAAAGAAAGGGCACAAAAGGAACAAAGTGCACAGAAGGAGGAAGTCACGCAGAAGGAAGGAAGTGCACATAAGGGCACAAAAGGACACATACAACGCATAGACAGAAGGATAAAGCAACCAAGCAAGAGAAGGAAGCACAAACAAACGACAATGCAAATTTCTAGAAATAGAAGAAAAAAAGAAAATATGTATAAAGAACGAGGAGTAAAAGAAGGAAAACAACTAGTTAACTGAAGCTGGACATGCCATGCATTGTAATGGGTTATTTTGGGATAGATAATAATAGGGTTTTAATCCTAGATTTTCGGTATAAATATGCAATAGTATTGGGATATTAGTGTGCGTAGAAGGGAATGAATGTGACGAAAGATCATGAATGTAATAGACAATTAGTAAGAAAGAAGATGAATAAAGGAGTTTAGAGAGGATATTTCATCTTATGCTTCTTTTACTTATCTGTATGCATTTTATGAATGATGATATTGTTCATAGAATAGAGTTAATATATGGATTGATTATGATACAATGTTCATGTACGACTGTGATAATATAGGTGATAATCAAGACTATACTTAAGCCAGAGGATAAGGAACACTGATTTGCACCTCTGCCTCCCTTTCCCTTACTACTACAAAACCTGGTTCTTGCAGTCCCAATAGATGCCTCGGGTGAGACTTCATTTGCGCAAGCAGGTGATGCTGAAAGGGACGATGTCTTGAGGTTTTTTTGGTCACAGTTTAACCTAACCTTGGGTATTACAACCCATGCACAGAACAATATTATCCCAACAAATGGTTTTGTTGCCGGGATCGAGAAATTGTGATTAAGGGAATGTTTTAGAGGTCGACTAAGAAGTAAATAATAGACTGGCTGGAAAAAAAAGAACAAGAATTTGTAGGACAAGAGAACCAAAATCCTCAGATGAGTGACAAGCAATGGATGGAAAAGTATGTGATCATGGACTTGCATGAACATTTCTTTGGCGAATTCGCATAAATTATGACAGAGTGGCTAGAAAGAATGGTCGAGAATACATGAAGGTTTAGTGCTGCAACACAAAAGAATTGGATTCTTGAATTGATAAAGCAACTGAATTCGGTAAGTAACCCAACTACTTGAGCAATTGATTTCTGGTTAGATAATGTATTAGGGGGTTATATTACAGAATTTGTAGTAGATTGCATTTAATCATACAGTGTCGCAGAAATAATTTTTTTAAAGGACCGCGCGGTAGGTTCTTGAAATCATTAAATACGTGGATAAAACTGGTGTTATGTGAAAACCACGTGATGATTAAGAAGTCTGACGACTAAAGGGGATTTGTGCACATAGGCGGAGCCGAAGGATTACAGGGGAATCGTCTGAGAGAAGGAAGCAACAAACGAGGAAGGAAGAGACCAAGGATTCAAGAAGGAGGCATACTAGAGGAAGAGTATGATTTTGGAAAATTGCGTGGAGGAAGAAGGTATAAGAGGCAAAATACTGGGGCTGAGAGAGAAGAGAAGCATAGTGAGCCGACATAAAGCGAACCTTGTGCACAAATCTGAATCGTGGGGATACCATATGGAGGAGGAAAAGAAGAAGAGTCCCAGTCTAGTCCAATAATAGAGGAAACTAGAAGTCCTACTTAGATAGGATCTTGTGTTGAATCCACGACCCTGTGTGCGTCGCCATAGTTAAAGATAAAATTTGAAGACCTGTCAAAAGCTATCATTGTTAGGCAAATATTACATAGCAGTAGTAGTCAAAATAGTGGGATTAGTACGTAGAGTCAAAATCAGAGTCCACCAACATCACCAAGAGGAGGGAATACACAAACCAACATGGCGGTAATAAACAATACACTTAGGCTTCGTAAGTTCAAGGGAGTAGGATCAGAGGATCCAGAACAACATGTGTTTTTCTATGAAATAGTTTGGGCTGCTAAAAACATACAAGATGATGTCGTCAAAATTGTGCATTTATCAACAACATTTAGAGGTCTTGCGCTGATATGGTATATGAAATTACGGAGCATTACGCCTATGATACAGGCCAAGACCTTGGCAGAGATAAAGCAAGCGCTCTTAAAGGAGTTCAAAAATCCAAAGTCAGATTCGCAGTACATCATTGAACTAAAAGAGATCAAACAGGTACAAACATAGTCTGTATGGGATTACGATCAACACTTTAAGGATGTAATGGGGATACTGACGTTCCAAATTCCATATCAACAACATTAAGAGTGGTTTATTGTTGGACTTCTACCACACATTCAGAGGTCCTTGATTCAACAAAAGGTTACATCATAGCCTGAGGTTACATCATGCTTCTAGAGATTGCAATGAAACTAGAAGCATCGCCGTTAGGAGATACATGATAAATGACACAGGTTTAGACACAGTTGGCTGCATTAAAAATCTAGTTGGTCGAGCTCACCAAGGGAAGGGAAAAATGATAACAGGTTTGGTGTACGAAGTGCAGGAAGGAAGGTCATCAAAAGGATGAATGCCCAACATTTGCGCGGTATCTGGCAGTTGGGGCGTCGAATCCACTACCCGGAGGAGGATACTGTGAGATCTGTAAGAAATGGGGCCATCATCCCACGGAGTGTCCATTACTACAGAAATATCAGAGTACCCCAAATATTTTGTTTTGCAATTTTTGCAAGTTGGTAGGGCATGAAGAGAAGGACTATCGTTCGTTCGACTTACTAAGAGAGTGCACATCAGATATATACAGGATCCATGAAGAGAATACTAACGTAGATGGGAATAGTGAGCAATATAACGGTCAACAGGGTTTTATTCAAGGGAACAGAGCAAATTTTGGCAGAGGATGAGGTAGAGGGAATTTCGGTAGAGGAGGAAGAGGCTCGATTATCTACTATAATTGTAATCAATCTAGACACTTGGCCCGAGATTGCCAGAACTCATGTACCACATGCACATATTGCATAGCACTGGATCATGCAACATAAGACTGTCCCCAACTGGTTGAAAAATGGCAGGCTAGAGGCAACCCAAACCAAAATCAACATCAAAACCAAAATGTGCAGATGATATCAATCAAAAGACATGGTGAAGGACCAAAAATTGCAATTGTTACTCATGGAGGAGCTCAGACAAACATAGATATTGTAACTCAAGGAAACCAAACAAAGCAATGGGTAAGAAAGTCAGCGGGGCCTATGCTAGCATTCAAACCACAATAGGAAAAAGAGACATATAAAAGCGCATGAAAGGAAATGCTTGAACCACATGGGGAAGCGTCCACATCATCGCTACCTCACCTAGAAGACCCGACAATACCTGAAAAGTCAAGTGCGCAAGTAAGTACACTAACTAATTTCTTAAAGAGTTGTGTACAACTGAAGAAGGATAGAACTGCGCTCAATATATTATATAACATGATTGATCACTGCACAAAAGTAAGGGACACCCCTGTCACACAATGAATGGTAAATCAAGTACTGCGTAGGAAGAGAACCAATGGGGAATTCATGTTTAATGCGCAGATTGGGGAATACAATATGGATAATGTTATTCTAGACTTAGGATCAGATGTAAATGTACTACCTAAGTAGACATGGGATATGATGGGAGAACTTGAACTAATATGGTCCCATGTTCAGTTAAGGCTCTTGAATCAACATAAGATAGTCCCGATTAGGCAACTAATGGGAGTACTTGTGAACATAGATGGGGTATGCAACATGGCAGACTTTGAAGTTATTGAGATCGTAGATGATAGTCAAGCATATCCAACTTTAATGGGATTGGAATGGGTGGTTGAAAACCAGAGAATTATTAACTTGAAAAGAAGGGAGATGATCTTCGAGGTTGGTGATCTAAAGGTTACTGCACCTTTGGAACCATCAGAAGGGAAGAGATACATCGAGTCAGTAAGAGCAAATGAAATGGACAAATTATATAATCTGACTGCATGGATGGAGGATTATGTCGAACCAATAATAGATGATGCACTCATTTGGAGAAGTATTAGTTTGTGTGCATCAAATTCAGAAGTTGGTCTAGAGAACTGACAACAAAGGATGCACGAAGTATCAACTAGAAGATGTGCTCATATGAACCGGTCCTTGCGCTGGATTGACACAAAACTATACAACCCACCTAGGTACGATGGAATAGATAAAATTAGTATGTTTATAAAAGCATATGAGTTTCATGTACATGAACAACAAAGGATTTTAGCACTAGATGTCGTCTTAAAAGCAACCCTAGCTAGATGGTGGGCCACGCATAGAAAGGGTATGAAGGACTATGCACTATGTAGTAGACTTATGCAGATACACTTTGGGCCCAAGGAAGATGAAGGTGCATAAAATACACCGAAGAGGGCGACCCAGTGACTCACATAAACCGATGTAGCACTTTATGGTGCTCTGAATCAGAGACAGAGTGACAACACCGATTCATACACACGTTGGATACAATCATGAGGAATTGGTATTTAGAATTGGAGATGCACAGGGAGACAACATAATGGCAAGGATTGGTCCAGAGATTCGAAATCACATTCTCATTTGAACATGAAGCCCCCTCCATACATGCAACACTAAAGCCCCCTCCATAAATGCAACACTACAGGCCATCCAAACAAAGATCTTCTCGAAGGTAGAATCAGTGGAAGAAGAACTCTTAGGTAGTGTGCATAAATCCAAATTAACGATTCTGAAGCTCTTGGAATGTTATAATGTTACGGAGGAGGAATATGAGGACAAAGATATAAGGAATGTGCAGGTACAAGAAATAGAAGGAACATGTGCAGTAGAAGGGCCAGAGATGGTATCCGTCACATACACACAACCTATAAAGACAAAGAAAGTCAACATTGGGACAATGAAGAATCCTAAGTTTGCGCAGATAGGAGACTATTGGAACTATGAGACAATTGAGAAGATGGCAGACTTATTATGGGAATATCAGGACTTATTTCCAACCACATTCTCTGCAATGAAAGGGATAGCAGGCGATTTAGGCGAGATGAAGATTCCACTGAAACCTGGAGCTAAGCCAATACGACATAGACCCTACAGATTGAATCTGAGATACAAGGAGAAGGTGAAGGCTGAAATAGACAGGATGCTAGACGCAAGAATTATTGAACCAGTAGAAGAGTTTGAATGGATTAGCCCAATGGTGGTGTAGGACAAACAGACTGGAGGAATTTAGATCTATGTGGATCTAAGGAAGTTGAATGACACATGCTTACATGACCCATTCCCAACACCATTCACGGATGATGTACTGGAGAATGTAGGAGGTCAAGAAACATATTTGTTTACCGATCAATTCTCTTGGTACCATCAAATAAATTTTGCGCAGGAGGATAGACACAAAACCACATTTGCGACATAATGGAGCAGTTATTAGCACACAATGATGCCATTTAGATTGAAGAATGCCTCTGCAGTATTTTCTAGAGTGGTAGTGGAAACATTCAAGGAGTTTATCCATAAATTTTTGGAAGTTTATTTAGATGATTGGACAGTGTTCAGTTTACTGCATGATCATATAGAAGTACTTCGGTTGATGCTAGATCGATGAAGATAATGTCATATTTCACTAAACTTGAAGAAATGTATCCTTTTTGCACCATTTGAAATTCTACTAGGACATTTAGTATGCAAGCAAGGCCTATTGGTTGACCCAGCCAAGATCGCAGTTATCTTGGAATTAGCATCACCGACATCGGCCTAAAAACCAAGAGCAACTTTGGGCCATACATGATATTACAGGAAGTTTATCAAAGGATACGCGTAGATTAGAACACCCATGGAGAAGCTATTGAAGAAAGAAGCCAAGTTCTAATGGAATGAGGACTGCCAGAAGGGGCTGGACACGCTAAAACAAAGACTGGTCATCGCACCCATTTTTATCTTTCCAGACTCGAACAAGGAGTTCCATGCCCATTTTGATGTATCATCCATTGCATTGGGCGCAATACTCTCACAACCCAGAGAAGGCGACATCGACCATCCGATTGGGTTTGCAAGTAGGAAGCTCTCTCTATCAGAAAAAAATTATACCACTATAGAATGAGAAGGCTTGGCCATGGTATATGCGCTACAGAAGTTTAGACATTACTTACTTGGGTCTCATTCCAAGATGTATACAGATCATTCTGCATTAAATTACTTAGTCAATAAGCATGTCTTAGAAGGAAGAATATGCAGATGGTTGTTACTATTTCATGAATATGACTTTGAGGTCATAGTAAAACCAGGGAAGTTGAATGCCGGACCCAATTATCCCTCGTTCATACTAACAAGAGAGGATGCAAGTAATTTAGATGACAGTTTCCCAGATGCACAGTTATTTACAGTAAGAATGGTGGATGATCACTTCACGGACATTGTGGAGTTTCTAAATATAGGTGAAACACCCTCCGACATGACAAGTTCACAGAAGAAACACTTGGTAGTGAGAGAAACAAACTATGAGTTGATTGCAGGGAACTTGTATAAGCTAGTGGTAGATGTATTCTTAAGGTGGTGTGTACTGGAGCATGAAAGGTCGGTTATATTGGAGGAAGTGCATTATGGGATTGCTGGAGGATATTATGCAGGCAAAGCTATGACATAGAATATTTTATGCACAGGGATTTGGTAGCCCACATTGCACAAATATGCGAAGGAGTATTGTCAGTCCTACAACGTCTGCCAATGAGTGGGTAAACCATCTAGGCACAATGAAATGCCATTAAATCCACAAGTTACGTTGCAAGCATTCGATAAGTGAGCCTTTGACTTTGTATGTCTGATCAACCCACAAGCAAGGAGATCAGGAGCACGATACATCATTACTGTGACAGAGTATCTAACCAGGTGGGCGGAAGCGACAGTAGTTCCTAATTGCACTACTAATACTGCTGCGCAATTTCTATTCGAGAATGTAGTCACCATGTTTGGTTTTCCGTGCATATTACTTAGCGATCAAGGTACACACTTTCTGAACATAACAATTGTCGCATTAATTGAGGAATTTCATATTCATCATCAGAAGAGTACACCATATCACCCTCAGGCTAATGGCACAATGGAAGTGTTTAATAAGATTTTGGAGAATGCTTTGACAAATATCTACCATATTGGAAGAGATGATTGGGACTTACACATCCCCATAGTACTTATGGGCATACATAACTACCAACAAGAAACTGACAGGGAAGTCACCTTTTTGGTTTGTATATGGACAGGAAGTAGTGATGACAATGGAGTTCATTGTACCTAGCCTGCACAGTGAAACCATCAATGAGCTCTCAGACATAGGTGCAATAGAGGATATATTGGAGCAGTTAGTCCAGCTTGAGGAGGATAGGTTTCTGGCAAGGTTCCATCAGCAGGTGCAAAAAAACAGATAGAAGGCCTAACACTATCAACATATTAGAACCAAGAAATTCCAAGTCGACGACTTGGTACTACTCTACGAAAACAAGTATCTATATCACCTAGGGAAGTTTTGCATGCATTGGTTAGGTCCCTATTTGATACAACAAATAACCGAGATAGGTGTTGTGCAGTTGAGAACCTTGGATGGACAAGCCTTGGAAGGAATGGTGAACGAAAGTCAGCTGAAACTCTATAGAGACAGTCGACTGTCGACCCAGTAATCTGGGCTGCACCAAAACCCCTATATTATAGTCAGTGTACCATAGTAGCAAGAAAAGCAAGAAAAACACAATAAAAAATAGAAAAAGAAATAAAAGCAATAAAAAGGTAGTGATAGGAGAAATGAAAAGAGTGAGTGAAATCCCAAGGCATCAGAACTTGCGCAGATGGACTAATCATCTCACAAGAAGTGAACATTGTGTCAAGTTCAACGAGAAGATACAGACATGACCGAATGCAACAGAACAATGCGTTACTATGCTGGTGGGCATGAAAAGATTGTTAAATACATTCGGGCACTGAAAAGACAGTTGGATGACCAACATGACGGTTCATAAAATTACCGTATAAGTAGTAAATTTGAAAAGCCGCCATAAATCACGACTGATCGACGGTGCGAAGGCAACATCACCTAAAAGATTGTGTAATTAAGATGCAATGATGGAACAACTCATCAACTCTGGTGGTGGATGGGATGAGTTAGTTAACACAAGATGGAATGAGTACGGTCAACACGAGACCACTAGAGCGTAATAACATCCTTAAGCGGAGCCAACTCTTACATACCACTATGGGAAAATCAGAATGACCCAGCATGAATAGAGTCGATCTACATCTAGTAGATATTGCATACGGTGACAGTTCAAGAAGCGATCACTCTAGACGAATAGGGAAAGATCCGCTAGCAATACCATCCGTCCCCCCGAAGATGAGTAGGGTAGGAGATATGTTGGGCAATCATACCAACCTGAAGTTTATGGCCATGATATTATCAATGAAAAACCAATTCGGGAGTTAGCTAGGGACCAATACTTGTATGTTGAGCACATACTAGATGTAGGGACTCACATCATTTCCAACATAAATTTACACAAAGATCAGCCTGGAGCTAGTATCAAGTTCGGGGGTTATAAATGCTTCATAACAATAAAAGAGAAAGAAACAGATCGAGATCCAACTGAAAGAGAGGTTTCTCAAAAATTGGCCTCGTGTACGATGCCCAAATTAAACCTGGAGAATTTACCAAAGGTCATTGGCAAAAAGGAGGATGGTGTAGTCCTCAAACAACCTCAGCAGAGTATCACCAGAGAAGATGATTACAAGAAGAGGAGGTCTAACCATTATTTTATCTCCAAGAAGCGGTGTTTCCTTCCTAGGAAAGACAACCCCTGATGTCGTCATCCAGATTTAGTCAGCCATCAGGCGGGAAGAGGCCTTCAAGAGGGAGAAGGATGACCCTCTAAGGCATAGTGCAAAGAAGCATCAAGAACCAAAGGAACAAGCCTTAGAGGGACCCTCAAGACAACGACTCTTTCAACATCACCTACTTGCGTAGATGAAGTCTCACCCGAGGTATCTATTGGGATTGCAAGAACCAGGTTTTTGTAGTAGTAAGGGAAAGGGAGGCGGAGGTGCGAATCATTGTTCCTTATCTTTAGCTTAAGTATAGTCTTTATTATCACCTAGATTATCACATCCATACATGAACATTGTAGCATAATCAATCCATATATTAACTCTATTCTACGAAGGATATCATGATTCATAAAACGCACACAAACAAGTAAAAGAAACATAAGACACAATATCCTCTCTAAACTCCTTCTTTATTCATCTTCTTTCTTACTAACTGACTATTACATTCATGATCTTTCATAACATTGATTCCCTTCTATGCACACTAATCTCCCAATCCCGTTACGTATTTATACCCAAAATCTAGGTTTAAAACCTTATTATTATCTATCCCAAAATAACCCATTACAATGCATGGCATGGCCATCTTCAGTTAACTGGTTGTTAGCCTTCTTTTACTCCTCGTTCTTTATACAACTTTTTTGTTGTTCTTCTATTTCCGGAAATCTGCATTGTCTTCCTTTTGCACTTCCTTCTCTTGTTCGCTTGCTTTATCCTTCTCTCTGTTTGCTATCTGCATCCTTCTATGCCCTTATGTGTGCTTCCTTCCTTCTACTCTTCCTTCCTCCTTTTGTGCCCTTATACACGCTTCCTTCCTTCTGCGCCCTTTCTTTCTTTTGAATCGTTTCTTCCTTCCGTGCCCTTTCTTTCTTTTGAATCCTTTCTTCCTTCTGCGCCCTTTCTTTATACTTAGGTTTTTCTCCAAAATTGTATTCAAAACTATCTGTCCAACAAGCCATAAGGTTGTTACAAAATCTTGTTGATAACACTTAATAACAACCCTCTTTTGCTATTAAAGTCTTGGTTTAATTATTTGGAAATTATCTACTTGTTGCTAGCTTTATTTTCCAACATCATACACTTGATTTTGATGGTTTAGTTTGCAGCTATCATAACTTATTTCCTGCATATATATATATATATATTTCCATACTGCTGCAATTTTGGGACAACAAGGTTTCTTGTTGATTCCCCATTGGTTTTGAGGATTTAATCATCATATATTGTCTTGTTTCAGGCATGTATAACATTGTTTTGCAGGTACACAACCTTGGCAACCATTCACCAGCTCATAAGACCTTTCTCAAGCCTCATTTCCACTCTTGACAGGACATGACGCTTTCCCTAAGTTACAATCATTGATCTAACTGTCAAAGAAGGAAGTGATGACTTACCTTTGAGATCGCTTCCTTATATCTTTGTTGTTTCTGCTTCGCTTCGGTGCTCTTGTGAAACCAGATTTGCAATGACACAAACCAACCAAAGTGAAAGCAACTATGATAGATTCAATGAAAACTTAAACATGTGATCAAGGAGTCAAGTAATAAAATGAGAATAATTTTATGGGAAAGAAACATTGCACTGTATTATATTGGATAAAAGTGGAAGGTACAACCGAAATGCCTCGATGTCGCAAGTTCCCTTTTAGTGGTCCTTCATTCCAACACACACATATACTTGTTACAGGATTTGCATGAATATGATCTTCAAAACCTTGATGGGCAAATATAGGCCTCAAGCATCAACTGAAATAATATTCCTCACACAATCTCCAGCCTATTCTTCCAGCAATCGTTTGATCAACTTTTCTTAACTGTGCTCAACCTTTTCCATGAGAATCTGCTCATTATATAGGATAATCTTAAGTGGTTAAAGGGATGAGGATGATCCCACCAAATCAGATAATTCAGTAGGATCGTAACCATACGGACGCCACCTCACATTCCAGAAGATTCCCCTTCTAGAAACTTCTTGAACCTCTTTCCTCTTTTGGCTTTCAAACGTCGCCGCACCCTACCTATATAGCAGCCTGCGAAAATCCCGCAGGCCAGCTATAGAGCAGCCTGCAGAAATCATGGATTTTCGTACTGTACACTATGGGTAGCCTGCGACGTCCTTCTAAAAAGTAGTCTTGCAGAGGAGGAAAGCAGACACTTTTCTCAGGCAAAAGATGATTTTGAGAGCTTGATCACATGCTTGTAAAGTCATCATCAGAGTGACCAAAATAATGTGTAACAGAATGCCCCCAAAAGTAGGAGGTTGGAACTTTTGACAACCAAAATACTTTGTAAAATACATGTGTGTGTCGGGAACAAACAACGCACCAATAGGGAACCTGCAAGCAAACAAGCATCTGCGTAATATGATACCATGTCTAAAGTAGGAATTCCCATGTTCAGACTACAAATGATTGAACTCATAAGTGTAATTCATGGCCACTAATGATACACTGTGGATCCATGTCATCAAAATGCTACATAGCCACCAAGAATACACTGTGGATCTATGTACGAGAGAAATTCAGATCCAAACATAGCCACGGGACATACAAAGTGGATCTATGTGTCAATACAAATCATCAATATTCCATCGCAACCTGGACCATGAATGATGAGATCCAGGGTCTTCAACCTGGTCGTCCGTAAGTACAAATCTAGCCATGTGATTACAGGTGTTGGAGTCGAACATGGTTAAAAACCACTTGATTACCGATCATTAGTGAAAACCGTTAACAAGTGCGAGGGAAATCACCATTGATGTCAATGACTCCCAAGGTACTGTAGTACAATCAAACGAATGTGAATAAATGAACTGAAGTCAAACTTTTGATGGAATCTTTTGATCTGGGACCAATGATATGAATCCACTGTCAAGAGCGAAGAAACCTTCCATTAGGGAATGCAGGCTCTAAGGTACTAAACGATTTCTAAATCTCGTCCCTGGATAATGAGTTGAAGTCGACAGGGAGAGACTCGTCACAGGATGGCCTTGATGTATCCCCCATCAATGACAAGAAATAAGTCACAGATTTACGATAGAGTAAAATATGATTTGAAAACTGACACAGGGAAGGCCGACAACTGTAGATGGCCGACTCAAAAGAGGGTTTATTCGGATTTCTTTTGAACATATGGATGAAATGACGACGGTCTTGGCAGTATTGACTCAAAGACAACCCAATATATAAGCTTGTAGAAATCCAGACGAGAGACAAATGGATTTCCCAACCCGGATTCAAATGATGAAAAAAGGGGTGTCGTGTTCAAGAGTGACTCTTCACTGCCACTAACACAAAGATAGAGACACATTTCTTTCCCAAATTCCCCCCCACCATTTCTGGCGAGTACCTCTTTATTTTTACACAAGCTTGAGGAGGATAACATATGCTTGTAATGTAAGCTCATCCTTCGAACGAGTCCCTCAGAGTATATTTAACGAACCCTAAGAAGGACTGGTTCGGTCCCATGTGGGTCTTTCGATGTTTGTTTAACAAGTCCAAAGATAGAAAACTCGGGGGTTTTTCAAGTTTATAGAGTCTGAAAAACACTTAAAGAGAACTCTCTCAGTTCCTTTTTCGTAAAATAGTTTGACGGGACTGAAAAAGTGATAAATTGTTGCCCATTGAACGTTTTATTCAAATACTTTTACGAGAGTGAATAGAACAAGGTCGCTCGACAATCTTTTCGTTTTTATGGAGTGTGAAAAGAGCTTAAATGATACTCCATGTGTGTCACTTTTCATGTTACCACGACGAGTACGAAAGGATGACAAAAGTATACTCGGTTGCGTTCTCATAAATTTTCGAGCAGGAGAACGAATGAAGAGTGAACTTGAGGTTTTACAAAAAACCCTAAAAGTACTGATATGCGTAACAAAGAGAAAACAAATTACGGAACAAACATCCATACTCCGTTAATTAGGACTCTAGTCTTCTTCCTACAAGAAACAAGACACTCACGAAGCTATTAGGCTTGAGGGTTTATAACAAAATGCATTTATATAATATAAAATATTATGAAAAAAGGGTAAAAAGTGAAATAAATAAGAGTAAGAGCTCTTTTTACCATTTCATCTGCATTTGGTCAAGAACTTGTCTAAAAGCCCTGTTTTTACCCCTTATTTCGTTTGTCGATTGCGAGGAGATCAGGTGACCATTTGGCGAATGGTCTCTGTCAAGACAGTAAGCTCTTCATCCTCTTCTTTTTCAATGGATTGAAATTCGTTTTTAGTGGTTAAAAGATGTTTTTTGGGTGAGTTTTTGGACTGGAAGGCGTGCAATGGGGCCGCTGCAGGTGACTAGTATCGGGCCCTACAGAAATCAATGATTTCCGTAGGCGCCCAATAGCTCGCCTGCGAAAACCCCGCACTGTAACTGAAGCCCGGTTGCGGCAGCCGAAAACCCAAAAAGAAATGCTTGCATTGGACCAAAAAGAGTTCAAAAAAAGATGATTACAGCTGCTAATTGTCTTCTCTCATCTCCATGCAGGTATTTGATTGTCAAAATGTTGGAGTGGAGAGAACGTGAGCACGAGGATGATGACTTCATGGATTTTAATGATCCAGGCATCGTCAATTTCCTTTGACAGTGTGGCTTGTTAAAGTTCTTCAAAATCCAGGGCATGAGAGCCCAACTGAGACTACTAGAATACTTGGTCCACATGTGGGACGTGGAACAACAAGTGTTTCATGTGGGTGTCCATGTTCTTTCCTTGGACATCGAAGATATTTACTTTTTGACGAGGTTATCTCATCGTGGGGTACATGTGACCCTAACAGGGGATCGAGGTGGTGGCTTGCCGATGAGCGAGTACATCCGTCGACATTGCGAACCTAAGGCTGAGAGGCGCAAAGGTTAAGTGGCCATCAAAGGAGTTCAGGATTTGAATCTCAGAACCATTCTATTTACTATTGCAGGGATGATGGGAAGTGCTTCGCCGCACATGGCCCTCCAGAGTTATTTTCAATACGCCATTGAATGCATAGAACCTCAAGTGTGCAATTGGTGTGATGGTGTGCTCCGCAGTATGAAGACACAACTCACTAAAAGCGAGAATGGAGACCTAAAGCAGTTTGGGTATGGGTCCATTTTGGTGTCTTTCTTCTTAGAAAGAGTCCCTCATTTGCGACTCCAGGTAGAGTGGGGAATACTAGCCACACAAGACCCAAGAATGAAACGGTGGTGTGACCTTATGGCTCGACATGTAGCGGGCCCCATTGTCAAGTACAATGATGCATTTTTTGACTGGTTAAGGCCCCAAATTTTGATGATTGATGATTATGCGTATGTCGTCCTGGACTTTCGAGGCGATCTTGATTTGGTTCTCCCTGAGGGATTTCAGTGGGGGAATCTAGGTAAGAAAGACATTTTGTTCTTTATAGTGTTTTTGTGGATTTTTAGGATATAAGATGTTTTTTGTGTTTTCGACCTAAAGACTAATAAAAAAAAATTGACCATGTAGATGTAGGGCCACACGGCCTCCGGGCACATCTCTGATCCAGAGACGAGGATAGGCAGGTATAGTAGTAGGGTGGGATGCTTGTGACTATGAGACAATGGAGTAGAACCTAGAGGGTTTGACAACAGGCATTCCCAACATCTCGATTGAGGAGACCCCGAGGCGTTATCAACACCATACTGTAGGCATGTCCGGCTCACTTAGTCGGTTACTTCGTAGGGTGGCACAGGCAGTAGTATTCTACCGTGAGAAACATCCATGATGCTATTTTGTATAATCCATGGGCTTCATATTTTGATATTTTGGACTTTGGATGGAAAACATTTTTGTAAATTTTTTTATCGTTATATATATACATGAGGCTTCTACCGACTTACTCTGCTTCTATATACAATGTGTAATGTGTGATTGGATTTATAAATGTCTCAAATGTCTGTCTAACACATAATTAGCTAGAGCATCAATTAATGTATTTAAACATCTAGGAATGTGTTCATATTCAATATAATCAAAATAACGTTCCAAGAGGCGAATTCGTAAATATACCCGTAACAAAGTAGGACTTCAGATAGTATAGACATTACTTAACTATAGCACTACTAGCTGTGAATCAAGTCATACAATGAAGTGATGAATCCCAAGTGAAATAACATCAGTCAATAATTCGATGATTGTGCTATATTCTGTGATATTAATGGTTGCACGACTGAGGTAAACACCTTGTAGACTGATAAGTTCGTTGGTAGGTGCATAGAGTGCCCAGGCAGCAGAAGTTAGGTTTTGAGTACTACGGCTAGCACCATCGGCGAAGACAATATAGAGTAGTGAAGACACCGACATCTGGAAACCAAGAACAACGCAAGGTAAGAAATTGGGGGTGGAAACCAAATAACAAAAAGCACACAAGAGTATGGTACAGTAAAAGTACAAGCACTCATGCAAAGACAGTCTAAGCATAGTACTTCTTCAAGTAAAGCCCATTTCTGAGTTCACTCAAAGGAATGCCATCATAATCTACTAACTCGTAAGCTCCCTTCTCTAACACTCGTTTGACAATATAAGGACCTCGCCACATAGCTTCGAATTTTCTGACTCCTAGTAGATCACGATCTTGTTCATGGAGGAGAACTAGGTCTCCCTCAGAGAAAACACGTGGCTTGACATGCTTTTCATATTGGGATTTCACGCGTTTCTTCTGGGTTTCAATAACTAGGGTGTCATCACAACGGGTCTCATCTAATTGCATAAGATACAATAGACGTTCTTCTTCGGCAGAGGTGTTTGGGAGAATTTCGACGGCTAGCTTCAAAGATGGTATTTCACATTCAATCGGGAGAACGACTTAAATGTTGTAGACTAGTTGAAAGGGGGTAGATACCGTAGTAGACTTCACGGATGTCCGATAGGCCCATAATGATACAAACAACATCGTGTGCCAACTGGTCTTATGGATTCCTATTATCCGACGAAGCATAGTGATAATGACTTTATTTATTGCTTCAACTTGGTCGTTGGCCTATGGATAATAGGGGGTTGAGTTTTCATGTCGAAGACCCAACTTGTCGGTAAGTTCAGAGATCATAAAGTTTCAAAAATGGCTACCGTGATCAGTGACTATAGCTCGCGGGATCCCAAATCGAGTAATGATATGATTAAATATGAAAAGGGCTGCAGTTTTCCCAGTATTGTCGAATTTAGGCATCGCCTCGGCCCATTTCATGAAATAATCCATGGCTACGATGATGTATCCATGCCCCCCGACTGAGTGAGGGTTACATGTCATGAAATCGATACCCCATTTTGCGAAAGGTCCAACAGAAACTACAGGGTGCAAGGGAGTGGGATGCGATCTTATTTTATTATTGTACGTTTGGCAAGCATGGAATTTTTGGACGGCGGTAATACAATCCTTGAATAAAGGCAAAAAATACCCTACTCGTAAGATCTTTTGGGAAGTAGCATACCCAGACATGTGATTTCGACATGCTCTAGAATGGCATTCATTCAATGCTTTCTCAGCCTCGTCATAGGTGAGACATCATCGAAAAATGGAGTCAACCCCACGACGATAAAGAGTGTCACTGAGGATAATATATTGATGAGCTTGGTATCATATACGACAACGGTCAGTGCTAGATAGATTGGGGCAGAAAGTCTGAGTTTGGAGATATACAATGATATCTCTATACCAAAGGTCATCGGAATTGATAAAAAAAAGGGATTCATTTGGTAAAGAATCCTTTGCTACGTTTTTTGTCTCAGTACAGGGAAGGTCACACATCAATTTGGAAAACACCAAGGATTTCTTAGACTTAGTGCGTTCGAACTCTAAGTCAAACTCTTGGAGAATCACTATCCATTTAGAGTACTTTCCCCCTAGCAATTGGCATGTAAGAATGTACTGCATAGGGTTGCAATCGGAAATTATAGTTGTCTTGCGTAATAGGATGTAGTGACAGAAACGTTGGACAGCTTGAACAATTTCCAGGGCCAGTTTTTCAACATGTAAGTATTTGGCTTCGGTAGTTGTGAGACTCCGACTCAAATAATAGATGACATGTTCGTCATGTGAATCATCTTCTTGGACTAGAACCATGGCGATGGTAGAGTCCGAAGCAACGAGATAAAGAAAGTAATCTCGACTATAATCGGGTGGGAAAAGTAATGGGGTACGGGTTAAAGTCAGTTTCAAAGCTTCGAAATTTTTGTTGGTAGTAGAATCCCATACGAACTCAGAACCTTTATTTAGTAGTCGAGTAAATCTAAGCGTTAATTGAGCGTAGTTTGGGATGAAACGACGTAAAAAGTTTGCCTTCCCTTGCAAACTTTGAAGCTGGCGAAGTGAAGAAGGAGGAGGGAGATTGAGGATTGCCTCGACCTTCAAAGGATCAACCCTGATCCCCTGGCGTGAAACGATAAAACCTAGAAGTCGGTCGGACTCCACACAGAAAACACATTTGTGTGGGTTTAAGCGTATACGATAGAACCGACAACGAAGGAAAATGGCTCCGATGTGTGTCGTATGGTCACTACGATGCATGGAATGCGTCGATAGATCATCTGGTTATTGCTGTACAATGTGCTTAATATCATGAAAAGCATAAGACATGGCACGTTGAAAATTCGCACCAGTGTTCTTTAAACCGAAGGGTAGTTTCCGGTAGGCAAAGGTGCCCCAAGGACAAATAAAAGCGATTTTGTGTTGATCCGAGGGCAAGATGTTGATTTGATTATAGCCAGAGAAACCATCCATTAAAGAGAATATTTCACTCTCGACGCAATCGTCGACGATATGGTCAATGAAGGGGGTGGGAAAGTTGTCCTTGGGACAAGCTTGATTGATATCCCTATAATCAACGCAGACACGGATTGTACCTTGTTTCTTGTTAACCGGAATGAGATTAGATACCTAATCAGTTAAAGCCATAGGAAAAATAAAGCCAGCTTTAAGAAGTTTTTCGACTTCAAGCTTGATAGCAGCTACTTTACAGGGGTGGACCGGACGAAGTCTCTGCCGAATGGGTTTAGTGCCTGGATACGTCTTAATTTTGTGTACAACAATATCAGGGTCAATACCTGACATTTCTTCATAGCTCCAAGCGAAGGTGTCACAAAACTCTTGAAAAGGTGATTTATATGCGACAACCTCGTCAGTGGAGCATGAAGCTCCGATGTGAACATTTTCAACAACTCCAGGTTTAATAGATACATCGAGGGGGATGGTGGGTGAAATATTACTTAAGTTCCCTTCATATAACACGTCGTGTGATGACTCGGGAACAGAGGAAACGACAACAACAGTCGACAGAGTCTATATCCGTTGGTAACTTTTGATGGTGTGTTGTTCGAGGAAGAGAATGGAATGATGATGTCCATCATCCCAAGGGGTGTCTTCCATCGACATAATCGACATAATCATCTTGTCCGCGGGAAAAATAATGTGGAACGGGTCAGGAGATGAAGCACCGAGAGAGAGGGTAGAAGGGGTTGTCGATTGAATGGCTTGATAGGCGGATTCAACCGAACTTAAAGGCATTTGGTTGCCGTAGCGAGGATAATCACCAGGTTCAGGTATTACCCACGGGTCGGAAGATGTGTGAGTGTTGCGAATGGAGGTGGAAATCATGTTGATCGAGGCATCCAAAGGAGGTGGAACATCAGGAGGTGGGATCTGGAATGTACCCATCAGAGTTGAATCTTTAAGTAGGCCCACACCGACGTTCTCATACCTAGGAGGTGTCTTTGCGATATAAGGTACGTTGCTAGTACGGGTGTCAGAGTTGAAAAAGGTTAGCTGGTTGACAATAATGACCTTTCCCTAGTGTGGAAAATGTACAACACGGAAAAGGGTAGACACTATTGCATTCATCGTATCAATCCAGCTATGGCCAAGTAAGAGGTTATAATCGAGAGGTGCATCGAAGACTTCAACTTCAACATTGACCGATTTTCCTTGCAGCATAATAGACAATCAAGGAAGTACGTCATACGGCTTAAATTCAGAGCCATTGAAGGCCTTAAGTGTATTATGCGATTAATTAAGGGGAGGAGAGTCAATGGCCTTCCAACAGGCTACAGACATTACACAGGTCGAGGCACCCTCGTCAATAACAATTTGACATATGTTCTTGTCTGTGACAACAACTTGGATTTGAAACGCTAGTTGAGGGGGGAGTCTCGGATTGTGATCTTCAAGGTCAAACATTATCAAATTTGTATCTGTACGATCAATTCCACCGATATCCTTTATCAGTGCCTTCTATTGAGTAGGGAAACTTTGAAGGACTTCGAGAGTCGACATCGCAGAAGGTGATTGCGCCATATCTTCTACAATACTGTAGTTCTGAGCAACACGTGTGTAAGGGTTGAAGGAAAATTTTTGAACAACACCCTTTAGGGGAGGGCGAAGAACTATATCGACGCTCGGTCGTTCGAGATGAAGAGGACCGTTGGGAGGTGAATTTGAGGGAGGTTGTGGAACCAACGAAGGTGGTATATCGTCAACCTTCTCCTTTGAGGAAGAGTAATCTTTGGCCCGAGTGGTAAGTGTAACGTCATTCTTTCTAGAATCATGAGTACACATAAGGACATAGGAAGTAGTGGCGAGAGAGGGTTGGTCATGAATGACCAATTGAGTCTGTAGTTGAGAAGGGAAAGGTTGAGACCAAACGACAGGAGTGGGAGGTTTTGCGGTCCCTTGGAGGAACTTAGTGACCTCGGCTCGTCTTGGACAATCTTTCGTATAGTGATCATCACCACATATAAGGCAAGGGTATCGGGGTTTGTTCTTATTCTTATCATCAACAGGTTGTGTTTTGGCTTTCTCAGACTATTATTTTTATCCTCCTTATTCTTGCCCTTCCATTTTTTAGATTTATTCTTTCCGACATGGGTAGATTGAACGGAGTTAACCTTGGAAGTTTTGTCGGCGGAAGGAGTAGGAGACGAAGCATTTTGAACATTAGAAGCATTAGACTGGGGGTTGGTGGGAGAGGCTTGCGTTGTTTGAGGTTGATCATGGAAAGTGCCAATCACACCATCAACCGCATGAGAAGCAATAGGGGTAGTTGAGGTAGCAGTAGTAGAAGGGCGAGGTGCATCAGGGAGTAAGTCATAAAGAGTACCTGTTTGTGAATAAACGAGGTCAAGGTACTGAGCGTGACTGATAGCCTATTCTTCTGTGACAACTCTGCCCATGGAAATATCACGAGAGATTTCATTCACGAATGATTTCGTGAACCACTTTGCCAATAACTGATCGGGAAGATCGAGTTTGATCAAACGTCGTCTTCGTCTCCACTCATGAATGTGATCAGAGATGTGAGTGGCCTTGTTTTGCTTGAAGGAACTCAGGATCTTAGTTCTTGTCTCATAATGGATCGGTAATTGGTAGTACATAAGGAAAGCCATGGCTAGGGTATTAAAGTCAGTGAAGAAACCTCGCGGTAGTTCTATATACCACTTTGCAGCCGAACCCGTGAGAGTTCGTTGGAAGAGTCGTAACCGAATGGAATCATCTATCAAAGAGTTGTATGAATACCAAAGGTGGAAAGTCATGACATGGTTGTTCAGATCCTCTACCGGTTTGCCGTCATATTTTGAAATGTTGGATGGTAATTTGCCCGGTATAACGGGCCAATGGGAAGAATGTAGGATGGGATCATTCAAGATTCTAGACAAATTAGGTAGATCCAAAGTGGCTAAAAAGGGTAATTGTCTATTCACAGGAAGATACTAGTGACTTTGGGGAGGGATTCACGTCAGTATACCAGTAGGACCATAAGCAGTTTTCATGTGAGGCGAAGGTCCTAACAGATTCAGATGTGTGTGCGGAGGCATGTAACCCATAGGGTTGTACTGATTGGGGATGTTCCCTTGGGGAGGGACACTAGATTGAATGTTTGAACCCCAAATGGGATCGGAAGAACCGAGGTATGACTGGCCCGAACTAGGGGGTATAAAAGAGATAACTTGAGGTTGTTGCCCCCCAGATGATAGTGGATTTCCTTGAATAAGAAGATTCCAATACGAGGCTAGTGATCCTGGGATGTTTTGTCCATATTGTGGATTATATCCTCCAAGCAGGGGTTGTCCTCCAGGTGAGGATGATGCCCCAATTTGGGTTTGACCCCCAAATTGAGTTTCCCCCCCAATGGGAATCTGATAACCAGAAGTGAATAACATAGTAGAATTTCCAAAGGTGGTAGAGCCACTAGGTCCAAATCCTCCTATAAAAGGTGGATAAGACCCTCCGGAGAGGAACTGGGATGGTGTCGAAATGGAACCGGAAGCAACATTATACCTAGGTGAACTAAAGACGCCAGAAGCTCCAAATGGAAATTGGGTAGGAATGGGGATAGAAGCACTCAAAACATTATACCCAAGAGGGAGTGACGAGATTTATCTAGACGAAAGTGGTGTGCCAATAGGAGGTTGGCTAGCAACCGTATTCCCAGTGGGAATAATCGTAGTGTTTGGGACCATGGTGGAATGGGCCTTCTGAAGAGGGGTAGCTGAGTTAGGACCAACTGACGATGTCTCTGAACCAGTGAATAAATAACAAGTTGTACTGTTAAAGTGATCTAAAGGTATCGTAAATGTAGTAGATGTCTCGAGTAGTTTAGAAACGATAGGTATATTAGCTCCCACCTCTGAGTCGGGAGGGTTCTGCCTAGAAGTCGAAGTTTGAGATATGTCAGTGGTCCAAAAGGGATCCTCGTTTTCAAGGCTGGAAATAATTTCAGTTGGTATTCCAGAAGTGTCAACAACAAGTTCTCTAGATGAGTTGAGTCAGAGAATACGTCTCTCGTATCCAGGAGGTATGCAGAAAGCATCCAAAGAATTAGGAAACGATTCAAAAGATTTCTAAAGTGTCAGTTATTTCCGCTTGTGAAGGTATGTGGTCCTAGATCTTACTCTGTTGAGAAGAGTCCTCTGGTGGGTTAGGAAGCAAGGGTTGAGAAACTTATGTATCTTCCGGAGGTAGTCCTTGTATGCTACACGAATGGCGTGGAGGGTTAATGTTGGCCAAACCGAAAATTTTACGGAAAAATATATGGCCAACTATGTAAACAAACAACACTCGCTAGTAGGATCTAGGAATCAAAACCAAGCAAACAAAACCTTCTTATTCCGAAGTCACTAGTTGGTGATGAAATCCAACGTCATGAAATCAAGACAAGAAGGGGTTGGGCTAGGGTGGAAAAGTTACGTTGACGACCTGCTTAACGGACTTACACCCTGGTGCAAGCTCCCACACATAATCATGGCTATACCCTCCAAGGAGCCCAAGTGAGTCTGGCCAATGTTGATTCCAGGTATCCTGAAGACTTGCCCCTCCACATTCACCTTGTGTAAGACCCTAAGAAGATAGGCAACTAAGGCTACCAAGAACAACAATGATTCCTGGGGAAACAATCAACAGTCCAATCCATGCGCAAAAGCAAGGTATCTAGCCCGAAATCAACTTGAGAGGATTCCACTCATCATTGTGGGTATACCTTCAAGCGACCCCCATAATACACGCAATCTCTACACCGAGACCAACAAAGCAGGGTGACTAACTCTGCCAATCTCAATGTGACCTCAGGTTTGACTCTTGCATGAGAAGGGTTTCCCAGGACAAAATGTTGCAAATGGAATTTAAAACTCCCTATAATAAGATGATATTGCGTGTTTTGTGCTTTGGAGAGTGTATCTCACCGCCTATTCCAAATCTCTAGCCTAGCTAATGTTGGTGTAAAAGAGCCCTAGAAAAATTAAAATTACTAATGAAGTTTTAGATTTTCGTAATATTTTTAAAGGTTGTTGTTACTCAAGAGGGAGACGGGAGTGAAACTGATGTCATGTAAGACCTTGACCCAACAATATGCAAATATAAATGAATGATGCAAATTTTCGTTCAATGAATTCTATCTACAGCAGGGAGAAGGTGTTTCCAGAATGATGTAAGCTACGAAATATACTTTATTTTTTCTTAAATGAACACAATTTCAAACAACCATAAACAATGAAGTTCTTCAGTATTCTTTTATGTTTAAATGCAATAAACTTTCTTATGTATGATTACCCAAAAGAATGGATAACTTCAAATTCTTCCTTTCTAAGACCAGACCAAGGGCATGACAAAGAAAGGACAAGTAATCCAAGAAAATATATACCTTTGACAAACACCCAAATCAAACTTTCAATGAAGATAAAAGTAAAAAATGACAAAAAAGCATTTCTCCAAATGCAAGTGAAAAAATGACCTCTCAATCATCAAGCAATCCAGAATACGTAATCAATCCAATACAAGACTTTTAATCGAACAAGCACTCAGATACAAGCTCAGAGATTGTACCCTTGTTGTTAAAAATAAAAAATAAAAACTGGAAAATGACTAAGAGAGGTGTTAGATCTCTAAAAACCAATCAACAACACGTTAAGCATGAGAAAACAGTCAAATATAGACTAAAAAAGTTCCCCCCTAGCTGACTAAAGCAAAAACTGGGCATCAACAGAGGCCAAAACCCTACTCAAAAACTTCACAAACGCCGCCACAGGCTAGTAGCACATTACAGTGCAGAAATCTAGAGTTTTCGCAGGCCAGAAACAGACAGGGTGCGAAAAGTATGCACTAAAGAAAATAGCTAGGGTGCGGAAATCAAAGGTTTCCGCAGGCTAGGCATAGGGCGCAGTGCATAAATGTCTGAAAATCAAGAAATTTTGAGAAAAAGGTAAAAGATCTCAGTGAACTTTCAAACTCAGAGAGTCTAAATGGATCTCCCACAGACTCAGAGACTGAATTTAGATAAAAAAGAGTAGGCAAAAACAAATGGCCAACAAAAAACCACAATCAAGTCGTATCCCCAGTGGAGTCGCCAATTTTGTTGTAGGATAAATCGGTAAATGCATACATAAACTAATCTCCCTAGATCCACCTGGATCTAGAACAAAACAGGACAAGACATGATGCTTTCCCTAAGTAACAATGATTGATCTAACTGTCAAAGAAGGAAGTGATGACTTACCTTTGAGATCGCTTCCTTATATCTTTGTTGTTCTCGCTTCGCTTCGGTGCTCTTGTGAAACCAGATCTGCAATGACACAAACCAACCAAAGTGAAAACAACTATGATAGATTCAATGAAAACTTAAACATGTGATCAAGGAGTCAAGTAATAAAATGAGAATAATTTTATGGGAATGAAACATGCCACTGTATTATATTGGATAAAAGTGGAAGGTACAACCGAAATGCCTTGATGTCGCAAGTTCCCTTTTAGTGGTCCTTCATTCCAACACACACATATACTTGTTCCGGGATTTGCACGAAGATAATCTTCAAAATCTTGATGGGAAAATATAGGCCTCAAGCTTCAACTGAAATAATATTCCTCACACAATCTCCAACCTATTCTTCCAACAATCCTTTGCTCAACTTTGCTTAATTGTGCTTAACCTTTTCTGTGAGAAGCCCATCATTATATAGGAGAAGCTGAAGTGGTTAAAGGGATGAGGATGATCCCACCAAATCAGAGAAGTCAGTAGGATCGTAACCATATGGACGCCACCTCACATTCCAGAAGATTCCCCTTCTAGAAACTTCTTGAACCTCTTTCCTCTTTTGGCTTACAAACGCCGCCGCACCCTGCCTATATAGCAGCCTGCGGAAATCCCACAAGCCAGCTATAGATCAGCCTACAGAATCATGGATTTCACACTGTACACTATGGGTAGCCTGCGACGTCCTTCTAAAAAGTAGTCTTGCAGAGGAGGAAAGTAGTCACTTTTCTCAAACAAAGGATGATTTTGAGAGCCTGAACACATGCTTGTAAAGTCATCATCAGAGTGACCAAAATAATGTGTAACAAAAAGGTTGCCACCAAGGTTTTTGATTATATAATAAACTTCATCAGAGAGGAAAAGGGCCCAAATCTATCCCCAAAGGGGTTATCGTATTTCACCAAAGGAACTTTATCTATTACAAAGGAAAGTATGAACCTTGAAAAAACCCTTGAAACTAATAAAGCTAGAGAGGAAATGTTGCAATATGTCAAAGAGGTTTCCTCTGAGTTCCATAAGCAAGACAAGTCGATTGTTATTAATTTTAGTCAGAGAGAAACCACCACAGATGACAAAGGTCCGAGAGATTTGCAAAGAAAGACGGATCTCCCCATTATCATCCCGACAGGGCAATATAACCTACCTTTCCTTATCACATTTATGATAAACGAATTGTGTCTCTACAATTGTATCTTGAACTCTAGGGCCTTGGAGAATGTTATGACATTGAAATTCATGAGAAAACTTGGATAAAATATTACACAACCCTATGAGAATACCTGTAGTATTGATTCGAGGACTGTCTCATTTCATGGAATTATCGAGGATTTGTAAGTGAGTCTGGAACAATTTCAGA
Source organism: Picea glauca (assembly GCA_000966675.3). NCBI lineage: Eukaryota > Viridiplantae > Streptophyta > Pinopsida > Pinales > Pinaceae > Picea > Picea glauca. Next base: position 327,073 of record JZKD02S0700937.1, read on the forward strand.
ATATGTCTTTCTGTATGGATATTGCAGTTATCGACATACCTGACTCATGGGGATTGTTGTTATCAAAATAATGGGTCACTAAATTGGGAGGAAGAATTCACCTAGATTTTTCTTACGTCACCTTTCCAACCCGTGATGGGGATTTATTTGTATTGCATCTTGAAGCCACTGTTAAGAAGAAATCAAAGAACAAAATAGCCTATTATGTCAGGTATTTATTGTGGATGAAGGGATTGACAACACCCATTTTTTTGTCAGACTCCATTTTTCAGGACAAAGAGAGAAAGGATGGGTGTTGGACCTTGGAGTTCGATGGGGCACATTCAAGTTTAGGGTCAGGTGATATAATAGTTTTGCTATCATCTGATAAAGGAGCTACCTTTTTCTCATACATGATTGAGTTCGATGCACCAACAACATTGTTGAATAGGTGCAATATTCCCGACACAATATACTATGCAGAACAAAAAATATCTAGCAGACAATGACAAAATAATAATGATATGTCCAAAAAAATATCAGAAGAACACCAAAATAACACCAGAATAATCACCAGGAAGAGAAACTTTATTATGATAGCAATGTTCACTTGCCTCTTCGAGGGGGAAGCATCCAACAGATCAGGGCTCTATTACAATAATCTCCAAGACAAAACATCCAATGACTCGTACTCTTATTTATACTGATTCTACCTTCTAAGGAAATTTCCAGAGGAAGATCTTTCTAGAAGCAAAAACTTCTATTAGGTCTTCTTACATTGACTTATTATTCTTTATTTATTAGGCCTTATTAACTAATGTCGACCTTTATTAAATAGAAAACATATCCTACTAACTAATGACCCATGGAAAGGGGTTAGTATCAGATCCTAACATGCTCTCCCCCTTCAAAAGTAGCCTTGTCCTTAAGGCTACAGGTGCAGAAATTAATGAAGTATGGTCGCAGGTTCCCAAGTCGCCTCCTCTGGTGTTTTGTCCTTCCACTTGATCAACACTTCCTTGATAGTGTGACCATGCAGCTGGCGTTCATGTTTATTGAGTAATGCTTCTAGTTGGAGCCGCATGGAACCTTCTTCATATAATTTCGACAGGATGGTTTGGACTCTGCAATTTTGTCCCACCACTTTCTTTAGACATAAAACATGCAACACCAGATGGATTTTGGAAATAGCAGGAAGGGCCAATTTGTAAGCCACATAACCAATATGCTTGATGATCTGGTAGGGTCCATAAAACTTAGGTGCCAATTTGTGATGTCCCTGAGCTTTGAGAGATGTTTGCTTGTAAGGTTGGATCCTGAGAAACACTTTATCACCTTCCTGAAAAAACCCTTTTTGAATGATGTTGGTATGCCTGTTGCTTCATGCGATTTTGGGCCATGTGGAGGTTATCCTTCAGAGTCGCTAGAGTGGTTGTACGCCCTTGCAACATTGTATGAATAGATTGGACCTTGGATGTGCCAGGAATATAGGTAATGATTGTCGGTGGCCTTTGGATATACACTGCTTTGTATGGGGTCATTTTAGTGGCTGTATGATAGGAAGTATTGTACCACCATTCTGCCAAGGGAATCCACTGCACCCACTGGTGTTGTTTGTCTGAAGAAAAACAATGAAAGTACATTTCCAAACATTTTTTGACTACTTGCATTTGACCGTCAGACTAGGGGTGATAATATGTGCTCATGTTCAGTTGGGTGCCCTACAATTTAAACATCTCTTGCCAAAATGTGCTGGTGAAAGTTGGGTCACGATCAAAGACAATCGAGGTTGGCATGCCATGTAGCTTGAAAATATGATCAAGGAAGACGTGTGATATGAGTGTCAGTGTGAAAGGGTGAGGTAAGGGACACAAATGAGCATACTCGGAGAGGCAATCAACCACCACCATGATGACAAACTTGTTCCCGCCTTTAGGAAGGCCCACTATAAAATCCGTGGAGATTTTTGTCCACAGAGAAGCTGGAATGGGTAAGGGTTGTAGGATTCCTGGAGACTTGACCGTTTCACCTTTATTATGATGGCACACCTCACATTCCATGAAAAATTGAAGTATATCCTTCTTCATGCCTGCCCCCCCCCCCAAAAAAACAAGCACAAGCATATGTCTTTTGGAAGCCTGAATGACTTTCTATAGCTGAGCAGTGCAACTCATTTAAGAGCCTGGGCTTGAGTGCCGAGGAGGGTGACAGAACCAGATGATCCTTATATCAGAGAATATTATCCTGCCAAGTGTAGCCAGTGGGAGAATTAGGGTCCTCCTAAAGACATTGAATTAATTTGGAGGTAGTCTGGTGTGTTAGCCACTCTTGGCGCACTTCTGCAATATAATCATAGACTGTTAAGGATAAATCAAAGAGGGAGTCATCCTCCTCATGTTGTCTTGACAATGGATCTACTATTATGTTATCTTTTCCATTTTTGTAGATGGTTTCATAATCATAACCCAACATTTTTGTCAGCCACTTATTTTGTTCTGGGGACGATAATCGCTTCTCCAAAAAATATTTCATGCTATGGTGATCTGTTTTAATCTGAAAATGACATCCTAAGAGATATGGTCGCCAGGTGTGCATCGCATGGAGAATGGCCATAATTTATTTTTGATACGTAGAGCGGCCCAGATTGTGACCACTCAATGCTTGGCTAGTAAATGACAAGGGTCGACCATCTTGGGTGAGCACTATACGGATACCCGTGTCGGAAGCATTTGATTCCACCACAAAGGTTTTGTTGAAGTTAGGAGCTGCTAGGACAGAGGTAGTGCACATAGCCCTCTTTAACTCTGTGAAGGCTTGCTCAATAACTGGTGTCCAATGAAATGCATTCTTCTTAAGGAGGTCAGTCAAGGGCTTAACAATTTTGCCATAATGGTTGACAAATTTCTTGTAATAACCGATGAGACCAAGAAAACCCCTTAGGAGATTTAAGGTCGTTGGGCGCATCCATTCTTGCATAGCTTGTATCCTTTTGGGGTCCAATTTTACCCCATCTCTGCTGAAAATGTGCCCCAAGTATTCCACTTCGTTGGCACCAAATGAACATTTGGTCTTTTTGACAAACAATTGGTTTTCCTGCAACAAGTGAAGGACTTTGTCCACACGAAGAAGATGGCTATCCCAGGTGCAGCTATACATGCAGTTGTCGTCAAAGAAAACCAAGACAAACTTTTGAAGGTAAGGTTTCAATAGCTTATTCATGAGACTTTGGAAGGTGGATGGAGCATTGCAAAGGCCAAAAGGAATAACCAAGAATTCATAATGTCTCTCATGAGTTCTAAAAGGAGTCTTTGGAATATCTGCCTCCTTCATCCGGATTTGGTGATAACCAGAGCGAAGGTCTAATTTGGTGAATACACAAGCACCTTGTAGTTCATCCAACAAATCATCAATGACAGGAATGGGAAATTTATCTTTGATGGTGAGTTTATTCAGGGCATGAAAATCATGGCACATGCACAAAGTACCTTTTTTCTTTAAAACCATCACCACTAATGAAGAATATGGGATAGTACTAGGGAGAATTACCCCCGCCTCCAGTAATTCCTGTACCATATTTTCTATTTTATTTTTCTGAGAAAAGTGTTATATGTAGGGACATACATTGGGGGGTTGACTTCCCGGAAGGAGAGTGATGTTATGATCATGCTCACCCATGGAAAGAGGTAAGGATGTAGGAATCTCAAAAATCTTGGGGTACTTGTCCAAGATGAGTTGTAGGCTAGGAGAAACTACCTGGGAGGCTTGTTCAATGACCTAGATGGCATTAAATTGAGAAATCACACCATGGTGGCCTTTCTTCAAGAGTTTTTCCATCATGTGAGAGCTTATTATTTTAGGAGAGCCCGCTTGGAGACCCTTGAGAGTATATGGGTGAGCTTTTTGGGTGAAGCTCATATATAATTATTGATAATCCATTGTGATCGGCCCCAGAGTGCAAAGTCATTCCACACCTAATACAATATCACAACCACTTATGACAATAGAGAACATGTGGGTTTTCATATGGTAATCACCCATTTGGAGTTTGACATTCTCACAATGCCCAACACACTTCATAGTACCACCATTAGCATTGAGGATTTGAAAATTAGAAACATGGTGGACAAAGCAATGGATCTCATCAACGAGACTACGATGAATAAAATTATGGGTGCTACCACTATCAATCAACACCACAACCAACCTATGTTTAATGTAGCCCTTGATATTCAATGTATGTGGGGACGAAATACTTGAGAGTGCATGAAGCGAGATGATCGGGTCCACAGATTCCATCGGTGTGACAACTGGATCTTCTACAAGATCACTTCGTTGAGCCGCCTCTTGATATGAAACCTCGTCTGATGGGATGTCGTCATAGGAAGAGGAAGTTGAGGCATCAATCTGGAATAACTTTTGTTCTCTACATTTATACCCTGGTGCATACTTTTCATCACAATAGTAGCAAAGGCCTTGCTTGCGACGTTCCTTCATTTCAGCGGGAGAGACCTTTTGGACCTTCAAAGTTTGGGTCAGAGCAGGTGTAGCCCCTAGGCAAGGACGGGTGGTAAATGGACCCTTTAGGGATGGCATCTGGAGTATGGTCTCTACTTTCTTGGCTAATTGACATTCCTGCAACCAGGTAGTAGGATGATGCATGTTCACATGAACCTTGATAGCTTCTTTTAGACCACTGATAAAACATTCAAGGTAAAATTCATCAGATAAGCCCTTGGTATGGATAGTCAACTATTCAAATGTCATGATGAAGTCTATGATAGATCTCGTTTGGCGCATCTTAGTGAATCGACCGAAAAATTATGATTCCCTATCAAAACGGGCACAAACTTATTTGGAGAACATGTTCCAATTGGGAGGTCCTGGATAACATTTCTTATGCCACTACCACCATTGTCAGCATTCTTGATCCAAGTACAAAAACCATGCATGGATTTTGGTCTTATCATCTCTAATATCATGAAGGGATAAGTATTGTTCCATTTGAGAAACCCACTCGGCTGGGTTGGAACCATCAAATTTATGCATGTCAACTTTGGTAACCTTATTCCAAGAAGGTGGAGAACCCCAAGGGGAGTGGGAGGACTGAGTATGTTCATAATAAGAAGACTGAAGTTCTTCTGGATTTGGATCAACACTCTTAGCCCTAAAGAGTTGCACCAATTTATTGAATTGTTGGTAAAGGGTTGCGGTGAATTCATTGCAAAGGGAAGCCATGTTGTCGTCAGTTTGTTGTTCCAAGTGGGACATTCTATCCTCCAAGGTTTCTTGGGATTGAGAGCGAGTGGTAGGCATGGTGAAGGCTTAGGTAGCAATGAAGGTGTAGGGATGAAAAATTGGGATTAAAAATGATATGTACCTAGGTGATCAAGACAAAGAGAGGAATCCAATGGGATAGATCTCAAGAAAGGCGTCCCAGAGGGGGGTTGGGTCCACAAGAAAAAATGATTTAAAATTGATGGGTACCAGTGTGATCAAAATGAAGAGAGGAATGCAATGGGCTAGGTCAAAAATAAGGGTGTTGATAGGCCCAAACTTTTTTTTTTTTTTACTCCTGCGGAGTTATACTCTGAACTGAATAATATTGTAGAGGCAGAATGCCCAAATTCTTAACAGGAAAAAAGATGTAGTAGTTTTACAACCCCAATGTAGACGACAAGGTTGAATTGCAATGGATATTGTCTTTTCTTTCTTTATTTTGCTCCCAAGGGTTAGGGTTTGCAAGGAATCTAAAGTCAAGGCTTTTTCGTGTGTTATAACTCTCTTATATATGTGCGGGGTCCAACAATAGTACTCGACCCAATATCTCAGGGCACCAACTAAGAAGGCTAGAACGTACCCTTAACTGTACTACCCGACTACCGAGGTATCAGAGAGTCACTTCCCAAGTGTTGATCTCGATGAAACTATAACAGTCAGGCGACCAATCAGTTTATCTATGGAGGGCTTCAGGATACCTAGGTCGATCCATATACAGGTGTTGTATGATGCGCTACCACTCGAAGGGGTACCAACATGGGTTACAAGGGTGGCCAACAAATGTGCTCTTAAGAACCACTTGTATTTATTGTGTGTATGACTCCCCGACCGCAGGTTTATGCACATAACGATAGATATCCATAGCTTAAAGATGTCAGAATACGTCTCTACCCTGGAACAATTTAGCCCACAAGTCTTGCTCTAGAAAGAGATCTGATACCACTTACAATATTCTTGATACAATATATTATGCAGAATAATAAATATCTAGCAGGAAATGACAGAATAATAATGATATATCCTGAAAAATATCAGAAGAACACCAAAATAACACATGAATAATCACCAGGAAGAGAAACTTTATTATGATAGCAATGTTCACTTGCCTCTTCGAGGGGCAAAACCTCCAGCAGAGCAGGGCTCTATTACAATAATCTCCAAGACAAAACATCCAATGCCTCCTACTCTTATTTATACTAATTCTACCTTCTAAGGAAACTCCTAGAGGAAGATCTTTCTAGAAGTAGAAGCTTCTATTAGGTCTTCTTACATTGACTTATTCTTCTTTATTTATTAGGCCTTATTAACTAATGTCGACCTTTATTAAATAGAAAACATATCCTACTAACTAATGACCCATGGAGAGGGGTTAGGATCGGATCCTAACAATATGAGGCTATCATCTTGGGGATAAATCTCACATTTTGATATGAGTATCAAAATTTTACACATAAGAGGGGATTCAAATTTAACTATTTCTCAAGTCAAGAAGGATTTTGCTCCCAAGAACCCAAGGTCTAATTAGTATAGGGATGTTTTCTGAGACATCATAATTTTTTTTGATGACTTCTTAATTGAATTCGTTCCTAGAGAAAATAATTTCATTGTTGATGCCTTAGCCATATCTACTTCCACTTTACAACTGTGAGAAGAGATATCACCTTGCAAAGTATAGGTCAAGTTTAGGCCCTCAATTCCTGACAATTTAGAGCACTGGAAAGTCTTTGATGATGAATATCAGATTTTATGTTTCCTCCAGAATGAGGGTGATTTTTCAGAAGCTCGGATTGTAACGTACCCAGCCACCGAGGTTGGGTCACGTCACAAAAAATTCACTCATTATCAGCTCTGATATCAATTTGTAACATCCCCATTACGAGGGACTCATAAAAAATGCTCTTGTAGCATTCCCATCCCCGAGTCGGGCCACGCCCCGTAGAATTATGAATTCTGATACCATTAAATTAAATAATAAATTATGCATATGAACTGAGTTAAGTAGAAATAATAAAAACATGCATACAACAATAACAATTCATATATAGAATTTAACAACAAAGATTCCATGACAGAAACTCATAATTGCACACACACAATAATTGAAATAGACACATAAATGACACTTATCTTAGGAAATAAACACCAACTACATGCAGACCTTCCACATTCCTCCCAACCTTAGATTGCACTGCTCATAACTCTCAGCAGTGGTTCACCCCTGAGCTTAGGCTAAAATCCACCCGAGTAAAGGATTCCTAACCCGCCTAAGGTCTCTTTAACAACATACAAACTCAGACACATGTGCCAACTCAAACTAACAACCTATAGTCCCTCATTCCCCACATGCATGTCCCACCCCAGGAAGTGTGTTCCTTCTCTGTTCAACAGTCCCTCAATTGCCCCACTTCTTTTCTGAAGGCTTCAACAACATGCCAGACATGAAGTCTCAGAGACCTGTAGTTGTAGTTTGGCACCTTGGAAAATCAATTCCCAGTAATTCTCGCACCTGGAGAGAATGCTCATGTGCCTGACAACTCGATTCTTCCATTCCACGGGCCTGACAACCCACTTCTTCAATCCAACTCCCGAGCTAACCAATGCAAGTACATGTTCCTCATTACAGTCCAATACCATCGAGTATGACTCATCGTTGCCTCCATGAAGGAATAATAATAATAATGCCCCTTTCGCACAATGTCCTCAAATATATATATATATATATATATATATATATATATATATATATATATATATATATATATATATATATATATATATATATATATATATATATATATATATATATATATATA
>JZKD02S0700937.1:335151-404329 GCA_000966675.3 Picea glauca
AGAAATATAATTTTGTGTCCCTCCTTTGAAGTCATGTTAAAATAGGAACCCCTCCTACATTAACAAAGCATCTTTGGAGAGTTTATATGCTTTTGAATTATATTATCTCTAGATATGGACGAAACATAATTCATCGAAGCTAGCTCTTACTTCATAACTTGATTCGTTATTGAAGATAACAATATATTTTCTACTTGGAATCTATTGTTAGCCCAATCCATTAGCATTTTCAAGTCTCTAAAAACTTGTAAGGATTTTAGACCTTTGTATGTTGTTGTTTTCAAAATAAGCCATAAAGCATTGAATTCAACACGATTATTTGTCCCTTTCATAGCAACATATTTTAGAAAAAAGAAAGGAGTTGATTCAAAAAAGAGAACAATACCTTCCCCGGACATACCTAGGGTTCCTTGATATGCCCCATTGAAGAAACCCCATGGCTTATCAATTATCATAATCTATATTTGGTTCCTTTGGATTTCTCCTAGGCTTTTCTTTCACAGGTTTCCAATTATCCCTATAAGAAATCGTGATTTTATGGGCTACTTGAGATGGAGCGAATTCTAAACCTTGAAAAAATATTTTATTCTTTGATAACTAGATACCCCATATTGTATAACAAGGCAAAGCTTTATAATATTTGTGGATTTATCTATTATCTAGGGGCAATAACAATCATTTAGAGATCTTTGTTCTCGTTTGTTCCTTCCATCTGAAATTTGAAGAATTTCATTCTAGTCTGTTCTAGCAAAAGGCCGCGTGACAAACAAATGGTACATAGATTCCTCATTCTCTTTCCATAATATGCATCTACCAAACCCCTACTAGCACCTCTTTCCATAATTATCCCAAGTTAAAATTTTATTAGCCAAATCCAAAAATTTGTTTCTAAAGGATTGTCCAGCTTTCGTACTTGCTTCCACCACCAAATCCTTTCTTCTTCCTAGATTTCATCCATTTTGATAATGAATCCCAATCTGGCAGTTAGTTTTCATGTACCTTTATTTTTGGACCACTTGAATAAATCTTCTTGATCAATAAGTTTTCTTGCAATGTGCTTCAACATATTTAAAAAATGATTCCTTGTCTCTACTTTTTCTCCCTACAAATACAAAACTTCTACTGATTTCCATTCCTGTAACCATGCATTCCTACAATTTGGATTGGTTGCATCTTATGATGCATAGATCCCCATAATGGAAATAAAATTAATTTAACATCATAAGTTGATTGAATAAAAATGATTGAACTACTTGTAAATATGTGGTATAGTGCCACCCTAGGAAAATGTCAACTTAGTATACGACATAGCATGAAAACATTTATACACCTATAAGGAAATGAAATGGATTTGACATTAGAATTTGAATGAACAAAGTAGTTTTCACTATTGTTAGTTCCCTCCTCATCTTCTGAATACTCCTCATCCTCACTTTGTAAAAAATTAATAAAAGAACATGAGTTCAATATAATACAAAAATTCTAGTTGTTAAAGATGTAATAAAAAACATATAGGTTAAAAAGTTGTCAATGCCATTTGATTCCTTTGTATCTCTCGCATCATCATCTATGTGCCATGTGCTCAAACATTAATATGAATTTCATATAACAAATAAGTACCATGAAAAGGTAGTATATTGGATCAATTACGTTATAAATTTCATTGAAAATTGTAAGATAAATCTTACCATGACTAACATGCTCAAATCCACTGCATTTGAGACTCAGTCTCAAACTTTCTTTTTTTGTTATAATCTTTAACAATGCTCCAAAAAAATTATCAAACTTTTTCTTCAACTAAGAACATAATATAGTAAGTAATGATTAGAATTATAAATGCAAGTCTTCATACAATAAATACATATTTTTCAATATTATCTAACAATCATAACGTATGTAATTACAATTCACTTTGGGCTTATCTGTTGTTGTCATAATCGATTATGGTATCTTTATTTTTTCGTATATGAATTTCCTCATATCTTTCCCTATGTCTAGCGTCATCGTCTGATAGTCCCTCTACATTGAATTCCATATGATCTATTAGTAGTTTGCTCAAGGATAAGTTTTTCGATTCCCCCCAACTGAATGGTAGTTCGCAAGGTAATTCAAACTTCAATAATTCAAGCTCTCTATTAATTCAAACGACACCCAAACATTTTAATTCTCCTCAATTCCTTCAACGGGATAACAGTTTGCTTACATTGGAAAAAACTATAACTTAAATTTGCATGGCATAAAGGGGCCATGTTTCCTTACGAAAAACTAACCCCCCACAACTTAATAAAAACAAAGATTATTTAATAATCAAGGGACATATTTAAGTTTCCAAGGAATTTGGGTTAAATCACCGATTAAGGTCATTTTCCTTGTTCTACTGAAGCTCTCTTGTCTTTCCCCTCTTGTGGAGTCATAACCCCCCATTCTTTTGTCCTCTTCTATAGCCAATGATGTCTATTGTTTATTATCATTTAATGTACAATCTTACAAATTATATCATTTGGATTTTAGTCATTGATCGTGTACATACATAATACTGAATCAAGGATAAAAACTAGAGTATTACATTCCCCTCCCCCTATATTTTGCACTATCCTATGTGCACATCACCATTACATACAATAATTTTACATCAAAATGTCGAAAGAATTTCATATATGCCTCTCACGTTTCATCCTCCAGCTTCCATGTTGCTTCTTCAAGGTTCTAGTGGTTCCATTGGACCTTTACTTGCCCTATGACTATGTTCCCGAGTACAATGACCTTTTTGTCTAGTATGCATACTAGCTATACCTGGAAGTCTCCTTTCAATTTCACTTGAATAAAATCTCAAATCAATGACATGGTTTGGCTCATGCACATACTTTCTTAACAACAACATATGAAACACATTATGAACTTTTATGGTAAACTGCAATGCAAGAATGTATGCAACATGTCCTATCCTATCCAAAATATCAAAAGGACCACAATATATATTTTTCATTTTACTATAGCTCCCCGACTTCAATGAACTCTTCTCTGGTTTCACTTTTAGAAACACATGATCCACAACTTTAAATTCCCTTGATATTATGCCTTTTATGCCTTCTTCTACATAATTCTTTTGCATGTCCTATGCTACCTTTAAATTCTACTTGATCTTGACCATTTTCTCTTCCATTTCTCTAAGTAATTATGGCCCAAGCACTACTCTATCTCTAGATCATCCCAAATAGCTAGAGAATTACACTTTCTTCCATACAATCCCTCAAATGGACTCATCTTCGGTAAAGCTTTATATCCATTATTGTAGGCAAATTCTACTAAAGGAAAGTAATCCTCCCACTTCGATGCCTTATCCATCACATACAGTATTAACATATCTTCAATCACTTGATTGATTGTCTTTGTTTTCCCATCTGTTTGTGGATTATAGGTTGTTATGAGGTTCATATTCGTACCAAAAACCTTGAATAATCCTTTCCAAAAGTTTGAGGTAAACTTTGGATCTCTGTCTAAAATAATTTCCTTAGGCATCTTGTGCAAAATGGAAATATCCTTCAAGTAAATCTATGTTATATTAGTTGCCTTATGAGTCAACTTAACTAGAATAAAGCAAGCAACTTTAGTTAATTTCTCCACCACTACCATTATTAAATCACATTTCCATGTTGTCTTCGGAAACTTAGTGATCAAATCAATAGTTACCACTTCCCATTTCCACCTTGAAATTAGTAATGGTTGTATAAAACTTGTTGGATATTTGTGCTCAGCCTTTACTCTTTGACATTCCATACACTCGTCTATATAATCAGCCACATCCTTCTTCATTAATGGCCAAAAATATTGACTTCTTACTATTGCAATTGTCTTCTAATAACCAGGATGTCCAACATATGGAATAGTGTGCATTTCTTTTAAAACCAGTTTCCTTAAATCATAAGAATTAGAAACATACATTATGTTTTTATGCATAACAATGCCATTGTCTTCCAACTTATAACCCTCATACTTCTATTGTACATTCTCTTGTTGTAATCCTTCTTTGATCTAAATAAGATGCTCATTGGAGGTAACAACTTCAAGAATTGTGTTCCTCAAATCAGAATTGCACATACTAATGGTTGTAGTATGCATTGCATGCACTCTTTTGCTGAGTGCATCAACAACTTTGTTCTCCTTCCCTCTAATATATTTAATATCGAAGTCATTTTCACGAAAACCTTAGCCATATTGTTTACCTAACATTTAACGTCAATTGTTCGAATAAATGTTTCATACCACTATGGTATGTTCCTAACTTGAACTTTCTCCCCATCAATTAATGTCTCCATGTCTTTAGCGCATGAACTATTGCAATGAGTTCTAATTCACGTGTGACATAGTTCTTTTCATACTCGTTAAGCTTCCTAGTTTCATAACAAATCATTTTCCCATTCTAAGTAAGAACTTCACCAATTCCCTCTTTGCAAGAATTTGTACATACTAAAAAATCTTCATTTGAGTCAGCAATGTTGAGAATGGGTGCACTAGCAAGTAATTCCTTTAACACCTAGAAGATTTCTTCACGCTTTGGTGTCCATTAAAAGTTAATTCCCTTCCTCTATAAAGATGCAATGGGATGAGCAATCATGGGAAATTCTTCTATGAATATTTTGTAATATCCATTAAGCCCCATGAATGACCTTACCTTGGTTATGTTCTTGGGTGTAGGACATTCCCTAGTAGCTTCAATATTCTCTAGATCTATTGTTATTCCTCCCTCGAAGATGATGTGTCATGAGTAATTAATATGCCTTGGATAAAAGGAAGACTTGCTTAATTTAGCATATAGTTTATGCTTTCATAGTATTTGTCATACTAACCTCAAGTGCTCTTCATGCTCCTTCTCTAAGTTTAAATAAATAAGAATGCCATCTAGGAATACAATGAAAAACTTATCCAAGCAATTTCTAAATATTCCATTCATTAAGCACATGAACGTAGTTGGTGCATTTGTTAGTCCAAATGGTGCCACTGCAAATTCATAGTGCCCTTAGCTAGTTCTAAAAGTTGTCTTACTGATGTCTTTATCCTTTATCCTTATCTAATGGTAGCTCAACCTCAGATCTATCTTCGAAAAGATCTTTGCTTCTCTAAGTTGATCAAATAGGTGACCAGTTCTTGGTATATGATATTTATTTCTCATGGTGACCTTATTCAGCTGTATAAAATCAATGCATAGCCACAAAGTCCCATCTTTTTTCTTCAAGAAGAGTACTAGTTCCCCCCAAGGAAAGACACTTGGGAATATATACCCCTTCTTTAACAATTCTTATAAGCATACTGAAATAACTCCAAGCATCAAATTAATAGAGAAATCAAGATCTCTTTTTGGTGGTAAAACGCAGAATTTCCCCAAATACATCTACATACTCATATAACATGGGAAAGTCCTCGAGATCTAGGCTTATGCACTTCCATGATTCTTCCACATGAGTTGCATCCAAGTGACACCCTTTCATGAAGCATCTATTTAGCTGTAAGGATGAATTCTACCTTATAGAGATGGGTCTAGAAGTAACTTTCATTGTCCCTTACTTTCCTTCTTTTCCAACACAAGTGAAAGTCTTATTATGACAATCTAGGATAGCATGATGCACACCCAACCAATCCATTATAGTAAGAACATCATGTAAACAAAGTGGTATTGTTCATGTCTGCAACAATGTTGACACCATCCATATCTAATGGGAAGCCTTTGGCAATATCACTAATTTCCATTTTAGTTCTAGTATCCAATTGAACCAACCATGATTTCTCATGCTTACTTATTTCAAATAAAATATTTCAAGCAAATTAGGGGCAATGTAACTATGACTTGCTCCTAAATCAATTAAAATTGTAATAGGTTGATTGGTAATCTTACCTTCAACCTCAATCATGTTTGACTGATGGCCTACCTATCGATTTTCCAGGGTAGCTTATATTCTTGGGATGTTCCTACCCACATCTTCCACTGTAGTTGCCTCATGTATGTTGTGCATTCTACCTTCCTTTTGAGAGAAATCTTTGTATAACCGATATCCCTCACATCCCTAACATTTTGTTGGTTGCCTTGCCCTTTTCCTCAAGTATTCTACCATCTTAGATCCATTATGTGTTGGTTGGATTTATTGATATGTATTAGGACTATTCCTAAAGAAAGAAAGGTTGAAATCCCTTCTTCCTCTACTATTTCTTGTCCTTTTTCTTATCTCTCCAAGACTTCTGAAAATATACTATCTTTATTATGGTCATAGAAGTATTTGGCTTTCCATATTGTCCCTTCAAGAGTCTTAGGTTCATCATAATTAATTTTATCTTTGTAGAATGCAAGAAACCCACTTAGGAATCTCTATATCTTTGCCTTCTCATCTTTCATACAACTAACATACCTGAATGTGTCCAAAAACTTGTTTTCATATTCTTACATCGTCATAATCCCAACTTGAGTTCAAAAAATTCTTACATCTCCTTGTCATAGTATTGTTCAAAAATGTATTTTTGTTGGAAACACTTTTTGAAATGATTCCAAGAAACTATCTTCCCATCGATGTGCTTTACTTGCATTGGTTGATCCCACCAAATAGAAGCTTTTCCATGTAGGTTTTATATACCAATTTTGGCTTCTATATTCGATGATTAGTTGTATAGCTGAAAGTACTTTATTATCCCTAACAACCAACCTTCATTATTCTCTCCAAAAAAAAATTCGCCATCAAAGGTTGGTGGCCAGATCTTCCTAAGTTTTCACTGCAACTAGTTTTTTCCATACCTTCTACTTTGATGTCTAAATGGGGACACTTCTAGGTTGCTCTATGATTCTTCAAATGCATATGTCTCCCTCATTGAATGTGCTAGTGATTATTGATGTGTTCAATTTCTTGTAGCGCTTCTTTAGTGATGGGATCTTCCATGATTTCATCTTCTTGAATGGAATATTCCTCCTTCCTCATACCTTGAACTTGATCCATTCTTCATTTTCTCTTGCAAATGATTTAAGCTATGTAGTAGCTGAGTGTTCAAATGATTTTTCTCCTCTTGAGCTTTCATCATCCTCTCATTATCATCTCTACAAATCTGCACCTCCATCTTCAATCTCCTTATAGTTTCTACCAACTCTAATGACTCCATTATATTTCTATGCTCATTAGATTATGTCTCTTCTACATTGATATCCATGCCTCTAACTTCTTCTTCATGGATTCCAGGTCTTTGTCCATATTCCATGTCTCCTCTTCATTAATGTTCTTCAATTATGTTATTTACTTATCCTTGTTATAGATATGGCTTTGAAGAAGTGTGCATTCTAACAAAACTATTAGATACATCTCAATTCCAAGTATATAACATTTTCTTTCAAATGTTGGTAATTATGTATTTCATTAGTTTTATCAATTCAAGGCTATTGCCCTCTTTCTTCTCAAGTTCTGAAGAATTCTAAATCATTTCTCCAATATCTAAGCCATGAAAAGTATTTCCCTTTGATTTAACCTTCCAATGACTACACCCATATCGAATTTGGGCATTTGAGCTAGAAGTTGTGGCTCTATATATTCCTTTCTCCTGATGGACTTGTCAAACACTTAGCCTACAAATTGCATTTTCACAAAATTTTCATAGAGCTAACTCTGAAATTCAAGAACTTATTCAGTTACACCTCCATAAACTACCCAAATACTCTAACTTCCTTTCAATCTAGTAATTGAAGCAATCAATTCAACATTTGCAAGCTCCAAACATTGTTTTCCCTAGTTATTCTCATGGAGAAATATTTTCAAACAAGTAACACAATGTTAGGGTCCTAACCTCCCTAAACTCCTAGTAGATAAATTACTGTGTATTTCTATGTATGGAGGCCATCATTAGTAAATAAGGCCTATGTAGTAGTGTGAACACAATTATTATAAGAAGGCTTACGATAAGGTTATGCCTACTAGACAGTTCCTTCTCTAGAATATTCTTAGGGGCTATAAAGTACTATATAAAGATGTTGAAGCATTGTAAAAGATGTCCTGGAAATAATTTGTAATCCGAGCTCTACTCTATTGGAAGTTTTTGATCTAGGTGGATATCGGTGGCCACCCACCTATTCCACTAGCTCGAAAAACAATTTTCCACCTTGGCAGTTTTTTGAGTTCCAAACTTTTGAAGTCATTTTGAGGCCCTAAATGACGTTTTTTGGGAAATTGGGACCCAAGTGCCTATTCTTGGCACTAACTTGGGCCAATCGAAAATCGTTCTTCTCGGTTATATATTTCCAATGGGATATCGTGCACCTAAAATGGAGATCATATGCAAAAGTTACGACCCCGGGAAGTTGATGTACTGACTTACTTAAACGGGGCCCACATGACTTTTGGCGCTTCATCTCCTAGGGTTAGGATTTTGGATGTCTAGGGTTTTTGACATTCTTGTTTATTGTAAAAGGGCCTTCAGAGCCTCATTGTAATGATCTTCTTGCGAATGAGCGCAACCGTCACATCTCTTCTCAGAGATAAGTCGCCACCATTCCAACAAGCTTGTTTTCCGCTGCATTTTACAGTTTCAGTGTATTTCCTTATTGAATAGAAAACCAATTTTACTGTATCTCTGTTATTATGTGTTAAGCATATTTTAAGCATTAGAGAAGTCTGCTCCTTATCGTCTTAATGCATGTCCCCAACGAGGTCAGGGTACAAAGAATTGGGTCTCGAGCTTGTTTCTCTTGAGGAAAAAATCTCTCGCATGCCCAAGTGACCTCTCATGGTAGGAGAAAAGAAAGATGATGGGACAGGAGATCCTTTTAAAATGTTGCTTGAGGAATCCCTCACGCAACAAAGGAACGAGATGATGAATAGTTTCACACAAATCCTTCAGTGGCTACCAACAGGTGATACATCTTCCTTGAGCGGAGGCGCCACCCTTTTCAAGGTACAAATCAACTTCGATATTCCTATATTTGAAGTTCAGATAGACGCAGATGTTGTAGACAAGTGGTTGAATCTACTAGAAGGGTATTTTTCTGTCCATGGCTATTCAAATAGAGAAAAGATTACTTTTGTGCTCCTCAAAGTCGTTCCCCATGTCAAAGATTGGTGGGAAACTTTCTATGATCAAAAGGAAAGAGAGGGACTCTCATTATTTATAGTCACGGCCACCTGGGAATCCTTCAGGGATGCTATTAAGGAACAATACTACCATGTCAGAAGTTATGATGACTTGTATACCAAATGGACCACACTGTGACAAGAAAGAGACCAAGCAGTGCCAGAGTTCACAAATATCTTCCATACCTTGCGCACCAAGTTGGGTATCAAAGATTCAGAGCAACATCTAGTGCTCAAGTATCGCAGTGCTCTGCATAGATACACCCAGATCGAAATGGAATTTCTAGACATCTCGTCCTTGGGCACAACCTACCGATATGTCGTCAAAATCGAGCATAAGATCAAACAAAAGACATGGCAATTTGGGCCTGGGAACCCCTCACAGCAAAAGCCAGACAAGGACGGCCCCAACCCACGGAACAAAGGATAGAGCAAAGATTAACAGTATCAGGACAACCAGTCCAATCCGTAAGCAAAGAAGGACATCGGAAAGACAAAGAAATATACCGGGAAGTGGCACGATTTCCATAATATCCCTTGGCATAACACCGTTGATTGTCGCTCAAAGCAGTTGTTGGTGACCTAAGTGAAAGCCTCTGAATCAGATGCAGGTTCTGACTCTAAGTCAAAATCAAAACGGGGAAGAAGGATCATTGACACAGAACCTAGTGCCACCATTGCTACCACTAAGCTCCAGCCTGGTGAACCGGATGAGCTAGAAGAAGGCGAGCACCTCTTTCATTCATAGATGTGGGTAAAAGGCACCCCGTTGCACTTCAGCGTTGATAGTGGTAGACAAAAGAACCTCATCTCAGTAGAGGTCATGAAGCGTCTGGCCCTACCGACAACACCGCACCCACAACCCTACACCATTGGATGGCTCCGCCAAGGAAGCGATCTTTGCGTCAACCAACAATGTCGACTGTTGTACGACATCAAGCCCTTCAAAGATGAGGTATTATGTGATATTACTCCTCTCGAAGTTTGTAATGTTCTTTTGGGACAACCTTATTTATGGAAACGTCATGTTGTATATAAGTCTAGGCCTTGTAGTGTTATTATTACTTTGAACATGAAATTGTACAGGATACCCGAGGCAGTCCCTCCTAGTGCTATTTCCTTGATCTCTACCAAGCAATGCAGGAAGGTCATCTCTCAGACCAGGAAATTTGTCTTCTTCATGATTCACTCTCAGAGTGAGCAAAAGATCGCAGCCACATCTAGGGCCTTCGTGGACGATCTCTCCACACAACAGAAGCAAGTGGATAGGGTCATGGAAAAATACTCAGATATCTTCTCCTCTCCTACCGGGGTACCTATACACTTCCAAGTCAAGCATCCCATCGATCTGACTCCAGATGCACCGCTACCCAATGGGCCAATCTACCATCACTCTCTATTAGAAAATGAGGAGATCAAGAGGCAGATCCAAGAACTGCTCCACAAGGGGTAGATCCGTCCCAGCGCATCGCCTTGTGGGAGCCCAATTGTGTTGGTGCAGAAGAAAGACGAGACCTAGAGACTTTGCATTGATTATCAGGCCCTAAATAAAATCACAGTCCGAAACTGATACCTGATTCCCTGAATCGACGACCTCTTTGATCAGCTCACGAGGGACAAATACTTCAGTAAGATTGATTTGAATTATGGCTACCACCATGTCCCAATAGAACAAACAGATGTATCGAAGGCCACCTTCAAGTCAAAAGAAGGTATTTTTCAATGGTTTGTCATGCCCTTTGGTTTGACAAATTCTCCAACAACTTTTATAAGGATGATGGACGATATCCTACGAACTTTAACCAATACTTTTGTAGTGGTGTATCTGGATGACATCCTCATCTACATCAAGACTTGGGTGGAACACTTGCAACACATTCAACAAGTTCTCCACACCCCACGACACCACAAACATTATGCAAACTTGGAAAAATTCTCCTTCACCATGGACAGGGTCCATTACTTAGGATACATTGTTGATCAGCATGGTGTGCATGTGGATCTAGCCAAGATCTAGGTCATTCGTGACTAGTGATCCCCAACCACACTCACTAAACTTCAGAGCTTCTTGGGCCTCACCAATTTCTATCGCAGGTTCGTGTTGGGATTCTCTCATATCACATGGGCCCTCAGCCAAGTAACCAAGGGTGGCGGTATGGAAACATTTGTGTGGGGCATGTCCCAACAAAAAGCTTTCAATGACTTGAAGAAGCGTTTGTGCTCATCCCCAGTACTTTCATTACCAGACCTGCAACATCCCTTTGAGATCGAGACAAATGCTTCAGACTATGTTGTGGGCGTCGTTCTCACTTAACACGACCACCCCGTGGCGTATCACAGTGAGATACTATCAGATTTTGTCCATAAGTACCCTACTCACGACAAAGAAATGTACTCCATTATGCAAGCCTGCCGCGAGTGGAGACATTACATTCTTGGGAAGGAGACAGTCATCCACACTGATCACAAGCCACTACAATTCATGTAGACCCGAGGCAAATTGTAGAATGACCACCATCAAAAGTGGTCCAGATACTTACAACATTTCCACCTCAACATCAAGTATAAAACAGGAAGTACCAACCGAGTTGTTGATTTCCTCAACTGACTTTCAGTCACGACACTCACCATGGTGCTAGACTCTTGCTGCCATGATACCTCCAGATGGCCCCACCTCTATGAGACAGACCCTGACTTCTCCACCACCTACCAAATGTTGGGCACCAACTCAGTGGTCACTAATTTCCATCTTCAGAACAGGTTGTTGTGTCATTTGGGCCATCTCTGCGTTCCATCAAGCGAGCACGCGAAGCTGATTTTGGAAGCTCAATATAGTCGGGTGGCAAGACACTTTGGCGTCGAAAAGATAATGGCAATGTTCCAGAAACATTTCTACTGGACGAAACTTCGATAGGATGTCAGCAAGTATATCAAGTCCTGCACTGCCTGTGTTATTTCCAATCTGACCAATAAGAAACAGAGCGTGTACACCCCTCTGCCTACTCCTGACAGGCCATGGGAATCCATCTCAATGGACTACATGTCGGGCCTCCCTTCCACCATGAGGGGAAATGACTATGTTCTGTGGTTGTTGATCGCTTTTCCAAGATGGCGATTCTAGCTGCCTGCAAGAAGAACATCACATCAAAAGCCACTGCCAATCTCCTCTTTGAACGAGTATGGGTACATTTTGGGATCCCATAAACCATTATCTCAGACTGTGACAGATGGTTCCTCAGCACATTTTGGTCGATCCACTGGTCATTGTTGGATACCAAGCTCACCAAATCCATTGCCTTCCATCCCCAGACATATGGCCAAACTGAGGTCGTCAATCAGATGATCCTACATATCCTACACATGTACAATTCAAAACACCCCCACACATGGGATGAGAGTCTTCCCTATGTCTAACATAGCTACAACCGAGCCCTACATAGCTCAACTGGTCATAGCCCCTTTCAGGTGGGGTTGGGATCCAACCATTGGGCCCCATGGATGTTGCACTACCCCTGGAGACCACCTAGATCGAATCGTCCCCTACTCCACTAGAAGCTGACAAAGCCACCTAGTTCATTGAGCGGATCTAGCACATCCACCAACAGGTTCAGGATATTCTACAGAATTCTAATTCCAAGTACAAGCAGCTCCATGATCAACATCGGGTGCCACATAAGTTTCAAGGGGGCGACAAAGTTTGGTTGCACTTACAGAAAGAACGCCTTATAGGGCCCCATAGGAAGCTTCACCCACTCTATTATAGGTCGTACACTATCACCAAGGTTGTGGGTGACAATGATTTTGAGCTCAACATTCCCCCTTTCCTTGGCCTGCACCCAGTCTTCAACATGGCTCTCCTTCGACCATATTTCCCACCATTATTGGACACCTCAGAGATAACAGAGCAGTTGACACCAACTAAGATCAATCTAGGTGGATATCGATGGCCACTCACTCACCTATTCCACGGGCTCGAAAAATAGTTTTCCACCTTGGCAGTTTTTCGATAGTTTTTCGGGTTCCAAACTTCTGAGGTCGTTTTGAGGCCCTAAACGACATTTTTTGGGGATTTGGGGCCCAGGTGAATGCAAAAGGCACAAACCTCAACGAATCAAAAATTGTTCTTCTCGATTAGACCTTTCCAATGGGCTATCGTGTGCCTAAAACGAAGATCGTATGCAAAAGTTACGACCCCAGGAAGTTGATGTACTAACTTACCTAAACGGGGCCCACATGACTTTTGGTGCTTCATCTCCTAGGGTTAGGTTTTCGGATGTATAGGGTTTTTGAAATTCCTATTTATTGTAAAAAGGCCTTCAGAGACTCATTGTAATGATCTTCTTGCAAATGAGCGCAGTCGTCACATCTCTTCTCAGAGATAAGTCGCCACCATTCCAGCAAGCTTGTTTTCCATTGCATTTTACAGTTTTAGCGTATTTCCTTATTGAATAGAAAACCAGTTTTACTGTATCTCTGTTATTATGTATTAAGCATATTTTAATATTCTGTATTCATTTTGTTATGCTCATAAAAGCCAGATCAGTTTCCCCCTCGAAGAGGCAAGTGAACATTGCTTCCATATCAATAAAGATATAATATTGCGGTTCATATTGTCCATTGTATTTGCAATTCTATTTCTTTCTACAATATACTTGAGTAATATCTATAATTTTTTATTTGAATCTTTATGTTTGGCACATCACAAGTGGTATAACAACACTTTCCTGGCACTTTTTTAGAGTAATTTTTTTATGCTAGAGACGTGTTTTGATGTTTATAAATAACAGAGAGATATATTGTTAAGTGGGTAAACTTGCAATTGGGTAAGCATACATATAAGAAATATAGGAGGTTTCACTTGGTTGGAAACCCTTGTAACCCATGTTGGCACCCTTTCGAATAGTATCACATGAGACAACACTTGTATACAGAATTCACTTCCATGTACCCTTGGGTATATCAGAAGTCACGTAGGTGTCCTCAAACTAGCCTTAGATATGCCACTCAACTACCTGACTATTATAATGGCATCGAGAACAACACTTGAGAAGATTACTCTCTAGTACCGGGGTAATCATATAGTACAAATAAGGGTACATTAGAACCTCCTTAGTTAGAAACCAGAGATATTGGGTTGAGTATTATTGTTGGACCCTGCAAATATATCAAGGAGTTATAGCACGGGGCACTCCCTTGTCCTTAAGAACCTTAAAGCCGTACTCCTTGTTGTTAATTCAGAAAACCTCTAAAACAAGGGGCTGTGTTAAAATTATGAACATTCAAGTAACTTGAAACCCTGCTCCTACTTCTAGTTCAAGAAATTCCTATAGAATCTTCAATATCAAAAATTTGAACATTTTGTCAGTGCGGTATTCTTTAGACACGAGTATAACTCTCTAGGAGTAAAAAAAGGAAAAAAAGAGAGAGTATAAAGCAGTCCCAGTAGCACCCTTATTTGTGACCTATATTGATATAATCATTTATCGTGTTGGTTGCAATGGTCCCCCTCTTCTATAATATTTTTTACATGGACCAACTCGCCCCATTACCTACTGCTTATCTTTAACAGCTCCAGAAAGCCGCATTGATCACATTCATACAACTCTCCGATAAATCTTTTTGTGTGGACCCATTGGCCCCATTACACTGCATCCATATCCCTAGCCCCACCCGCCAATCATCTTCCATCAAGCGAGCACGCGAAGCTGATTTTGGAAGCTCAATATAGTCGGGTGGCAAGACACTTTGGCGTCAAAAAGATAATGGCAGTGTTGCAGAAACATTTCTACTAGTCGAAACTTCGATAGGATGTTGACAAGTATATCAGGTCCTGCACTGCCTGCGCTATTTCCAAACTGACCAATAAGAAACAGGGCATGTACACCCCTCTGCCTACTCCTGACAAGCCGTGGGAATCCATCTCAATGGACTACATGTCGGGCCTCCCTTCCACCATGAGGGGAAATGATTGTGTTATGTGGTTGTTGATCGCTTTTCCAAGATGGCGATTCTAGTTGCCTGCAAGAAGAACATCACAGCAGAAGCCACTGCCAATCTCTTCTTTGAACGAGTATGGGTACATTTTGGGATCCCACAAACCATTATCTCAGAATGTGACAGTCGGTTCCTCAGCACATTCTGGTCGATCCTCTGGTCATTGTTGGATACCAAGCTCACCAAATCCACTGCCTTCCATCCCCAGACAGATGGCCAAACTGAGGTTGTTAATCAAATGATCCTACATATCCTACACACGTACAATTAAAAACACCCCCACACATGGGATGAAAGTCTTCCCTATGTCTAGCATAGCTACAACCGATCCCTACATAGCTCAACTGGTCACAACCCCTTTCAGGTGGGGTTGGGATCCAACCATTGGGCCCCATGGATTGCACTACCCCTGGAGACCACCTTGATCGACTCGTCCCCTGCTCCACCAGAAGCTGACAAAGCCACCCGTTTCATTGAGCGGATCTAGCACATCCACTAACAGGTTCAGAATATTCTACAGAATTCTAATGCCAAGTACAAGCAGCGCCATGATCAACATCGGGTGCCACATAAGTTTCAAGGGGGTGACAAAGTTTGGTTGCACTTGCAGAAAGAACGCCTTACAGGGCCCCATAGGAAGCATTGCCCACTCCATTATAGGTTGTACACTATCACCAAGGTTGTGGGTGATTATGATTTTGAGCTCAACATTCCCCTTTCCTTGGCCTGAACCCAGTCTTCAACGTGGCTCTTCTTCAACCGTATTTCCCACCATTATTGGACACCTCAGAGATGGCAAAGCAGTTGACACTAACTAAGATCAACCCTGGCTGCATGCAACAAGAATCCAATGATCATATTGTTGACACACACATCAAGGGCACTCAACATCAAAGGATCAAACTTTATCGGGTCGTCAAAGCAGGGTAGCTCCTACACCAAGGCAAGTGGCTCACCCGTGGCCAAATTAAACAGAAATTTCCTCATCTGATGGGGGAAATCAACGCAATGGAGACCATTTCTTCCTGAGGGAGGATTGATCTAGGTGGATATCGGCAGCCACTCACCTATTCCACTGGCTCGAAAAATAGTTTTCCACCTTGGCAGATTTTCGACAATTTTTCAGGTTCCAAACTTTCGGGGTCGTTTTGAGGCCCTAAACGACGTTTTTTGGGGATTTGGGGCCCAGGTGATTGGAAAAGGCACAAACCTCAACGAATCAAAAATTGGTCTTCTCTGTTAGACCTTTCCAATGGGATATCATGCGCCTCAAACGAAGATCGTATGCAAAAGTTACAACCCCAGAAAGTTGATGTACTAACTTACCTAAATGGGGCCCACATGACTTTTGGCGCTTCATCTCCTAGGGTTAGGTTTTTGGATGTATAGGGTTTTTGAAATTCCTATTTATTGTAAAAATGCCTTCAGAGACTCATTGTAATTATATTCTTGCAAATGAGCACAGTCGTCGCATCTCTTCTCAGAGATAAGTCACCACCATTCCAACAAGCTTGTTTTCCACTGCATTTTACAGTTTCAGCATATTTCCTTATTGAATAGAAAACCAGTTTTACTGTATCTCTATTATTCTGTATTAAGCATCTTTTAATATTCTGTATTCATTTTGTTCTGCTCATAAAATCAAGATCAGTTTCCCCCTCGAAGAGGCAAGTGAACATTGCTTCCATATCAATAAAGATATAATATTGCGGTTCATATTGTCCATTGTATTTGCAATTCTATTTCTTTCTACAATATACTTGAGTAATATCTATAATTTTTTATTTGAATGTTTATGTTTGGCACGTCACAAGTGGTATAACAACACTTTCCTGGCACATTTTTTAGAGTAATTTTTTTATGCTAGAGACGTGTTCTAATGTTTATAAATAACAGAGAGATATATTGTTAAGTGGGTAAACTTGCAATCGAGTAAGCATACATATAAGAAATATAGGAGGTTTCACTTGGCTGGAAACCCTTGTAACCCATGTTGGCACCCCTTCGAATAGTATCACATCAGACAACACTTGTATATAGAATTCACTTCCATGTACCCTTGGGTATATCAGAAGTCACATAGGTGTCCTCAAACTAGCCTTAGATAAGCCACTCAACTACCCGACTATTATAATGGCATCGAGAACAACACTTGAGAAGATTACTCTCTAGTACCGGAGTAATCATATAGTACGACTAAGGGTACATTAGAACCTCCTTAGTTAGAAACCGGAGATATTGGGTTGAGTATTATTGTTGGACCCTGCAAATATATCAAGGAGTTATAGCACGGGGCACTCCCTTGTCCTTAAGAACCTTAAAGCCCTACTCCTTGTTGTCAATTCAGAAAACCTCTAAAACAAGGGGCTGTGTTAAAATTATGAACATTCAAGTAACTTGAAACCCTGCTCCTACTTCTAGTTCAAGAAATTCCTATAGAATCTTCAATATCAAAAATTTGAACATTCTGTCAGTGCAGTATTCTTTAGACATGAGTATAACTCTCTAGGAGTTAAAAAGGGAAAAAAGAGAGAGTATAAAGAAGTCCCACTAGAACCCTTATTTGTGACCTATATTGATATAATCATTTATCATGTTAGTTGCAATGGTCCCCCTCTTCTATAATATTTTTTACATGGACCAACTCACCCCATTACCTACTGCTTATCTTTAACAGCTCCAGAAAGCCGCATTGATCACATTCAAACAACTCTCCAATAAATCTTTTTGTGTGGACCCATTGGCCCCATTACACTGCATCCATATCCCTAGCCCCACCCTCCAATCATTTTTTTCCTTATGCACCCCATCCAAATGGCAACCCAAAACCAAGATTATGTAAACCATGTTGCTAACTTGGAAAATATATGTGATGACTTGCAAACCAAATTCGCACAAGTTCAAGTTGTTTCCGATGAAAACTTTGCTACAATTAATGACTATCTTTCTATAGTTAATGCCAAGCTCACCAAACTAGACAAAGTACCTGAACAAATGTTCGACTTTTTTGATAAATTCATGGCCACTTGCTCCGAGAAACATCCCTTCCCCCAAGAGGGATTTGAATAATCCCATTCCATGGGGTTCCACTCTAACA
This sequence comes from Picea glauca, assembly GCA_000966675.3. Taxonomy (NCBI): domain Eukaryota; kingdom Viridiplantae; phylum Streptophyta; class Pinopsida; order Pinales; family Pinaceae; genus Picea; species Picea glauca. The sequence goes on from JZKD02S0700937.1 coordinate 353,335, forward strand.
CCTTTTTTTTTTATCCTTGTCTTCCTAAAGTGGATCTGAATAAATTTGATGGCTCCAAAGCCACTGGCTTGGTCACCCAAATGGAACACTATTTTTCATTACATGGCATCACCGATGACTTAATGAAACTTTGTGTCAGTGTATTGTATTTAGACCCCATGCGATGGCAATGGCATGAAAATTCCCAAAGAGGCTATATTGCTTGGACTTAATTTGCCATTGATCTTTATGAATGTTTTGAACCTGATACTCATCGTTTGGGCTCCTTTACCAAGCTTAAACAATCAAGTATAATTGAAGACTACATTTATGCTTTTGAGCAACTTGCTTTCTGCACTGAAGGTCTGTCTGATACCTTCTTCTGAGAATTATTTATTAGTGGTCTGAAGGAAGAATTTTTTTCTCAAGTCTTAATGGGTCACCCTACAATTTGGATCGAAGCTACTCAAAGAGATAGGGAAGCACAACATGTTGTCAATGCTAAAAAAAAGAAAATCCTTTAGTCCCCGTCCCTATCACACCAATCCCTCTCCTGCTCTCAATATCCACAAATTAACCTGTGTTGAAATGGTAGAATGTAAACTTAAAGGCCTTTTCTACAATTGTGATCAAAAAAAAATTCCAGGCACAAACGCAAAGAGAAAAGACTTTTTATGGACATTTTCAAGGACATTTCAGAAGATTGTGGTGATTCTCTCCCTTGATAACCTCTACCTCATCCAGATGATGACATTCCTTCCTATGATCAACCAGATGTGGAAGCCCAAATATCCCTACATGCCTTGCTTTTTATTTCAGCTTTGCAAGCCCTTAAATTAATTGGTTACATCAAGCATCATAAAGTCATTATGGTAATTGACGATGGTAGCACCCATAAATTTATTCATTGACGGATTGTTGAAGAGACACATTGCTATATCCATGTAGTGAACAACTTTCAGATCATGATTTCTAATGGAGGTTCCACGAAATATGGGGGTTGTTGTGAAAATGTGCACCTTCAAATTGGTGATTACTCTTTGAAATCCCACATGTTTTCCATTGAAATGGGTGGTTGTGACATTGTTGTGGGTGTTGAATGGTTACACACACTAGAGCCCATCACCATGGATTTTAAGGAGTTATACATGAGCTTCCAGTAGACTGAGCATCACCACGCTTTCTAAGGAATTATAGCAGGTTCTCTCGAGACCGTCAACTCACATTGTATGGAAAAACTCCTTAAAAAGGGCCATTATGGCATTATCACCCAATTCAATGTTATTCAAGCCTTTGAGACCCCTTCCCGATCCATTTATTCTAACATGCATTTCATCTTATCCAAAGAACAATCAGTTTTTGAAACCGCCAAGGCCTCCCGCCATCCCGTGGTGAACATGATCATTTTGTTCCACTCATACCCGGTAGCCTCCCACCCAATGTTCGCCCTTATTGCCACCCATTTTCTCAAGAAAATGAAATTCAGAACATTACTCAAGAATTGTTAGATGTGGGTGTCCTCTATCCTAATACCAGTCTATATTCCTCCCCTATTGTCATGGTACTAAAAAAAGAACTCACTTGGTGCATGTGTCCCAATTTTTGTGTTCTCAACCAAATCAACACCAAGGATAAGTTTCCTATTCTAGCCATTGATGATCTTTAGCATGAACTTAAAGGTGCTCAATTTTTACCAAACTTGAGCTTCATTCAATCTAACATTAAATTTGTATGAAAGAGGTTGATATTCCCGAAATTTCTTTTCACACTCACGAAGGCCATTGTGAATTCTTGGTGATTCCATTTTGCCTTTGTAATGCACCATCCACCTTCCAGAGTCTCATGAATCACATATTTCAACTCTTTATACATCATTTTGTCCTTGTCTTTTTGTATGACATCCTAATCTACTTCAAAACTTGGCAAGCCCATGTTACCCATGTACATTAGGTCTTACAACTACTTTCTCAACATCAACTCTTTCTCAAGAGGTCCAAATGAGCCTTTGGTGTCTCTAAAGTCGAATATTTGGGCCATATTTTTAGTAAGGATGGTGAACGAGTGGACCCAAAGAAAATTGAAGCAATGAAATATTGGCCTTGTCCTACGTCTCTTAAAATTTTACGAGGTTTATTTCGTTTAATAGGGTACTATAGAAATTTTGTGATCCATGTGGATATTGGTGGCAACCCACCTATTCCAACTGGTTCCTCTTGATATTTTTTTAGTTTAGCATGTTCTTCTTTACTTCTTTGTAATTGTGGGTTCTACACATTCGGAGTTTTCTGAAGCCCTACACATATTCCAGGTGGAGACCGGTGGCCTCCCACCTAATCCAACTAGCTTATTTTGGATGTTTTCATGTCAACACATCTTTTTGTACTTCTAGGGTCGTTTTGGGGCCCTAAACAATGTGTTAGCGTCGGAAGTCACTCCTGGATTGCAGCAGGAGCAGAGCCCGACGCCCATCAGTTTAATGTCACGGTTTGTTTATAAAATGGATGATCTAATGGAGGTAAACTCAGGACAACATCATTTCAACTCTGAAACTAGATCCGGCATGCTTGGGCAAGTGAGGTCTTAGATAAACTTCAAACAATGAGCTAAAATAAGGGCGATTAGGGGGAAGACTTGTATAAGAAGAGTGCAGGGGTCTATTATAAACATCAGGTTTCTAACAGACTGTGAGAGGAAGCATCCAAAGGCAATATCTTCTTACACTCAAATGCAGAAAACCAAAGAATACAATAATGCAACAATAAATCCTTTATCATAACATAACTGCAACAATTCATGCGAATCAGTCGATCATGAACTCTCTGATATGAGATGAAGACATAGACAGAGTAGGAAAATTGTTTGTCATAAAACAAGAAATCTCATATACAGATGCACAACCAGAGAACTAGAAAGATTGTTAAAACTTTACAGTCGAGAGCTTTGCTCTACCATCGATACCTTACAAAAATGGCGAAAACGCCTACATACACTTAAAAAAAACAACAACAGCAAAAACAAGACGCTGCATTAAAAAACATTTCGTCTGCATGTCTTCTGATAGTCTGCGCATGCAAACTGGATGATCATGCGCCTATGACAGACGCTGTCTTAACTACGCGTGGCTCCAACAAGGGGAGTAGCTGATCCATTAAGTGCCTGAGCTAGCGTGTGCAGACTTCCTTCGGCTAGTCGAAAACTTGGGCATGGCTTCTCTATAAAAATGGGTACACAGGACCCTCTTGAGAAGACCGCTTGCTAGACCCTCCATGCCTTGCAATTAATGGGTGAGGTGAGGTTTCAACCACCCTCTCTCTTCTTCATTCATTCCCAGCAGGTACCAGGATTTAGATCACGTCAAATCGGTGTCTGGAGAACACAGTGCCCCCCTTCAGAAACTCAATTCGATGCCTTTGGCCTCCCTTTGTACAGCCCTTTCTACTTTCTTGAATGACCACGGGCTGTGACCCTACACCTAGTTTACAGAGTGCTTTCGGCGTTCTGGGGTTCGCGAATAGGAAGGAGCAGGCTTTCCTTCTATCAAAATCGCGATGGGCGAAATGCCGGGAGGGTCTAACGGTCGCCACGCGTTCCTCCAAGATGGACGGCTGAGACTGCTTTTCGGCACTTTGGGACCCAAGTGGCCAAATGATAAACATTAGCGCCTCTCCTCCAGGCTTGCTCCTTTACGACCAGGCGCCAAAACCACGGGCCCAATTCTGGGCGCTATTGGCATTTCGGGGTTCGGGGTTTCGAGAAGTGAAGTGACAAAGAGCGCTTGCCCCTCGAACTCCCGAATGCTGACGTGACACGGATGTGCGTCGTGCGTCCTTCAGATGAACGGCCCAGATAGTACGTTATTATAAAGGGGGATGCCCCCGTTTGCAGGCTCGCTTGATGTGACCTGGCGCTAAGACCGTGAGCTAGGCTTTAAAAATCGCTTATCGACATTTCGGGGTTCGGAGTTTCGAGATGTGAAATAACGAGGGACTTTTACCCCTTGAACTCCCGAATGTCGATATGCCGATGTGACCAGATCTTGCGCCATGCGTCAATGGATCAGACGACCTAGACTTAGTTTTAAAATGTAGGCGCTTTCTCTTATGCTATATATCGGGTAACTTGGTAGCCCCAAAATCCCGATGACCGTTGATCTGCTTCGTGGATGGATCTCGGCTGCCGACAACAAAACCTTGCCTGCTCGCTTGACTTGTAACCGAAAAAGAGATCCTTCCGCTGCTGCGCTTGGGTGCTTCCCGTTCATCCTGCAGACCTGGGTGCTATCGAGCCCAAGACAAGAATTATCACTAACATTAGGCTCCATGGGGGATAGAGTCGTCCCTATGATGCTCTAAGAACTCATTCCGCAGCTTCAGTGCCTTGCTGTTGGGCTATGGAGTCAGGCTCAAAACATCCTGCTGCCAAAAATACAAGCCGAAAAATAAAAGCAACAAAATAAAGATACATGCTCAAAGGAGCTTATTTATATACAATCCTAAACTAATAAAACACTTTACATGGGGCTAGGTGAAAGCAGATTTCCACCATAGCCATTCAAGCAGCTTCTTGGATAGAAGCTCCTTCCTTCTGTCGATGATCACCAGCAGATAGTGTAACCGTGACAGCAGAACAGCTACACTCTTCAACTTTTCCTCACTGGCTGAAGTTGATATGAAATATGATGGGTCCAAGGCATAAAGGACATGCCACTCCATGTATTTGCTGATAGGGTCATAGAATGAGTGGAGAATTTCGGAAAATTGGTGACAGGCAGCCTCCTCTACTACAGAGTTGCTCACATGTGGTTGAATATCTTTGATAAGCACAAGTGAGTGGACAACTGACGTAGGCTCATTGATCTAAGGCGGTAGTTGCTCGCTAACTGGATCTGGAATGAAACATGTGCTCAGTTGTTCCTCTGGTTCCTTTTCCTCTTCTTGGCTCTCCCCCGGGTCAGATTTGTATTCATCATAAATAGGGACCATGGGGTGGTTCTGCTTGCTGACTAGCTCCTCAGTATTTTTATAGTGATCAAATGTAGGATAAGCTTGTTGCTCATCATCACTATAATATACATCAAAAAGGGGGTGTCCTTCATTGATATGATCCTCCTCCAGAATAGTGATCCCGTAAAAAAATTATGTTTTAGGGATAGTGGGACCTGCTGGTTCTGGCTGCTCACACATAATCTTTTTCTCTTTAATCCCAGGTAAAAATATATCGTGAGAAACCCCCTGTAGGAAAAGAGAAGAATCCTCTTCCACAACTAACCCCTCTTTTAAAAAGAGAGGGTCTTCGTTATCATGAGCAGAGCTGCTAAGAACATTTGCATCAACCCGATATCCAGGTGAGTCATCTACCATGGACCACATTTGCTCTATAAATTCACAATTTCCACCAGAGGCATGTTGATCGTTATGAATATCTAAAAGAATAGAGGCATCTGATATAATGTTAGATGCTTCCGTCCTAGGGATAACACAATTAATATCATTCAACACCTCTATATTTTCCTGGCAAATGCTTTCCTCCACAGTAAAAGCTTCATCATGGACCTAGTCTTCAGGGCCAGCAGAGGCTTCATGAAGCGAAGAAAACTCCTCACAACAGTTTTCAAACAAACAATCAGTTGGATAGTAGTCTTTACAAAATGAATTGAAAGTTGTATGAAAACCTGTTAAAGAGCGGATGCTCGCAGCGGGAAGAGATCGACACCACTCAAGAGCAGCTCCCTTCAATGAACACCTGAAGAGCTTAATCCGGACATCCTCATGCGTGATATTGTGTCGGTGAATAGCCTCATGGAAGTCCAGTAAATGCTCAGCTAGTTCCTCCCAACTTGTTGCATGAAATTCAGGGAGGAAATGTTCCCATTGGTCTCTATCAGGAAGTGCATTAGGAAACCCAACTATCTGGGAAAAGTCACAGAAAACAAACCTTTGAGCCATAATTTTCTCCATATCGAACCAGTGGAGTCACCAATCGATCCTCGAATCATGGAGTCGCCAAGTGAAAGATGCGCAGCTTCAAATATGCCTGGTCCTTGTTCACCATCAAAGGACATATCTTAACGTTGTCGTTACCCCAGGAAGCTTCTCAAGTTGAGAAAGCAACCGCTGAAACCTTCTCGAGAAAGCTCCTCTTGGTTATCTTTCAGGTGTGCTAACAATAGCTACAGCTGAAACAGTGAAGTGGAAACAATGGAGTCACCACAGTGGAGCCGCCAGGTGCACAGTAGCAATCTTTAAGGGCTCTAATGTCTGATGCATCTTCAGAATCAGAGGCTCAATTTCGTTCTGCCCAGGGAAAATCTTCAACTTCGTCCCCGGCAGCGGCGCCAGAAATGTTAGCGTCGGAAGCCACTCCTGGATTGCAGCAGGAGCAGAGCCCAACGCCCATCAGTTTAATGTCACGGTTTGTTTATAAAATGGATGATCTAATGGAGGTAAACTCAGGACAACATCATTTCAACTCTGAAACTAGATCCGACATGCATGGGCAAGTGAGGTCTTAGATAAACTTCAAACAGTGAGCTAAAATAAGGGCGAGTAGGGGGAAGACTTGTATAAGAAGAGTGCAGGGGTCTGTTATAAACATCAGGTTTCTAACAGAGTGTGAGAGGAAGCATCCAAAGGCAAGATCTTCTTACACTCAAATGCAGAAAACCAGAGAATACAATAATGCAACAATAAATCCTTTATCATAACATAACTGCAACAATTCATGCGAATCAGTCGATCATGAACTCTTTGATATGAGATGAAGACATAGAAGGAGTAGGAAAATTGTTTGTCATAAAACAAGAAATCTCATATACAGATGCAAAACCAGAGAACTAGAAAGATTGTTAAAACTTTACAGTCGGGAGCTTCGCTCTACCATCGATACCTTACAAAAATGGCGAAAATGCCTACATATACTCAAAAAAAACAACAGCAGCAAAAACAAGACGCTGCATTAAAAAACATTTCGTTTGCATGTCTTCTGACAGTCTGCACATGTAGACTAGACGATCGTGTGCCTATGACAGACGTCGCCTTAACTGCGCGTGGCTCCAACAAGGGGAGTAGCTGATCCATTAAGTGCCTGAGCTAGAGTGTGCAGACTTCCTTCGGCTAGTCGGGAACTTGGGCATGGCTTCTCTGGAAAAATGGGTACACAGGAACCTCTTGAGCAGACCGCTTGCCAGGCCCTCCATGCCTTGCAATTAATGGGTGAGGCGAGGTTTCAACCACCCTCTCTCTTCTTCATTCATTCCCAGCAGGTACCGGGATTTAGATCACGTCGAATCGGTGTCTGGAGAACACAGTGCCCCCCTTCCGAAACTCAATTCGATGCCTTTGGCCTCCCTTTGTACAACCCTTTCTACTTTCTTGAATGACCACGGGCCATGACCCTACACCTAATTTCCAGAGTGTTTTCGGTGTTCTGGGGTTCGCGAATAGGAAGGAGCAGGCTTTCCTTCTATCAAAATTGCGATGGGCGAAATGCCAAGAGGGTCTAACGGTCGCCACGCATTCTTCCAAGATGGACGGCTGAGACTGCTTTTCGACGCTTTGGGACCCAAGTGGCCAAATGATAAACATTAGCGCCTCTCCTCCAGACTTGCTCCTTTACGACCAGGCGCCAAAACCATGGGCCCGATTCTGGGCGCTATAGGCATTTCGGGGTTCGGCGTTTCGAGAAGTGAAGTGATGAAGAGCGCTTGCCCCTCGAACTCCCGAATGCCGACGTGACACGGATGTGCGCCGCATGTCCTTCATATGAACGGCCCAGATAGTATGTTATTATAAAGGGGGCTGCCCCTGTTTGCAGGCTCGCTTGATGTGACCTGGCGCTAAGACCGTGAGCTAGGCTTTAAAAATCGCTTATCGGCATTTCGGGGTTCGAAGTTTCTAGATGTGAAATAACGAGGGACTTTTACCCCTCGAACTCCCGAAGGTCGATATGCCGATGTGACCAGATCTTGCGCCATGCATCAATGGATCGGACGACCCAGACATAATTTTAAAATATAGGTGCTTTCTCTTACGCTATATATTGGGTAACTTGGCAGCCCCGAAATCCCGATGACCGTTGATCTGCTTCGTGGATGGATCTTGGTTGCCGACAACAAAACCTTGCCCGCTCGCTTGACTCGTAACCGGAAAAGAGATCCTTCCGCTGGTGCGCTCGGGTGCTTCCCGTTCATCCTACAGCCCTGGGTGCTTTCGAGCCCAAGACAAGAATTATCGCTAACACAATGTTTTTTTTTTTTGGCTTTCCATAGTCAAACTGAAGACAAAGTCAAAGCTTTATGGAATAATGTGTATTTCTCGAAAAGACCTTTCCAACGGGCTATCACGCACCTAAAACGAAGGTCGTATGCAAAACTTATGACCCCGAGAAGTTGAGGTACCAACTTACCCATCGGGGTCCACATGACTTTTGGTGTTTCATCTCCTAGGGTTAGGTTTTTGGATGTCTAGGGTTTTGGAATTCATGAGTAATGTTAAAAAGGCCTCTAGAGCCTCATTGTAATCATTCTTCTCAGAAGGATGCGTGTAGTAGCCACATCTCTTCTCAGAGATAGCTACCACCATTCGAGCAAGTTGTTTCAATTCTGCAGTTTTACAGTTTCAACCTATTTCCCTTATTCAATAGAAGATATTGTTCATTGAATATATTTGTTGTTCTCCATATCTCTGTGTTTATTTTATGCAGTCTTTTAATCAGTTCGTTCCACTCCTAAATCTGGATCAGTGGTATCAGAGCGGTATGCTCTTAATTTATTTTTCTTCGTGCATGTCCCCGAAAAGATCTAGCTACAAGAAGTTGGGACTCGAACTAGGCGAGCCTTTGCAAGATTGATCACGCTGAGCCCGACAACAACCCATGGGGGAAAAAAAGAAAGATGATGGACTAGGAGATCCTTTTAAAATGTTTCTCGAGGAATCCCTTGTGCGAAAAAGGAACAAAATGATGGACAGTTTTGCACATATCCTTCGTCGTCAACCCACAAGAGAAGCATCTTCATAAAGAGACCATGAAACCCCCTTCAAGGTATAGGTAAATTTTGATATTCCATTATTTGAAGGACCGATAGATGTAGATGATGTAGATAAATGGTTGAATATGATTGAATGGTATTTTTCGGTCCACAATTTTTCCGATAGGGAAAATATTACTTTTTCACTCCTCAAGGCCATCCCCCATGTTAAGGACTGGTGGGATACTTACTTTGAACAAAGGGCCATAAAGGAATATCCAATAGTTTTGGTCAACCCTACATGGGATTCCTTACAGGATTCCATTGAAGAACAATACTACCATGTTGGAAGCTATGAGGACCAGTACACTAGATGGACCACCCTATGTCAAGAAAGGGACCAGACAGTACCAGATTTCACCAATATTTTCCATATCCTGCACACCAAATTGGGTATCAAAGACTCTGAGCGACATCTGGTGCTCAAATACCATGGTTGTTTGCATAGATACATTCAAACAAAAATGGAGTTTCTGGACATTGCATCATTGGGTACAACTTATAGATATGTTGTCAAGATCGAGCAGAAATTTAAGAAGAAGAGGCGAGATTTTGGATCTACAAACTCCTCACAACCGAAGCAGAGCAAAGGTGGACCCAACCCACACAACAAGGGACAGAGCAAATATGGCCACTCTCAGGACAACCAGTCCAAGCCGTAACACAAGAAGGGTAATGAGAATTTGAAGAAGGACATGTGAAAATGGTGTGAATACCATAAAATCCCTTGGGACAACACCGAAGAATGCCACTCCAAGCAATGACTCGTGGTCGAGCTGAAGGCTTCTGAGTCAGAGGCTGATTCTGACTACGAATCAAATCTAGAAGGAGGGAAGTTGATTATCGATGCTGAACCCAGTGCCATTGTCACTACCACCAAAGTCCAGCCAAGCGAACCAGAAGAACTAGAGGAAGGGGAACACTTATTTCACTCACAGATGTGGGTAAAGGGGGCCCCACTTCATTTCATTGTCGATAGAGGTTGTCAGAAGAACTTGATCTCAGTAGAGGTCGTCAAGTGGCTGGACCTGTCGACGAAACTGCACCCGCATCCCTACACCATCGGTTGGATTCGCCAAAGAAGAAATCTTCGTGTCAGTCAACAATTTTGTCTGCCCTATGGAATCAAGCCTTTCAAAGATTAGGTATTGTGTGATATTGATCCCCTTGAAGTTTGTGATGTTCTTTTAGGACAATCATATTTGTGGAAGCGTAATGTTGTGTATGAGTCTAGACCTCGCAATGTTATTATTACATTGGGTAGACAATTGTACAGGATACCAGAGGTAGTGCCGCCTACCGCTATTTCTTTAATCTATGCTAAGCAATGCAGTAAGGTTATTTCACAGACCAAAAATTTCGTCTTCTTTGTGATCTGTGTTCACAGTAAGCAAAAGGTTGTCGCCACATCCATGGCCTCTAAATAGAGCCTCTCTTTGCAGCAGAAGCAAGTGAACGGTATCGTGGAAGAGTACAGAAACATCTTCTCCTCACCCACCAGGGTACCGATGCACTGCCATGTCAAGCATCCAATTGATCTAACCCTTGATTAACCTCTGCCTAATGTATCAGTCTATCGTCGCTCATTGATGGAAAATGACGAAATCAAGCGTCAGATTCAAGAGCCTTTTCAAAAGGGGCACATGAGGCCCAACTCCTCCCCTTGCGAAAGCTCGATTGTACTAGTGTAGAAGAAGGATGAGACCTGGCAGCTCTGTGATTGATTATAGAGCATTAAACAAAATTATAGTCAGGAACCAGTACCCAATTCCCAAAGTTGATGAGCTTCTTGACCAACTCAAGGGGGGAAAATTCTTCAGCAAGATTGACCTAAAGTCTGGCTACCACCAGATTTCGATCGAACCAACTGATGTATGGAAGACAAGTTTCAAATCTAAACAAGGTCTCTTTGAATGGATGGTCATGCCCTTTGGCTTAAAAAAATCACCAACCACTTTCATGAGATTGATGGATGATGTACTGAGACCCATCACCAACTCTTTTTTGGTGGTATGTTTGGATGACATCCTCATCTTCAACAGAAATTGAGAGGAGCACATGCAGCATATTCAACAGGTTTTGAGCACTCTGTGGCAGCACAAGCTATATTCCAACTTGGAAAAATGCTCCTTTGGCATGAACAAGGTCCAATACTTGGGCTACATTGTTGATGAGACCGGGGTACATGTTGATCCAGGGAAGATCCAAGTCATCCGGGTCTAGCCAGCCCCAACCACACTAACTGAGCTTCAGAGCTTCTTGGGACTGGCCAACTTCTACCGATGGTTCATGTTGGGATTCTCCCATATTGCATGGGCCCTCAGCCAAGTGACCAAGGGCGGTGGCAGCGCAAGGTTTGTATGGGGGAAGGAACAACAACGATCATTTTATGATCTGAAGCATCACTTGTGCTCAGCTCCAATACTCTCCTTGCCTGATCTGCAACAACCGTTTGAGATTGAGACTGATGCATCTGACTATGTTGTAGGCACAGTTCTCACTCAGCATGGTCATCCAATGGCATACCATAGTGAGACGCTTTCATATATTGTCTGGAAATACCCCACCTATGACAAGGAAATCCATTCCATTGCACAATCATGTCTTCAATGGAAACATTACATTATGGGAAAGGAGACAATCATCCACACTGATCACAAGCTTCTGTAATTCATATAGACATAAGGGAAGTTGCAGAACGACTGCCATCAGAAGTGGTCCACCTACCTATAGAAGTTCCATATCAACATCAAGTATAAGACAGGGAGCACAAATTGTGTCGTTGATTGCCTCAGTCGACCTCCCGTAGCTGCATTCACCATCGTGCTCCATTCCTGTGGACATGACACATCTGAGTGGCCCCAACTTTATCGTCATGATCTAGACTTCACCACTACCTATCAGCTCTTGGGTACTGATCGAGAATCGGATCCAGGAGCCTGACAGGGCTCAAAAAGGCTCAAAAATGAAAGTTCTCTGAATCGGATGAAACCAATTCCTTTACGACTGACTCATCGTGCTGATTCTGGCCATTTATTAAATTTCTCAAACGAGCGTCGTACGTGAGATTTATTGCACTCTAACCGTTTTCCCAAACAGCTAAAAAGTAAAAAAAAAAAGTCAACAGTCAAAAGGTGACGTGGCACTCTCTGAAGGTGACACATGGCAGTGGCAGAAGTGACATGTGGCAGCATAGGCAGCAAGGTGATGGGCACCAATAACATGTTGACATGTGGCATCGAAGAACAACAAATGGTGGAGTGCCACATGGCCCAAACATGGGCTGCCACATGGCACCCATTGGTTGGCTCGTTGGTTGTGTGCAAAATTTTTGTAGTTAGCAGGAATCAAACCTTGAACCTCTCCACAGAGGCCCGCGCCTTAAGAAATGGTCCAACACCAATGCGCCCACATGTTTCTTGTGATAGTAAACACATTTAAATGTTCAAATATTTCAATGTAACGTGCATGGAGGGCGGAAAGGGGCTGGGGCTAAGCCCAACCCATGGTTTCATTATTTACATGTAACCACAGGGGCACAGGGCATGTATAACCACTCAAGCGCGCAAGTGTAGCACCTGGCCGCCTATTTGCTCGGGCACTGGAACCGTATGCTAGTGCATGTTTAGGGGCGTGACCCTATGGTTTAACACCACATGACCATATGTTTCGGTAAAGGGGCCAACGCACAGCCCTATGGGCTAGCACTTGGCCACCTAATAAACCATATGACCAATTTTAGAGGGGCTACGTGCTCATTTTGGGTGCTTAACCCATAATTTGCTCCAATATGGGTTTTTGACCATATTATATGATTTTTTTTTATGATTTTTAAGCCTGTGATAGTAGATTTTGGCCATTATTGGGAGATATTGGGCTCTTTTTGAGGCCAGATTTTGGGAGGAAGTTGGGGAAGGATAACCAACTTCAGATCTATAAAAACCAGGCATGTTTGAGGCCATGGAGGTTAGTCAGAGCAGAGTTATGCTGAAGGGAAGCCAAGCTAAAGCCATTTTTATGCAGGGAAGTTGTTGAGGAGCAAACGCTTGCGGGCCATTTCTGGGAGCTCCGGTCATCCGTTTTGCATGTCGTTTCTTCTGTTGGGTTCTAGAGATCTGGAAGAACATGACCAGATCAGTCTTGTAGCCTAATGGCACTACTATGATGTACTTTTTGAGCTTTGAACATAAATAAAGAAGCCTCCCCCACTGAGACAAAGGCCCGGAGACGTAGGCAATTTTGTGTCAAACTCCGTTATCACTTCTTTTGTTATGGTTTGTTGTTCTTATGCTTCAGTTCAGATATGTATTTTGTATTATGGTTGTGATATATTATTTTATCTTCATCCTCTTTCATTAGCTTCTTAAATGGTTAATAATCACATGCAATTAAAAACTCAACCACAATCATTAAAAGATCTTTTCGGATCAAGTGGTATCAGAGCTAGTTGACATTTGGATTTGAGTTTTGCATGTTAACCAGGGAAAAGCTACAACGTGGTGAAGGCGAGCTTGTTAAAGAGAATCCATTAATTGGATTGAGAAAGAGAGCTTATCACAGCGAGAAGATGGCATCGGAAGAGGGACTTTCTTTTGATGAGAAAGAGTTTCAAAAAACTTTCCTTGCTATGTCAGAGATGGTGAAAGTTTTGTACGAGGATTACTTGGAACGAAAGAGACCGGTTCTTGGCAAATCTTCAAAGGGAAAAAGTGAAGAGGAAGAGGATCCTCCTCAGATTCCTCCTTCACCTCCATCATCACCTCCTTCTTCTCCTTCTTCAAGTTCAAGTTCTAAATCTAATGCAAAGAAACATGTTCATAAACATAAGAATGAAATGCCATTGTTAAAACTTGATGTTAAATTTGAGTTACCCATATATGATGGTGAAGTAAATGCAGAGAAACTTGACAATTGGATTAGGCAGATGGAAGTTTACTGCAGTGTGCAACAGATCAAGGATGAGGCCACACAAATCAAGTTGGCATCTTTGAGACTTGTAGGCACGGCTCTCATTTGGTGGCAAGGCAAGTTTCAAAATGGAACGCAACAAGTGGGTAATGTATTTCCATCATGGCAAAGCTTCATTTCTACACTTAAGAAACAATTCTATTCTTTGGGTTATAAAGAAAAAGCATTAATTGAATGGCAATCTTTAAAACTAAGAAAATGACAAACAGTGCAAGAGTATACAGATGGCTTTCGAAAAATGGCATTGATGTTAGATATCCCTTTACATACACAGGAAACTCTTATGAAGTATATAGGAGGTTTACCTGCACATATTAGAAACATTGTATTCGTGTTTGGACCCACTAACCTTGATGAGGTTTATGTTCAAGCAACGTATATTGAAGGAGGGAAAGCAGGTGTATCAGGGGAATCGTCTTCAAGGAAAGAGGACAAGCGGAAATGGCATGGCAAGAATTCAAATGCAGTGGCAAGGAAGGAAGGGAAGCCCTCTTGCAAGCATTGCAAGAAAGAGGGGTGTGATGAGGAACGTTGTTGGCAGTTGCATCCCGAGAAGAGGCCAAAGTGGTTCAAGGAAAAGAAGGGAAGGCAAACAGTGGTAGCGACAACAAGACCCACAGACTTGGGATCGGATTCAAGTGACGAATCTAAGGTCTCATTGGTTGGTATGACAGGTAAAATTGGTGAAGGAATTGATTGTAGAAGTAACTTGTTTTATATAAGGACCATCATGCGACACACTAAGATAGACACATTAATCGACAGTGGATCTCAATCTAATCTAATCTCAAAAGAATTGGTTAAGCAATTGGGGTTAAAAACACAAGCACATCATAAGCCTTACACACTTAAATGGATAAGCAATCATCATCAAATGCACATAACAAAGTAGTGCACAATCAAATTTGCAATTTCATCTAAGTATGTGGACGAGGTCACATGTGATGTAGTGTCGTTAAGTGAATGTGGAATGGTCTTAGGTAGTCCATACTTATATGATCGTAAGGCAATCTTCTATAGGACAAAGAATCAATATCAATTAACCAAAGTAGGTCAAGATTATGTGGTTCATGCTCATCATGTAAAGGCAAATAAAACACTTCAAACAATGGAACAATTAACGAAGGTAGTGCAAGCAAGCAACAAACCAATAATTGTTTCAAATGAAGTAATCAATCTTAAGCAAGAATAGGAAATGATTTTTGAATGAAAATCAATCATAAGTTGCTTCAAGATAAGCTCATGTCGTGCAAATATTACAAGTATATCCGCTCATTTGCAGTTGTCTTTTTTATGCTATCATTAGTAATGTTGTCTACATGGATGATAGTGGCTTCAATAAGATGTAACAGGGTTCAAATGGCTAACAATATGTCGTTAGTTGTCATGATTGTGTTACAGTTGATCTTGATGAGACAAGTGCACGGGGCAGAGTTCAGAGACAGAGGACAAGTCGGGTATCCTATCTCGAGCTTGTTGATTGGTCAGTAACCTCTTGGGGTCCAAAAGGTCCTTTAGTGGGGAGGTGTGATCCAGAATCATATCCAGGAGCTTGACAGGGCTAAAAAAAGGCTCAAAAATGAAAGTTCTCATAATCGGACGAAACCAATTCCATTGCAATTGTCTCGTTGCGCTGATTCCGACCATATATTCACTTTCTCAAACAGGCGCCGTATGCGAGAGTTATCACACTCTGACCGTTTTCCCAAACAACTAAAAAGGTAAAAAAAAAAAGTCAACAGTCAAAAGGTGACGTGGCACTCTCTGGAGGTGACACGTGGCAGTGGAAGAAGTGACATGTGGCAGCATAGGCAGCAGGGTGATGGGGACTAATAGCATGTTGACACATGGCATCAGAGAATAACAAATGTTGGGGTGCCACGTGGCCCAGACATGGGCTACCACGTGGCACCCATTGGTTGGCTCGTTGGTTGTGTGCAAAATTTTTGCAGTTAGCAGGAATCGAACCCTGAACCTCTCCACAGTGGCTCGTGCCTTAAGAAATGGTCCAACACCAATGCACCCATATGTTTCTTGTGATAAAAAACACATTTAAATGTTCAAATATTTCAATGTAACGTGCATGGAGGGCGAAAGGGGCTGGGCCTAAGCCCCAGCCCATGGTTTCATTGTTTGCATGTAACCACAAGGGCGCGGGGCATGTATAACCACCCAAGCGCGCAAGTGTAGCACCTGCCCGCCTATTTGCTCGGGAGCTGGAACCATATGCTACGCATGTTTAGGGGCACGACCCTATGGTTTAACACCACATGACCATATGTTTCGGTAAAGGGGCCAGCGCACAGCCCTATGGGCTGGTGCTTGACCACCTAATAAACCATATGACCAATTTTAAAGGGGCTGCGCACTCATTTTGGAGGCTTAACCCATAATTTGCTCCAATATGGGTTTTTGACCATATTATATGATTTTTTTTATGATTTTTAAGCCTGTAATAGTAGATTTTGGCCATTATTGGGAGATATTGGGCTCTCTTTGAGCCAAGATTTTGGGAGGAAGTTGGGGAAGGATAACCAACTTCAGATCTATAAAAACTAGGCCTGTTTGAGGGCATGGAGGACAGTCAGAGCAGAGTTATGTTGAAGGGAAGCCAAGCCAAAGCCATTTTTATGCAGGGAAGTTGTTGAAGAGCAAACGCTTGCGAGCCATTTATGGGAGCTCCGGTCATCTATTTTGCATGTCATTTCTTCTACTAGGTTCTAGAGATCTAGAAGAACATGACCATATCATTCTTGTAGCCTAATGGCACTGTTGCGATGTACTTTTTGAGCTTTGAACAGAAATAAAGAAGCCTCCCCCACTAAGACAAAGGCCCGGAGACGTAGGCAATTTTGTGTTGAACTTCGTTATCACTTCTCTTGTTATGGTTTGTTGTTCTTATTGCTTCAGTTTAGATCTATATTTTGTATTATGGCTGTGATATATTCTCTCATCTTCATCCTCTTTCATTAGCTTCTTAAATGGTTAATAATCACATGCAATTAAAAGCTCAACCACAGTCATTAAAAGATCTTTTCGGATCAGGTACAGGCTTGAATGTCACTGATTTTCACATTCAGGATAGACTTTTATGTCATCTGGGCCATCTTTGTCTTCATGCAAGCGAGCGTGCAAAGTTGATTTGGGAAGCTCAGTACAGTTGGATGGTAGGACATTTTGGCGTGGAGAAAACTGTGGTCATTCTACAAAAACATTTTTATTGGCCTAAACTTCGATAGGACGTCAGCAAGTATATCAAATCTTGCACTGCATCTGCCATTGCTAAGCCAGCCATCAAGAACCAAGGTTTATACACCCCTCTTCCTACTCTCGAGAAACCTTGGGAATCCATCTCGATGGATTACATGTCTGACCTTCTATCCACCAAGTAAGGCAATGATTGTGTATTTGTGATATTTGATCAGTTTTTGAAGATGGCCACCCTCACAGCCTGTAAGAAGAACATCACAGTGGCAGATACTGCCAAGCTCTTCTTCAAATGAGTGTGGGTCCATTTTGGGATACCACAGACCATCATCTCCGACTGGGATAGTAGGTTCCATAGCACATTTTGGTTGAGTCTATGGTCATTGTTGGACACCAAGCTCACTAAATCCACTACTTTCCACCCCTAAACTGATGGCCAAACAGAGGTCGTCAATCGCATGAATGTGCACATCCTACGCATGTACAACTCTAATCATTCGCGTACCTGGGATGAGAGTCTCCCCTGTGTTCAACATAATTACAACATGGCTCTCCATAGCTCCACTAGCCATAGTCCATTTCAGATGGGGCTGGGAATCCAACCCTTAGGTCCCATTGATGTTGCATTACCTCTTGCAACCCCATAAACAAACTCTTCCCATGTTCAGTCTGAGACCGACAAATCCACCAGAATCATTAAGCGGATTCAACACATATGCCAACATGTCTAAGAGATTTTGCAGAAAGCCAATGCTAAGTACAAGTAGCGCCATGATCAATAGAGGGTACCACACCAGTTTTAGGTGGGAGACAAGGTCTAGTTACATTTGTAGAAAGAGAGTCTTATAGGGCCCCATCGGAAGCTTCACCCACTTCGCTATGGGCCTTACACTATCACCAAGTTTGTGGGTAACAATTCTTTTGAGCTCAACACTCCACCATTCCTTGGGTTGCATCCAGTGTTCAATGTGGACCTCCTTTGGCCATATTTTTGACCATTATTGAACACCTCATATATCGCAGAACAATTGAAACCAACAGAGATCAACCCTAACTACATGGAATGGGCATCCAATGATCAGATAGTGGACACACAGGTCAAGGGCACTCGCTAGCAGAGGATCCAAATTTATCGGGTTGTCAAGGCAAGGCAACTCCTACACCAAGGAAACGGGCTCACCCGGGGCCAAATTCAGTAGAAGTTTCCTCACCTGATGGAGGAACTCAATGCAATGGAGACCATTTCTTCCTAAGGGGGGAGGACTAATCCAGGTGGATATTGGTGGCCACCCAACTATTCCAATTGGCTCCTCTTGATAGCTTTTTAGTTCAGAACGTTCTTTTGTACTTCTTTGTAACTATGGGTTCTACACTTTCGGGGATGTCTGAAGACATACACATCTTCCAGGTGGATACTAGTGGCCTCCCACCTAATCCAACTGGCTTATTTTAGATGTTTTCATGTCAACACATCTTTTTGTACTTCCAGGGTCATTTTGGGGCCCTAAACAGTGTTTTTTTTGGCTTGTCACAATCAAACCATAGACAGAGTTAGATTTTGGCTATGTGATGTGTAGTTATTGAAAATACCTTTCCAACAAGCTATCACGCGCCTAAAATGGAGGTCGTATGCAAAAGTTATGACCCCGAGAAGTTGAGGTACCAACTTACCCATCGAGGCCCACATGACTTTTGATGTTTCATCTCCTAGGGTTAGGTTTTTGGATGTCTAAGGTTTTGGCATTCATGAGTAATGTTAAAAAGGCATCTGGAGCCTCATTGTAATCATTTTTTTGAGACGGATGCACGTAGCAGCCACATCTCTTTTCAGATATAGCTACCACCATTCGAGCAAGTTGTTTCAGTTATGCACTTTTACAGTTTCAGCCTATTTAATTTATTCAATAGAAGATATTGTTCATTGGATATTTGTGTTGTTCTCCATATCTGTGTGTTTATTGTATTCAATATGTTAATCAGTTCTTTCCTCTCCTAAATCTGGATCAGTTTGTCTAGACCTATGGAAAAATGTTGCTCCCCTCACTGCCTTACTCAAGAAAAATGCTTTTAGTTGGATTGCAGTCGCAAATCAAGCCTTCTAGCATTTAAAGATGTTATGTGTACAACCCCAATACTTGTTATTCTTGACTTCACTAAGAATTTTGTTTTGGAATGTGATGCCTCGGGAAAGGCATAGGAACAATTCTCATGCAAGAAGCTAAACCATTGGCCTTTACCAATAAACAACTTTGTGAGTGACACTAGGGAAAATTCACCTATGAAAAATAAATGTTGGTCATTTTGCATGAAGTGGATATCTAGTGTCCCTACTTGCTTGGGCAACAATTCTGTAAAATTTACTCTATATTAGCTCACTATGTAAACAAATCAGATCTAAATACTTCGTTGAAATAATTCACTCATGCATGCAGTGGAAAAAATGGGAAAAGCAATCACACAATACACAATATTTTTTCTACTCTTCCAAATCAGTTCTTCTCAAATAACAACATAACTTACAATAGCTCCCTTCACTAGGAAAATGGTTCTGAGAAGTTAAAACCACAAACCAAATCTGAAAACCTAAACCACATTGCTACCTCGATTTGTGTGATACCAATCACTGAAGCTATCTATACAGATTTGTACGGATCTATACCTGCTCCAATAAATGCAACTGCCTCAAAAGACATGTTGCCTCAAAATATGTGCAGCCTCAAAAGATGTGTTGCCTCGATTTTTGTGTTGCATCAAAAGAGTTCTTGCCTCGATTTCCATGTTGCCTTGGGATGCGTCCAACCTATTTTTCTTTCTCGCCAAGCTGAAAAATCAATTCTAATCTTTCTCCTTTGCCTTGCGTGACTTGTGAAATGAAAATTGATTGTGTCTTTTACTTTACCCTCTCTTTGTCTTGAGCGATTTACCTAATCTCAACTATCAAGATTAGGTCGTGAGATCAATGGCTCTCTTTTAATTAAATCATTAAGTGACTTTAACTTAGTCACTTTATTAATTAAAAGTCACTTTATAAAAAAACGTTCACTTTATTAATAAATTAATAAAGTGAATTCTAGGAAAAGTATGGGATACATTTAATGATGATTTTTGCAACTTGAAACCCTTATGGAAATACATGTCTGAGCTACAAACACTAACAGTCCCTCTTAGCAAGGAAGGTATTCTCCACCACTCCAAGCTTGTCTCTAAAGAAGATGAACTTTCCCTTGACCAAGGGCTTGGTGAAAATGTCTACCAATTGTTCCTCTATAGGAATATAATGGAGCTAAACTGTTCCCTTCTACACCCTGTCTTTGATGAAGTGGTATTTGATGTCAATGTGCTTTAACATGTCGTGAAACCTTAGATTCTCTGAGAGTTTGATGCAACTCTGGTTATCATAGTGGATCACAATCAGCTCAAGCTCCTGACCAAACAATCATGTGAGTAGCTTGCAAAGCCAAATGGCTTCACAACTAGTTAGACTAGTTGCCATGTACTCTATTTCTGCTAAACTCTATGCTACTGAAGTCTGCTTCCTTTTGAACCAGGAAATGACTGTTGATCCCAAACTGAAGAAACACCTAGAAGTGCTCTTCAAATCCGTATCATTGCTTACATAATTTGAATAAGATAACCCCTGCAACCTCACACCATCTCCACCAAGGTACTACAAATTATATTCTATTGTTCCCTGCAAGTATCTGAGTACGTGCTTTGCTACCACCCAGTGCACCTCCCTTGACTCCACCATGAACTAGAATTTACTTTCTTGATTAAATCTTTCTTCCTCTCTTCTGCTATGTTTATCTTGGAAGTGTCCTCAATTCCTAACATGTGGTGTCATAGCTTGGCTTAACAACCTTGGATCTGAGCTAAACCCTAGGTTCAGTAAGAGTCGTAAGTTAGAAATCTTTAAATAATTATGTTAAAGAATGGCGAGCAGTAAATGGTGCAACATGCGACACTTAAGGGTGTCGCACCTTGCAGTGATGCAAGATGTGACACACTCTTAAATTAAGGCTTTAAAGGCACTAATAACATGTTTTACCCATTTTGCATGCTTGCCTTCTCTCAAAGTAAGGTTCTTCTTCAACAATCATATCTTGTATTCTCTGAATGATAGAGGATAAGTGAACATCGTTAGTTGCAACAAAATATCATGTAACAAAGGACACGGGAGGAAATAGAGGACATGGCACATGTTCCCTATGCAAGTTTTGTTGGTAGTCTACTGTATGTGATGGTCTACACTTGCCCATATATTGTCCATGCAATGGGAATGTTGAGCAGATACATGTCAACACCTAGGAAGGAGCATTGAACAGTTGTCAAGAGAGTATTCAAGTATTTGTGTGGCACAAAAGATTTTGGTATATCCTATCAAGGAAAACCTGGAGGTGATAGTGAATTAAATGTACATGGCTTTGTCGACGCCGACTAGGGTGGAGATCTGGATCGACGGAGGTCGACCAGTGGATATGTGTTCAAAATGTTCGGTAGAGCAATCAGCTGGATGAGCAAGTGACAAGCAGTCGTATCCCTATCAACAACAAAAGCAAGGATAATTTTAAGGATGGAAATTTATATTAAAATGTTGAAACTTAGGTTATTCTTACTATTTCTTAATATGCAAAATGTAAAATGGTTGGTGATAGTTTGGTCAAAATATTCAAATTTCTAAGAATTTTATATAGTTTCTATAAAATTTTAGTGATTTTAAAGGTAAAATAATTTTATTCTATAGAATTTGGGTGAATTGTTTTTAGAAAAAATGGAAATTGGTGAATCTTTTTTAGGAAAAACCATGGAAAATTAGCCCAAAATGTGAAATTTAGCCCCTAAAATAATCTATGAACAGAAGTTGAATAGATGGAAGCCACGCATGGAAGCAAAGGTTGTGTTTAGGAATCGGATTTGAGTAGAGAGCTACGAAGATAAGTTGCAACAGTCAAAGAACAATGTTTCTGGCAAAGAACCTTGCTTATTATTTTAAGACTAAGCACATTGATGTACAATACCATTTTGTGAGGGACATGGTGGAAAGAAACAAGGTGCTACTGGAGAAAGTAAACACGTTGGAAAACATAGCTAACTCTTTGACCAAGTATGTGAGTGCTATGAAGTTCTCTTGGTGCAGAGAGGCAATGGGCATTGTTGCCCTGGGTCTATGAACGAAGGTTTAGAGGTCTCTCAGTTTCAATAAAGAAGACAACAAGTGGGAGAATGTTGGGTCGTTATATTATTTGCAGTGAAAGTCTAGTCGAGGTGGATCGACTGGCAGTTGAAGTCGAAGGTCGAGGTGGTTCGACCAGGTAAAGACGAAGTAGAAGGAATCAACAACAAGTTGAAGGTTGAGGTGGTTTGATCGAGTAAAGACGAAGTCAAAAACATCGACAGAAATTCAAAGGTCGAGGTGGCTCAACTGGGTAAAGTCGAAGAGGTCAATCGACAAGAGGTGGACAGGCGAGCATGTGGCAACCGACTGAAGACCGAATGAAGGTCAAATGGTAGTCGACGGGTAAGCAGACTTGGTAGTCAATTGTAATAGAATCTCAAGATTTGTGAGATTTGTAGTCAATGATCTGCGTGAATATGTAACCATTTTTGGGTGCCTTTTCTTTAGGTTTTTACCTGTTGTAAAGACTATAAAGAAGGTGTGTTGTAATAATGTAAAAGATAATTAAAGATAATCAATCTTTAGATGAAATCGTATAGGTTGCTAGTCATGTAGATGTAAGATGAATTGGCTACAAGGTTGTTCTTGTGTAAACAAGGGGATATGATGTCAATTGTGTCTTAGGTGTGGACCAAGGTTAGACATGTAACCTTTTATTCTGAATGAATAAGACAACAAGAGAGCAGAACGCTCAAGGAATATTGGTTTTCCTGGTTTGGGTTTCTAGGGTAAAATCTCTGTGTATTGTGTGTTTATTGTATCATTTACTTTTTTGATTAAATATTTCTTCCTCACTTCTGCTAGGTTTAACGTTGAAGTGTCCTCATTTCCTAACAATTTTGTTACGAGTTGTAGGGCACTATCTTCTCCCTCTCGATCCTTTCCTCCTTGAAGAAATCAGTGAACTTTGTAGAGGTGAACTCACCCCCATTATCTATCCTCAACACCTTTATCTTCCTTCCTGTCATGTTCTCCACCTAAACGTTGAAGGCTTGGAAGTGATTGAAGACCTCATCCTTGGTCTTCATGAAGTAGATCCAGGTCTTCCTGGAGAAGTCATCAATGAAGGTCACATAGTAGGATGCACCCTTCAGTGGAGATACTAACATAGGCCCTCCAACGTCTAAATGGATCAGATCCAAGATGCCCTTGGATAAAGTCTCACTACTAAGAAAGGTTTCCTTGACATTCTTGCCAAGTGTGCAACCTTTGCACACCCCCTGCTAGTCCAGAATGAATTGTGGAAGCCCAGTGACCATATACCTTAATAATGGTAGAGATTTGTGATGGAGATGACCCATCCTCTCATGCCATAGATCGCACAAGCTCTCACTGGTGTACAACAATGCCTATGGAGGCTTTCCCTAAAGTCTATAAAGGATCTTATCCCAGACTCCAATCTTCACAATAGTATCTGGACTAGATCCATATGGACAAATGAACACTTGTTCTCTCTGGAAGTTAACCTCATAACCTTAGTCCTCCATGACTGAGATGGAAAATAATTTCTTCTTCAGGCCAGGTACATAAGGTACCTCCAACACATCAAAGGACTTCCCTGAATCCAACTAGAACTGCATTGTCCCCTAACCCCTGAATGCATACTTGGCCTCATTGCCAATTTCTACGTGGAGATCTTAGTCATCCTTTGAAATGTTGTTGAATAGATATGTAGCCTATTTCATGTGGAAGGAGGCATCATTTTCCAAGTACCAAGCACTCTTGGGAGTAGTGCTAGTGGAAAGATAAGACACGAATGCACAATCATTCTCGAATTTGCATGTAAGTTCACTCAACTGTGTCTCTGCAGTAATTGCAATTGTTTGTGGCTTCCCTTTTCCTTTCTTCCTATGTGGACACTAAGAAGTGAAATGGCCATTCTTATGGCAGATATAGCATTTGATCTTGCTCATATCTCTCTTTTTCCCAGATTGTTGTCCCTCTCCTTGATTGTCAACCTTCTTGACAACTTTTCCTTTGCCTTTCTTTGTCTTGCTAACAAGGGCTAAGTTCTCATATGATGCACCTCCTCCCTACTTGCCATATTTGGATTCTCTATGAGTCTCCTCCTTAATGCAGTAATCACAAAGTCTCTCACACTTGGGAAGTTTCTCTTTGGCACATATGCCCATGATGAATGGTTCCCAAGCCTTGGAAAACCCATTCAGAGCAACATTTACTAACTTTGCATCCAAGAGTGTCTCTCCTACAACTATAAGTTGGTCATGGATTTGTGTGATCCTCATAAGGTAACTGGTTACATTGTCTGAGGTGGACATTCTGCATTCTCTGAGTTTGGTTTTGAGGATCATCTTCCGACTCATATTGTCACTTTGAAAGAGCGACACAAGGGAATCAAGCATCTCCTTAAATCTGGTATTTTCTACAACATGCGAGATCAAATGATCTTGGATGGCTTCAAGGATCACCCTTTGCGCCTTTATATCCTTCATATCCCATGCTGCTTTCACTTTAGGGTCTACCATTACTGACGTACCCTCTGAGGTCTATGCTAGAGCTAGAGGAGGGTTGGTATTTGATCAATCAATCCAATTTTAAATCAACTGTGTTATTTGAACTCCATGCATCAACAATAGCAGGTCATCCTAGATTACATAAAACATATTAATGAATCAAATGTTCATTCTTTTAGGAAGGCATGAAAAAGGACATTCGCACTTTTGTGGCTATATGAGATCTTTTCCAACAACACAAGGGAGAAGCAATGAAAACTCAAGTGCATTGCAACATTTACCTATTATGAATGTTGTATGGACAAACATCTCTATGTACTTCATAGTGGGGTTACCCAAATCTAGAAATAAATCTGTCATCATGGTTGTGGTTGATTTCCTTTCCAAATATGCTCATTTTTGTGCCCTCCAACATCACTTTAAAGCTTCCACGGTTTCTTAGGTCTTCATGGATAACATTTTCAAACTATATGGTATGCCACAATCTATTGTCACAAACCATGATTCCACTTTCACTAGTAACTTCTAGCAGGAATTGTTCAGGCTCCAGGGCACCCAATTGCATCTTAGCTATGCTTATCATCCCAGATTGATAGTCAGACTGAATCTATCAACAAGTGTTTGGAAGCATATTTGAGGTGCTTTACTTCATAACGATAGTCCCAATGGGTTTAGTGGTTACCCCTAGAAGAATGGTGGTATAATACAACTTATCATGGTGCCACTCACGTGACCCCCTTTGAGGTGGTCTATGGCCCGAAGCCCCCATCAATATTATATTACCTACCAAGTGTCTCCAAGGTACAAGGGGTTGAAAAAACCCTTATAGCTCAAACCAACATTCTCCCCACTCTCAAAGATAATCTGGTCATGGCTCAAAATTGAATGAAGCAACATGATGTTCAACATCACTCTGAACACCATTTGAAGGATGGGATCAAGTGTTCCTTTGTCTACAACCACATAAGAAAAAATCCCTTTAAACATACAACCATCAGAAGCTTTCTCCAAAATTTTGTGGCCCCTATCATATCCTCAAGTGTATTGGGTCAGTGGCTTACACATTATCACTTATGAAACACTCCAAGATCTATCCAATATATCATATCTCCTTCTTAAAGAAAGTGGTTGGATCTAATTTCTATGTTCAAATTAGTATGCTTGAATTGGATGAAGAAGGTTCCATTTGATTGCAGTCGGAGGTTGTCCTTGATCAATGAGAGCATTGATGTTGCTAGCATGTGATCCAAGAAGTTTTAATACAATGAAAGGATACACATCCAAAGGATGCCACATGGGAACTAATAGCCATTCTACAACACTTTCCACATCTCCATCCTCGAGGACAAGGCTACATTTTAAAGGGGAGGGTATGTTAGGGTCCTAACCTCCCTAAACCCCTAAGTAGATAGATTATTGTGTATTGCTATGTATGGAGGCCATCATTGGTAAATAAGGCCTATGTAGTATTGTGAACACAATTATTGTAAGAAGGATTATTAGAAGGTTTTGCCTACTACAAAGTTCCTTCTCTAGAATGTTCTTAGGGGATAGAAAGTACCATATAAAGATGTAGAATCATTGTAAAAGATGTATTGGAAATCATTTGTCATTTGATTTTTTTCTCTATTGGAGGTTTCCCCCTCGAATATGCAAGTGAACATTGCTTCCATATCAATAAAGGTATGATATTCTTGTTCATATTGTCCATTTTGTTTGCAATTCTCTTTCTTTCTACAATATACTCGAGTAATATTTGCAATTTCTGCTTTGAATATTTCTGTTTGGCACATCACACACAAACTGTTATTTCTTCATATACAACTGACTTCTATCCCATACACACCCAGTGTTGTAAAAAGTGGCTTCAATACCATTATGTAATTTACCCAATAGCCTCTATGCACTTTGAGGATATGGGGTACTCTTTTAACCACCCAAATTCACACTAGTTTTTACTTTGTTACCATATCTCATTGTTTTGTTATTAACTATTTACCAAAATGTAGGCATGACAATATAGATTTATGTAATGTAATGTAACCATTCAATTATCCATGAGACCATAAATTATAAATGTAGGCTATTACAAACCATCAAAACCAAATAGACTGGAATTAATTCAAACCATGACATAAACCATAATAATTCAACATTAGTTTAGCACAATGCATAAGTATATTCATGAACACTTATTTGTCTAGAATTATCCACCATTGGCTATAGAAGAAGAATGCTCCGCCCAAACATAGTCTCTTTGTTGCACCATTTCTCTCTGAAATAGAGGCCACCCTTGAGTGTAGGCTATGAATACACAAGGGTGAACTCTTCCTTTGGTTGGCTCTAATTTCTCTTCTCGTGGATCAATTCCCAGGATCACAATCACATATACACTTACAAAAATTCTAATCCACATCCTTATTCCCCATGAGTCTACACAACCTAAGGAATGGGATCCCCTTCTTTGCTCATTAGTCCCTTAGCCTATCCCACTTCCCTCCAGGACTCCAGCACAAGCTAGCCAAAAAATCTCATTACTGGGATTCCAAGGATTATTAGTTGTAGTGAGTTTCTCAATGACAATTATTATCACCCATACAACCACAATTCTCACATAATTTGTGGTTGTAGCTTTCCTCAATTCAATTATAGCACACTCATTGCAATTCACTCGGGGATAAGTCTCTCGATTCCCCCCAACCAAATGGTAGTTTGAAGGGTAATTCAAACTTCTGATAATTTGGGCTCTCTATTAATTTAGATGGCACATAAACATTGAAACTCTCCTTAATTCCTTCAACTAAATGGTAGTTTTCTTGCATGGAAAATAATATAACTTAAATTTCCATGGCATGAAGGGGCCACATATCCTTACGAAGACCCACGTACCTCCTTCATGCACTAACCCCTCCACACTTTAATAAAAATATAGATTAATTAATTATCAAGGGACATAATTAAGGTTGCAATGACTTTGGGTTAAATAACTTACTAAGGCCCTTTTCCTTAGCCTACTTAAGCCCCCTTGTCTTTCCCTTCTTGTTTGATAGCCCCCCATTATTTTGTCCTTCTCTTATGCAGTCGATGATGTATTTTTTGTACAATCTTACATATCACATTGTTCATATTTTAGCCATACATCATGTAGACACACAATAGTCAACCAGGGATCAAAACTGGTGTACTACAAGCATCCCTTTCCTCTAATATATCTCAATGGTATATTTTGCTTCATCATATCTCACCTTTTCTCCATTCTTTGATAGTTTCTACTTCTTTGTTCTCATACAAATTTGCAACATTGAAAATGAATGAAGTGCCATATTCTTCTTAGAACCCTACCTCATATGCAATGTTTCCAAACCTTATTTGGATCATGCATGGTATGATCTTCTTCGTATTCATCTTATAGTGTGTAAATTTGTGATACCACTCCTTTCTCAAATACAACATCACTTTGTCTCCGACCTCAAATGAGTTGAATCTTTTATGTGCATTTGTGTTATCTTGAAATATTTCTTGGACCTTTACATATATATTTCATGTTTGCACTATAAAAGTCTCTATATTGTCACCCCTTTTCGCATCTACATGAGTTTTTTACTCCCTTTGGATTCATCCCATATGTTATCTTAAATGGATAAAATCTTGTTCACTAGATTGTTATAAGAAAATGTTGTCAATGATAATACTTGATTCCACTACTTTAGTTTGTCTCTAAGTAAGCATCTTATAAGGTTTCTCAAACTTCAATTCACCACCTCCATCTATCCATTAGTGAAAGGTTAACATTATGGATTAAATTATAGTTGAATTCCCATATTTCACCATAATATCCACCAAAATTAACTTAATACTTTCTACATGGCTACCCATCTTCTCAAATTTTGATATATGTGTCATTAATAATTGAGATGATCTCTCATTTTGGAGGGCACTGGTTCAGCTAGAATTTTTGGTAAGCACTCTCTTTCAAAATCCATTGAAAATTCTTGGGGTTTTCTTAGTGGTTTTGGCTCAATATTCAGTGGTTACTATCCTGGTCTGGAACTTTATGTTGGTGTTTGTTTAGAGTTATGTTCTCCTTGTTTGGTGTGTTGGTGCTTTCTTGGAGCCCCTAGTTTACATTATTGTAAATAGGGGTCTCTAGTTCCTCCATTTGAATCTAGTTAGACTCTTGTTGAGGGAGGTTTTGAATTCCATTTTATGGGTTTTGAATGACTTCACAAAGGGAAACTTGGACTAGTTTCCCGCGACCACTTTGTTCTCCCATGTGTGTTGTATTATATTGCATCTCTAGTGTATTTTCCCTATTGGGTTTGCATTTCTACTTGTTAGGTGCTTGATGTGCCTACTAATTGGTGTGTTGGTACTTTCTTGGAGCCCCTAGTTTACATTGTTGTAAACAGGGGTCTCTAGTTCCTCCATTTAAATCTGGTTAGACTCTTGTTGAGGGAGGTTTTGAATTCCATTTTCTGGGTTTTGAATGACTTCACAAGGGAAACTTGGCTAGTTTCTCGCAACCACTCTATTCTCCTATGTGTGTTGTATTATCTTGCATCTCTAGTGTATTTTCCCTATTGGGTTGGCATTTCTACTTGTTGGGTGCTTGATGTGCCTACTAATTGGAAAATCATGGCTCAACCTATTGAAATTGTTCCTTTGGGCATTTATTGTCTACTTTATATTTGTGCATCTGTGGAGGATTTGGGACATGGCTTATAGGGAAATTCAAGAAATGTACAAAGTATTGCACAAGAAAGATGATTTTATTAACAATAACAAGTCGTCTATATTCTCGGTGATGACTAAGGTACATGAGAATGAACTTTAATGCATATCCCAAAATGCATGGTCATGGACACCTGTATGCAAAAAAAAGGGCAAATCCAAGTTCTAGAAGTCGAATGCTCAATGCTAAGGAATATATTTTGTAATCTCAACAAAGGTTCCCACTCAACTGCCTCAAACTACAAAATGTCAATGAATTCTACCCCTAATGATCTCAAGGAAGAAGAAACAATTCATTAAATGATTAAATACATGGACTTGGGTAATCATGAATCACATCCCATTGTTATTGGTCAAGATGTGGCACTTAACAAGCATGTTTTTCATTAGTATTTCATATGTCATGGAACACAATATTAATATTAGGTGTATTTTTTAGAGTTTGTACTAGCATAAACTTTTTAAAATCCTCTGCAAAGGATGATTTGTATATTTTTGTACATGACACATACTACCAGATAATTATGTTGTTTTTTGTTAAGAGACAACATTCTTTTTGGAATACTATGTTGTCCAACTTGGCTATAGCCTATTTCTAATACAAATATTAGCCATTTCTATTAACAAAAAAATATATAATCTTTCATTTTATATCAACAAATTCTATACTAAAACAATCTTCATCTTAATCGATCAACCCCTACACCACTCTCTTCTAGGTGGGTTATCTCAAATTTGGTTCCACTCATAATTTATATATTATTTGGATGAATTTATTGTTAATGATCCCAATATCTTAAAAAATCATGTCTTGATATAATATTTTAATACCCTCATTGAATCCATCCTCAGTGTGTATCCCATATCCCCAATCAATGTTTGATGAGCAAAACCAACTCATTTTGTGAGTTTTGAAACCATGTTATGGAGTAGAAGTTGATTAGCACTGGGAGCATGCATCTAATTCTCCAAGTGTATGTAGCTATGAGGCCATGGAATAATGCATCAAATCTTTGAAATATAAAAAGGATGTAAAAGAGTTTTTAATGCAATATTGCAAAAATGAGCCAAAACGAGGATGTAGAAGAGTTGTTCATGTAATATTGCAAAAATGAGCCAAAAAACAAGGTAGAGTTAAAGCCCAAAGCTAGTTTTGAAAGCAAGAGGTAGGGCATAGACCAAGGCTAAGCAATATACAAGAATAATCATAAATCAATAGACCAAGGCTAAGCAATATACAAGAATAATCATAAATCAAAAGTTTGTGTGGAAAATAAGCGTAGAGGTAATGTGGTCCTAAGAGAATCGAAAGCTCAAACCATAAATCTTTGGAACTTGCAAAAGTTCAATGTGAAAAACTATACTAGTGCATTTTATAAGTAGGCTTTTAAGGACACACTTCATAACATTAATATGGATTTTTTATCTCATGATAAGGTTTTCTCAATTTAAAAAGGTCTCTTGTGAAAAATTATACTAGTGCATTTTATAAGTAGGCTTTTAAGGACACACTTCATAACATTAATATGGATTTTTTTTATCTCATGAGAAGGTTTTCTCAATTTAAAAAGATCTCTTGCATGCTATGTTTTGATTTACAATGTGAATTTGTTGTTTTGATTTTTTCATTTGCAAAATTTAATTTGTCATAACAATGATGACAAGTCATATGCATAAGGATTCGTTTTTCTTTAAAATTTTGAAATGTAATAAAATCTAATGAAAAAAGAATCTGAGTGAGTGACATTAAGAGAGTTGATTCACCCACTAGATTTTGGATCATCCATAAGTAGATAATAGTAAAAATAGTAAAAATCTTATGAAATGATAATTTTATGAGAGAAATATGTGTATCACAATGAAGGAAAAGATAATTAACCCCCTCCTTGAATCCTAAATCTTATCACTTGATTTTTTTTATAATAATTATTAAAGTTATTGATTACTTTTATTTTACTTAATTTAAATTTTAATATTAAAAATTAAAGTGGGACTCTAATTTCAATTTCATGTTACTTAAATTTTAATATTAAAAATTAAAGTGGGACTCCAATTTCAATTTCATGTTTAATTAAAGTGGGACTCCAATTTCATGTTTGGTGGTAGAATCTAACTCATTGGATCTCACATGAAGAAGATAAAATTTGGATATATTTCACACTTAACAAATGTTATCATATATGCATTAGGAAGTTATGGCAACTGTAAGCATATATAATTTCCAATTGTTGACCTTTGTATATAAAACCCATTACCAAGAGACATTGTCAGGCATTAAACAAGTTGTTAAACAACATAATGAGTTTAGCATAGATAAATGATCACTGGCAAAGTGGCACTGCCATGTCTCTCCCTACTAATAATGAAATGACATGTCTTAAATAAATGAAAGTAGACAAAAATAATAATGATGGAAAATTTTGTAATGATGATTGTGGCGTTGAGTGAGCACTATTAGTTGGTATTTGAGCCACACTAAAACACTCAAGCATTTGTAAAATAAATTAGGGTTGGTTGTAGGAATTTTCTAAAACCTAAACTCATTTTAATATTTAAGTGACCCATGATACTTGAACCTCGAAGGGTACCGAAGAACTAAAACTTTAGGCACAACAAACACAAGAGAAAATTGAAATGGCTAGTTTGTTAAAGGTAAGAAGTAATTGCATGGGTACAAGGCATTTTCATGATTGTTGAGGATTTGACCAATGAGATTGGAGCCATAATAGAAAACCTTGAAATCACACCTAACCCAAGGGTCGATGGTGAGTCGGTTGTGTTATAGGGAAGGGATGATATAGAGAGTTTGAACATGGGTCAACTATTCACTTTTCCCAAGGGCATATTTTATAAAAATGTATATTATGAGATTATTGAGCACAGTTGGAAGGTGATTTTTACTACTTTTTCTCTTGATCAAGTAGTCAGAGAACTTTTCTAGGGCTATGTTGTGCTTTGTGATTTAAGCACACAATCAATAGGTTGATATATCGATCCATTCCCATGTGTAGTTACATTGGTATTAAATGACAACTTCATGACATGACTTTTTTAACTCTCTTGAAGGCACCAATTGATAAATACATATCACAATCTAATTGATAACGAGTGAACTAATGCGGGTGGTAATAACTCGCTAATCCTAAGTGCCATATTAAGAAGTCTAGGTCGAGGTGGATTCCCTTAGCACATTTAGTATGGATGCCCCTTCAAATTCAGAGGAGGGGGAATTCATTTCTCTAATCGGATCCTCGAATCCAACCAGTGGGAAGCATCCAGTGAAGAATAGGTTCATCAAGAGGGCATAAGCCATGCCCAAGCTAGACATATCATCTTCAGAGACAAAGATAAAATCCCTTCTTATGCATGAACAAGCTTTGATAAGTAACTTCACAAGCATTTGGCCTAGTCCTCGAACAATTCAGGCACGAATTTTAGAGCACTCGAAGGTTCAAGGAAATATATCTAGCTTTGCTTATGGTCAAGGGTTCTTTCTATTTTTATTTATTAGCAAGGATGAGACAAATCTTATCTTCAAAACAAGTTCCTTGTTCATGGAATCCAAGGGAATGTTCCTCACCCATTGGACCTTTGACTTTGATCTATATATGGAAATATTAGTTGCTCTTGTGTGGGTTAGGTTGTCACACTTCCCCATCATCTTCTAAGATGAATCCAGTCTCAAAGGAATTGTAGACAAGTTGGATCATTATATTTACCTAGCTTAGCCAAAAGGAAATATATATTATTGTGTTGTAATTTGTGTGGAAATCTATCTTGAGAAGGGTCTTCTGAAGGTCGTGCAATGCAATATGGAGGGATGGAGCCATATTCAAGCCCTTGACTATGATTAGATTCCTTTTAAATGTAATAATTGCCATGGGTATGGAAATTTTGCAAAGAACTACCCAAGAAATCCAACACCTTTCAAAGCAGTCTCTAAATTCATTTGATGAAATAGAGGAGGAATTTTTCAAGTGGGAATCTAGTAGGTGTAGGAATCATCAATAGAAGGGTCCATATAAGATCCCAATCTTGCTTGTTCATCCCGTCAAGCAATATATTTGAGGTTCTTGAAGATCTAGAGGAAGCAAAAGGGAAAAGGGTTGAGGTAGATCCATCGAAGACCCATTTAGATCTTAATGTTGGAGAAATATCACCTAAGGTCCAATTGTAACTAAAGATTACAGTATCAAAGAATGTAGAAGAGGCCCCATATAAGGAAAGAATGGCAAATCCTTTGGAAAAGGAGGCAAGAATGGAGGAAGATGAAGCAAAGGAAGAAAAGGAGGAAGATGAGGAGGGTACAGAGATGGAAGAGGAGGATGGCGAAGATGTTGGGTATGTGTTATATGTTGGATTGTGCTACCAAGGAAAACCAGGTTTGGACAGAGTGTTGGACATACATGGTGTTGTGGATGCATACTGGGTTGGAGATTTGGATCGTAGAAGATCTACAAGCGGGTATGTGTTTAACCTATTTGAAGGAGCAATCAGTTGGATGAGAAAAAGACAGTCTGTAGTGGCACTTTCAACTACAAAAGCTTAATACATGGCAGCCACTCATGTAAGCAAGGAAGCAATATGGTTACAAAGATTGTGTTCAAGTATTGGGTTGGTACAACAAGCTGTAAGGATAGATTGTGATAGTCAGAGTGCAATTTTTCTGGCAAAGAACCCAACTTATCATTCAAAGGCAAAGCATATTGATGTTCAATATCACTTTGTGAGAGAAATGGTTGAAGAAAAGAAGGTGTTGCTGATGAAGGTGGACACTTTGAATAATGTTGCAGATTCATTAACAAAATCTGTGAGCACTAAGAAGTTCTCTTGGTGTAGAGGATCTATGGGCATTGTTGCTATGGATTGTTGACTATGTAACCTTGTAACCCCCTGTATGCAAACAAAACAACAAGTGGGAGAATGTTAGGTATGTGTTATATTCTTTGCATGGTTAGAACTAGTGTCTACGTTACGTCGCGCACATGGTTTTCACTGATAGTTTTCTATTTCTAGTTAAGGAATTAGGGTTGTTGACTAATCTCAATTATTGGATTAGGGTTTTGGATGCTACAAGATGTTATATGTATATTGTATTGTAAATAATGTATGAAGTGAATGAATATAGAACATGTTGGTTTTCCCGGTTTGGGTTTCCAGGGGAAAAATCTCAATTTAATGTGTGTATTTGCCATTGTATCTTTTATGTTCTTTTATTGAAAATCTGTTTGCAGTAAATAATTGTACAAGGTTAAAATCTACAAAAGAACTAGACCCTCCCACTAAACCCTTAGTACAATTGGTACACTCACCCACAACATATAATTATACTTCTTTTGTTGAAATCCTAAAGAAAGTTTTCCATCCCTCTCCTCCCCTAAATCAAGACACGAACGAAGAGGGAAAGAAGTAGAATCAAATATCCTCTTGGGTAATCAACTAACTTTGGACTCTACCCTATTTAAGGTAGGGATAACTCATCAAAAGTGGTAATTATGTATGTTTTCTTTGTTTTACTATGAAAACAATTTGTAAAAATTTATTCTTGTACCCATGAAATTGTAAAAATGAGTTACTACATGAAAAAATATGGGACTCATTCCTCTCATCTCTTTGATGTGAAGAGGATAGATTTACAAGTTGGATTCATCCTCCAAAAAAATTGTATTATCAAGTTGTCCAATTCAACTACAACCTTTTTTTAATACAATCTATAATTGTTTTGTTAATAAAAACGAGTGAATCGATGTGTATAAGTGAAATAATGATAATAAATTACACCCCAATGGTAACTTAGAGAATGTATGACAAAGTAAGAATGTAATGGCATGTCCCACCAAACCCTTTATCACAACACATCTTAAAAACATTTTTGTGATTTATAGGTTGGACTACATCAATATTGTAACAACAATTCTACATGTAAGATTTCAAGTCAAAACTAAGGAAATAAATTTTGTTGAGCTAGGATACATGTTAGGGATAGAAACCCCCCATGCCCTTGATGTGTGGATTTTGTTATGTATTTTATATATGTGCACACATTTTATGTCCCTTTGTAGGACGATTTATTGTATACACTAATATTCAAATGTTGACTTGTGGGCCTAAACAATGTGATATTGTCTTGATGAGAATACATTTATGCACATGATTGCATAGCAAAAGTCAATTGGGTGAGAGAACATGTATCATGTGTAATATCATGTAGTGCAATAAGATATTTACCAATTCTATCACAACCAACAATATATATGGGCATCGTGTATTTTTCGTTGTTGTATTTTTTAGTTATTGTAGTGGGTTATTTAATGTTCCAAATTAGCACTAAGATTTGTGTATTGTTTATGGTTTATTCTCATGATTTGTTAACATGTTCTAAGATGTGTCAATTCATGGTTATAATGTAATTTGTAGTAATGTTACCTACAACACTAGTTTTGTTGCCTAGAACATAATATACACTGCAATGTTGAGGTCTATATGATTAATTATAGACATCACCAACCTTAATAGTTTGTACTTTTCTCCCTACCTCTATAACTTAGGGTTGAACACCGTAAATGGTGGGTTCAACCTAGATAGTGCTTTTGACACACCTTGAGCCCTAATATGGAGCCTAAATTTGATTTACTTGAATAGTTCAATACTTGCTTGTCTATTCATAATTCAAACTCTATTTTCTTTGATCACGTAGACACATAATTTGTAGAGGAGTTACATGCTTGATTGTTAAATAGTTAATATAGGATTTGTCCAATTGTGCCATAGAGGAATGTACCATTTTGGGTTTGAATACTCCCTTATCTCTTCTGCCCATTCTCGCCTTTGCAATTATTAGTTTAACTACTAAAGAGACTAGTTTAGTACCCCAATAATCCTCTACCTTTGGTTCTAACTCTTGCACCATTTTAGTTACAGATACTCCAACTATTAGTATCAAAATTATTCCCCTCGTGCATGTCTTCCTCGCAATGACTAATCAAATGGATGCATTAATCATATGATTATGGTACAAAACTCTTTATACCTCCTCCCACCAAGTATAAATAATGATTAACTAAAGATTTCATATTCCATGAGCACTCCTAGGAAGAACATTATTCACTAGTGGGAATACTTGTAACTTACCCCTATCACTTTTTAGGAAGTTAAATACAAGTTCTTACAATATTATAAAACCATCCATTGACATCGTTGAGCTCATGCACATTCATTGGAAATATGATGAGTCGCTTGTAGATTTTGATTATAGAATTATAGAAGGTTTTGTGAAAAGCATTGGTATCTATATTCCATAAGAAGAATAACGTCTAGAGTGGTTGTTGTAGTCTTTTTTTCCCTCAATTTCCCTTATAGTGAAAAGCATGAAACTAAGCACTTATTAAAAGACATTGTAGTTTATTGTGAAATGTTATCATGACATGTTAAACACTATTATGCCAACACCTAAACCATCCTCCAATATTGAAAAACAAATTTAGCAATTGCATCACTAAGTTAGCATGATGTGTGTCCAAAAACCACACTATATCTTTTGTTAATATTACAGACAAAAGGTTTGGGTACTTAATCCAAAGAAGGCCTTGATTGAAAGTCTTAATTAAGGGGTAAATATGGGTGAATACTTTTCTCCATCCAATAAGACATTAAGAGGCCCTATTGAGCATTCGAGGGTAGAAATACTTGCATCGAAGCTTCGTAAAGTTGGGGGGGGGGATACTTTATTATAGTAAGGCAACCCTCAAG
Source organism: Picea glauca (assembly GCA_000966675.3). NCBI lineage: Eukaryota > Viridiplantae > Streptophyta > Pinopsida > Pinales > Pinaceae > Picea > Picea glauca. The sequence continues at coordinate 390,644 of JZKD02S0700937.1, forward strand.
GGGAAAATACTTTGTTCCTGATTTAAAAGGCCATGTACATTCATTGGGGAATTGGAGGTAAATATTTCGATATACACAAAAAGGATTTGCAAGTTATTATGGAGGTAAATATCTAGTGGTTGGTAAATTTTCGTAAAGAATATATACTATAGAATCTAAATCCTCCATGCTCTAATAACTAGGTAAGTAGTCCAAAATTGTTAAATAATTATTGTTTTATTCATAATTATTAGCATCATAATCAAAATATATGAGGTGCACTAGCCACAACATATCCATGTTTAATCCTTATCAATAAACCCACACCAAAACTTTCAATTATGCCTTAATTGACTCCTGCACAACCTTGCCCTCTTAATATGTTCCCATGTTGCAACATGTCCCAACTATCATGTCTCCCATACAATCCTCCTCCCCAAATCATTGTGTTACCCTGGGTTAAACCTCCTTGACGATACCACATATCTAGATACCATAGTGTGCACCTATAAATTGGGCCAACGTATATGCAATGCAAGCACAATCATTGAATCAAACTCAAAATCAAATAAAGAACAAGACTTAGGGATGAAACATAATTATGCGATGTTTTGAATGTGAAATGGGAGGATGCATCATCAATGGTCCATTTAAATATCTAGATGATATTGTATGTGTAACTTATGGATCAAGTGACCATGATTCCTTCCACTGGTTGAAACTAAAGAATGTAAATCATATCCATATAGTACCTCTCTCATTTACCACCAATCAATATAGCGACACATATCTGCATGGTCATGTGCACTAACCCTCGGGAATACATGAACATGATGACAACACCTCCTGTCAATGGTATAACAATCATACCACTGGATAATTAGAATAAATGTAAGAAAATTGATATTCAAGGTACTCACAAGTCACATCAAATATCTTGTGATGTAAACGAAGTTAGTTTTCTATCTTTGTGCTCCATGGATGATACATCCATTCTATACAAATACTATATCAAGAATTATAAGATAAAATGAAGGAGACACAAGTTGAAGAAGAAGTTTAAGCTTGTGCATTCCAAACTACATAATGTTTTCGAGCTAGGTTAATAGCTTGCCAATGCACTTGCCACAATGGAGATAGATTATCCATCCGTTAAGAAGATGAAAAATATTACTACTTCCTTGTATGATTGAGATGTCAATAATGATATCCCTACACCTAGCCAACCAACTGTTTGATGTGTTGTTGAATATATTACACAAATTCCTAATATTTCAAAAAATTGCAAGTCCCTCATGAGATTGTGGATTAAGGTTCCAACATTAATGTTATAACTACATCCTTCTGGGAAGAAATTTGATGCCGACCACTAGATTCTCCCAGATTCTTTTTTATTATGATTGACCGTGATCAAAAAATGGTTGTAGGGTTATCGAAGAATGTGATAGTTAAAGATGAAGATTTTGTACAAATACATGATTTCTAAGTTATTTACACATAGGGAAACATCTAAAAGGTACTACTTAAACAACCTTGGATGGAAGATATGCATGTCACTATCAACATGGACAAGAAGGAGTTAAAATTGAAATAGGGAATTCTTAAACTTTAGATTTTCACCACTAACCCTAAGGATGTGTAGATAGAGGATTACACACTTAAAAATACAAAGTTTGAGAATAATCATGTAGTGTAGCTAGGGGAATAATATGGGGTGCCTAGGGAGGTACCCAAGGGGAATAATAATAGAGATGTAGTGTTATGTATGAATACCACTTTTAATAAATAAGGCCTAGTGTGAACACAATAAATGTAAGATGACTTACTAGAAGGTTCTGCTTCTAGGAGGTTCCTCCTCTAGAATGTTCTTAGGTGGTTGATAGCACTATATAAGGTGTAAACAATGTAATGGGCATGTTGAGAAGAATTGTGTTTGGAGCATATCTCATTGGGAAGTCTTCCCCTCGAAGAGGCAAGTGATCAGGAGTGGATCCCTTCCTTAAAATGATCTATTGTATGGTGTTTCCCTACCCTAAGGGTTTCGTAATAATAAAGTTGGGAATTTGATCCAGATTATGCTAAGAATGAAATGAAATATAAACAAAACGATAGTAGAGAACACAAAAATACAATGAAACCTAACTTCTGTTAGAATACAAACTGACTAGAATGGTGGTAGCTTATCTCTGAAGAGAAAGAGATGTTGGCTACGCTTCATTCACAACAAGATTTACATCACACTTGATTGCATGCTTAAAGGACCTCCTTCACCTCGATTATATACGATAGAGAGAGAGGAGAATAATTCCCATGATGCATGCAGGATAAATTGATCTAAGTTTGCAAAATGCCATATGAATGTAAAACATTAGGACTTATAGGGAGGTCACCCATCCCAATACTAATATTTCCCAAGTGCATTTAATTATGGAGTTCTAATGGGATCTGATGCATTAACATTGTAGGCATTATGTTACATTACAAATGGAGACAACATTATATTGCATTCCCCATCAAGAGGGTGAATATCATGGTTTATCAAAACCATATGCTCGAAAGCGTTGGCTCGGTGGAGAAGGTGGATGACCACCAAGATCCACCTGGATCGATCTTCCCCTCTTAGGAAGCAATGGTCCCCATTACATCTAAACTTTGGTGAGTCGCTTGCCTTGTTAAAATAGTTATCCTGCTTGTACTTGGCCCGTGGAAGGATGTCATGAACATGTTAGTGGAGGTGTTGGATTTGTTCAACAAATCTGGTTGCATGATCTGCATTGGTCTGAGTGTGGGAGGACTATGTCAATGAAGATGCAGTAGGAAGAGCTATATCAATGGGGGATAATAGTTGGAAGCCCAAGCACTCCTCAAAAGGGTCGTGGTCAATAGGGCTATGTGGAACATTTGGAGGACTCTCATTCATTGGAAGGGAGCATCTATAGATTGGACTATTAGGAAAGGGAGAACTAGGAACCAAGTCAATGGAATGTGGGGCCTGGTAGTGCAGAGGCACCCTTGTATGTGAAGCAAAAATATCTTTGTGCTGCTCTACAATCTTGTCAATCTGCTTTTGTTGGATAGAAACGTCTTAGGCTGAGACTACAGTGGTCGAAGTAACCTTTTGTTCAACTTATGACTAGATCATTAAGAGGGAAAACTTTGTGGTATGAGAGATTACTTTGAGACACTATTTTTTCGAGATCAATAAAGTGGAAGTAGTCAGAGTTGTTGGTTATGGAGCCTGATTATCTTCTTGATTCAGAGATCTTTGTTTTCACTTGTGTTTAAACCCCATGAAGACTTTACACCCTGAAAGAATGTACACTCCTTCATGCGGGGGAGTGCGAGGGGGGGGTTACCCCCCCTACGGGGTCCGGGGGGGCTATCCCCCCGGCTGGGGGATCTGGGGGCAAGCGGGCCCCCGAAGGAAAAAAATTGCTTTGTAAATGTATATTGTAATTTTATAATAAATCTGGACTGTTCATTATAAGGTCGCAGATCTGACAGTAGAAGTTATGTTAGGGTTTTTTTTCCCTAGAAGGAACTCTCTTTTATGAGGGAAATGTATTACGACTATGTATCATGGCTAATATTGTATTCTGAGTGAGGAGACTGTGAGAGAAAGAAGAGGAAGTTACAGCAGGTGTGTTGTAGGTTGTATCCCTTCATTTGTTGGATAATAATAAAGAAAGGACCTAACACATTCTCTAGTGGACGTAGCCCACACTGGGTGAACCATGTATATCTGTGTCTCTATTGTATTGTGTATCTTATGTGTTTTATTTCCGCATTTGTTTTATGTTATTGCTCTGCGATCCTATTTTTCTAACAACTGGTATCAGAGTGAAAGGGAACTTGCAGGAAAAGAGGGTTCCTAGTTCGAGTGGGAAAAATGGCGGAAGATGGAAAGTTTAGGGTCGAGAAATTTAACGGCCAAAACTACCAGTTATGGAAGATGCAGTTATATCAGAAGGATTTATTGCTACCATTGGGTGGAATAGCAAAGAAACCGACGACCATGAAGGATGAAGAATGGGAGGTTCTTGATAGAGAGGCACTAGGAACGATACGGTTGAGCCTAGCAGCATCGATGGCTTTCAATATTTCGAAAGAAAAGACAATGAAGGAGTTGATGGACGCATTTCCTAAATTGTATGAAAAACCCTCAGCATCCAATAAGGTATTTCTAATAAAGAGATTATTTAATATGACGATGTCAGAAGTTGGGTTTGTTGTAGATCATTTAAATGAATTTAATACAGTTACTAATCAACTAAGTTCTGTAAAAGTGGACTTTGATAATGAGGTCAGGGCTCTTCTAATCTTGTGTTCATTGCCAGAAAGTTGGAATGGCTTGGTCATGGTTGTAAGTAACTCTGTCTCTGGTTTAAATACTTTAAAATTTGATGATGTTGTTGGTGTTATCCTTAGTGAGGAAATGCGATGGAAAAACACAGGTGAGACATCAGGTAATACGTTAAACATGGAGAACATGGGAAGACAAAAGGATAGAGGAAAGGGCTCAGGGAACCGCGAGAATTCTAGGCAGGGCAGATACAAATGCAAATTTGGAAAGATAGAGTGTTGGAATTGTGGGAAGAAAGGACATCTGAAGAAAGACTTCAAATCTCCAAAGAAACAAAGAGATGGACAACAAGAGAAAAATCAGGAAGCAAATGCAATAGGTGATGTGTTACAAGATGCTTTGATTCTTTCTGTAGATAATATTTATGAGTCTTGGGTAGTATATTTAGGGGATCCATTTCATGCCACACCCCATAGGAAACATTTTCTAGATTATGTTCAAGGTGATTTCAATAGGGCAGTTGGCAAGTGAAGGTTGTATATCCATATTTATAGATAAGACGTGGAAGGTCACCAAAGGATCATTGGTGATAGCAAAAGGAGAGAAGGTAGGTACATTGTATTTATGTACTGGTAATAATGACTCTTCTATCGCTTTAGCTTCTACAGGAGTGGATACATCATTGTGGCATCATAGGCTTGGACACATGAGTGAGAAGGGGATGTCGATACTTCACAAAAGAAATTTGTTTCCAGATCTTAAACAAATTGATTTGGATTTCTGTGACCATTGTGTTTATGGAAAACAAAAGAGAGTTAGATTTCTCATAGTCGGAAAAGAAAAGAAGAGTGAAAGGTTAGAGCTTGTGCATAAAGATGTATGGGGACCAACTCAGGTATCATCTCTTGGTGACTCTCGTTATTATGTTACTTTTATTGATGATGCAACTAGAAAAATTTGGGTTTATTACATTCGACAAAAATCTGATGTTTTTTATACTTTTAAGAAATGGAAAGCTTTGGTTGAGAAAGAAACAGCAAAAAGAAAAACCAGAATACACAGTGCTTGATGAGATCACTAAAAAATAAATTCCAAATAAACCTGAAAATCAAAATGGACAACAACAGGAGTAGCAAGTACCTCAAACTCCTTCAAGTGTTGTTAGAAGATCTACCATGTTAAGTAGACCCCTGAACGACACTCTCCTTCATTGTATTATTTATTGTTGATTGATTCTTGTGAAACATTATGTTATGAAGAGGCAATGCAGGTAGACACCAAAAAGAAGTGGGAGCAAGGAATGAAAGAGGAAATGGATTCCCTGGTAAATAACCAGACTTAGGATTTGGTTCAGTTGCCTACAGGAAAAAGAGCATTACAAAATAAATGGGTTTACAAGTTGAAGGAAGAATATGGAGGCAAAAAGTAGTACAAGACTAGACTTGTTGTAAAGGGGTTTGCATAAAAGAAATGTATAGATTTTGATGAAATATTTTCTCATGTTGTTAAAATGACTTCAATTGGGACTATTTTAAGTCTTGTGGTAGTAGAAGATTTACATCTTGAACAATTAGATGTAAAAACAACTTTTATCCATGGGGATTTGGAGGAAGAGATTTATATGCAGCAGCCACAGGGGTATGGGGTCAAAGGGAAGGAGAATTTGGTATGCAGGTTGAATAAGAGATTTTATGGCCTAAAGCAAGCTCCAAGGTAGTGGTATTTGAAGTTTGACAGGTTTATGATGGAACAAGGTTATGGTAGATGTCATTATGATCACTGTGTTTATTTTAAAAAGCTAGAAAATGGAAGCTATATTATCTTGCTATTGTATGTAGATGACATGCTTGTTGCAGGGTCTAATATGTAGGATATAAATGTGCTCAAGAAGAAATTAGCTAATTCATTTGCGATGAAGGATTTGGGTGCCGCAAAGAAAATCCTCGGTATGAGAATAACAAGAGACAGGAAAAATTGCAAATTGAAATTGTCTTAGGGTGAGTACAGAGAGAAGGTGTTGGAGAGGTTTAGAATGCAGAATGAAAAACCAGTTAGTACACCTTTGGCCATCTATTTCAAATTAACTAAGGAAATGTGTCCCAAGACACAGGAGGAGATACAATACATGTCCATGGTCCCTTATTCATCACCAGTAGGTAGTTTGATGTATGTGATGGTTTGCAGAAGACCAAATATTGCACATGCAGTGGGAGTTGTGAGCAGGTATATGAAAAATGAAGGTAAAGAACATTGGGAGGCAGTAAAGTGGATTCTCGGGTATTTGAGAGGTACTGCTACTCATGCATTATGTTTTCAAGGTTCAAACATTGTTCTACAGGGATATGTTGATTCAAATATGGCAGGTGATAAAGATAGCAGGAGGAGCACTATGGGGTATGATTTTACCGTAGATGGAACAACAATAAGTTGGATTTCAAAACTGCAAAAGGTTGTTGCACTTTCAACAACAGAAGCAGAGTATGTTGCTGCTAAACATGCTAGTAAAGAAATGATTTGGTTACAGAGGTTTATGGAGGAATTGGGAAAGAAGCAGGAGAATAATAGGTTGTCCTATGACAGTGAGAGTGTCATTCATCTTTCAAAGAACTCAACCTTCCATTCAAAGACTAAGCATCTACAGCTCAGGTACCATTTCATATGATCCATCTTGGAAGATGGACATTTGAAGTTGGAAAATCTACACACTAGCCAAAATCCTGCAGACATGTTAACTAAGGGAGTAACCAGGGAGAAACTGAGTTCCTGCTCAGTTTTAGATGGTCTTAAAGCATGAAGGTGAAGATGAGAAATTTGCCAAGTCCAAGAAGGATCATAGTCCAGCAGATACAACAACGGTGGAGTTGTTGAGATCAGTCTCCTAGTGGGATATTGTTGGTTGTGGAGCCTAATTATCTTCCTGATTCAGAGGTTTATGGAGGAATTGGGAAAGAAGCAGGAGAATAACAGGTTGTACTATGACAGTGAGAGCGCCATTCATCTTTCAAATAACTCAACCTTCCATTCGAAGACTAAGCATATACAACTCAGGTACCATTTCATATGATCCATCTTGGAAGATGGACATTTGAAGTTGGAAAAGATACACACTAGCCAAAATCCTGCAGACATGTTAACTAAGGGAGTAACCGGGGAGAATCTGAGTTCCTGCTGAGTTTCAGTTGGTATTAAAGCATGAAGGTGAAGATGAGAAATTTTCCAAGTCCAAGAAGGATCATAGTCCAGTAGATACAACAACGGTGGAGTTGTTGAGATCAGTCTCCAAGTGGGAGATTGTTGGTTGTGGAGCCTAATTATCTTCCTGATTCAGAGGTCTTTGTTTTCAGCCCTATTATACCCCATGAAGACTTTACACTCCAGAAGAATGTACACTCCTTCATGCGGGGGACTGCAGGGGGGGAGGGGTTACCCCCCTTGCGGGGTATGGGGGCAAGTGGGCCCCCGGTGGGGGTTTGGGAGAAAAACCCTCGAAGGAAAAAATTGCCTTGTAAATGTATATTGTAATTTCATAGTAAATCTGGACCGTTCATTATAAGGTCGTATATATGACGGTAGAAGTTGTATTAGGGTTTTTTTCCATAGAAGGAAACCCTCTTTTATGAGGGAAATGTATTGCGGCTATGTATTATGGTTAATATTGTATTATGAGTGAGGAGACTATGAGAGAAAGAAGAGGAAGTTACAATAGGTGTGTTGTAGGTTGTATCCCTTCATTTGTTGGATAATAATGAAGGAAGGACCTGGCAATTTCTCTAGTGGACGTAGCCCACACTAGGTGAACCACGTATATATCTGTCTCTATTGTATTGTGTATCTTTTGTGTTTTATTTCCGCTTTTGTTTTATTTTATTGCTTCGCAATCTTGTTTTTATAACAAGAGCTACCTCTGCTACCTTATAGAGATGACCTCCTAGAGTAACATTGACATTGTGGGGCTGAGAATCATAGATAGCGTGATGTTTCCACATATATGGTTGTCCTAAAAGAACATCACATACTTCAAGTGGGGCAACATCACACAATACCTCATCCTTGATAGCTTGATGTCGTAGGATAGGCGACATGGTTGGTTGACGTGGATGTCTCATCCCCGACTCAACCATCCTATGGTGTATGGTTGGAGGTGTGGCATTAGGTTCTTATAACTCTTGATGCCAACAATGAAATGTAGTGGGGTCCCCTTTACCCACATCTGTTAGTGGAAGAGGCACTCCCCCTCCTTGGGCTCTTCTGGTTCTTCTGGTTGTATTGTTATGGTCGTGATGGTAGCAATAGGTTCTACATCGATGATGTGTTTCCCTTTATTGTGCTCTGAATAATATCTGAGCCAACTTCTAATTCTTTTTTTTGAGCTTGACCAATAATGACTATTTTGAGTGACATTCATTGGTGTTGTGCCAAGGGATTTTGTGGAACTCACACCACTTTCTAGTGTCCTTCTTTGACTTTCCATCACCCTTCTTAGTCGACGACTTGGACTAGTTTTCTTAAGATTGACTCTCCTTTCTTTGTCTTTCATTCTATGAGTTAGGGTTGCCATTTCCATACTTTTGTTGTGGCATATTTGCAAACCCGGACTCCCGCTTACTCTGATGCTTGAATTTATGCTCAATTTTGACTGCATATCGATAAGCAAATCCTAGTGAGGAGATGCCCAAGAAATCCATCTCTGTTTGGATGTACATGTGTAGGCCACTGCGGTACTTTAAAACCAGATGTCGCTCAGAGTCTTTGATGCCCAACTTATAGGATAAGGTATGGAAGACATTAGTGTACTCCGATGTCGACTAGTCTCTTTCTTGACGTAGAGTCATCCATCTCATATACTAGTCATCATAGTTTCCAATAGGGTAGAACTCCTCCTTGAGAGCATCCACAAAGTTTGCCCACGTGGGTTCTCTCCTTAATGTAGTAGATTCATTCACGGTGTACCTCTCCCAGTGATCTTCCCACCAAGATCTGACATGGGGAAGGGCTTTAAAGAGCATGAAGGTGATCTTTTGGCCGTTGAATTTTTTTGGATAGAGTAATAACCTTCTAGCAGATTCAACCATTTTTCTGGAGCATCTTCATCTATTCGACCTTCAAATTAGGGGATATCAAAATTGACTTGTACCTTGAAGGGTGTCATACCTCCGAAATGGTTTCTTGTCGAAGATGCCTCGGTCGCCATCGATAGTCATCGTAGGATATGAGTGAACTTGTCCATCATCTCATTTCTTTGTTGCACGAGGGCTTCCTCGTTGCCAAGATATCAGCGAAGTTGTCCATCATCTCATTTCTCTATCGCATGAGGCCTTCCTCGAGCAACGTCTTGAAAGGATCTCCTGCTATGTTATCTCTCTTTTCTTTCGCCATGGGAGGTTGCTTAGGATGGAGAGGGTGGTTGTACCCAAATGAAACTAGCTCAAGACCCAACTATCTATATACTGACCTTGTCGGGGACATGCTTCGAGAAATAACAAGGAGCATATTTCTCTGATACCATTGATCTGGATTATGTTGAGAACGAAATGAGATACAACCAAAACTATAGTAGAGAACATAAATGCAATGAAGCCCAACTTCTATAAAAAAAATAGTAGAATACAAACTGGATATAATGGTGGTAGCTTATCTCTAAAGAGAAAGGGATGTTGGCTATGCTTCATTTGCACCAATCTTTACATGACACTCCATTGCATGCTTAAAGGACCTCCTTCAGCTCAATTATATATGAGAGAGTGAGAGGAGAATAATTCCCATTATGCATGTGGGATAAATTGGTTTAATTTTACAAAATGTCATATGCATGTAAAACACTAAGACTTTTCGAGAGGTCACCCATCCCAATACTACTCTATCCCAAGTGCACTTAATTGTAGAGTTCTAATGGGACCGGTGCATTAATGTTGTCAACATTACATTACGTTACAAATGGAGATGGCATTACAATACATTCCCCATCAAAAGGGTGAATATCATGGTTTATCAAAATTGATTCAGAAACGTTGATTCAGTGGAGAAGGTGGATGGCCAATGAGAACTGATCCAGATTATATTGAGAACGACATGAAGACAAAGATATAACATGGAAATACACAGAGATATTGCAATAAACACAATAATACAGATAAAATAATTTTCTATTAATGACTGTCTGAAATACAAAAGACTGTAAAATGCAAAGCACACAAGCTAGCTAGAATGGTGGTAGTGTATCTCTGAAGATATAGATGTGATGACTACGCTCATTCGCAAGATGCTTAAAATCACACTCCATTCGATGCTTAAAGGACCTCCTTCACCTCGATTATATATGAGAGAGTGAGAGGAGAATAATTCCCATGATGCATGTGGGATAAATTGCTCAAAGTTTACAAAATGCTATAGGCATGTAAAACACTAGGACTTCTCGGAAGGTCACCCATCCCAGTACTACTCTAGCCCAAGCACGCTTAACTGCGGATTTCTAATGGGATCTCGTGCATTAACATTGTAGGCATTGCATTACATTACAAATGGAGATGGCATTATATTACATTCCACATTCAAAGGGTGAATGTCATGGTTTATCAAAACCACGAGCTCAAAAACATTGATTCAATGGAGAAGGTGGATGGCCAACAAGATCCACCTAGATCAGAATTCTTCTATATTTTTCTTGAACCTACTGTGGTGATTTACTATTCAGACCTTTGGTATTTAACAAGTGGTATGAAAGCACTTTCTTCGACCACACAAAAGGGGAATTTTGTATTTTTTATTTTTTAGAAGAAATCCCAACTTTATTATTATGAAACCCTTAGTGTAGGGAAACACCATACAATAGATCCTTTTAAGGAAGGGATCCACTCTTGATCACTTGCCTCTTTGAAGGGGCAACCTCTTATAGAGCTATGCTCCAAACACAATACTTCTTAACATACCCATTACATTGTTTACACCTCTTTATATAGTGCTACCAACCACCTAAGAACATCCTAGAGGAGGAACCTTCTAGAAGTAGAACCTTCCAGAAGCGAAACCTTCTAGTAAGTCCTCTTACATTTATTACGTTCACACTAGTCCTTATTTATTAAAAGTGGCCTTCATACATAGTGTGTGGTTTAGACACCACATATGCCAATTTCAAATGGGATATAACCTATTTCCCCTTTTCTTTGAAATTTTATATCTAGACATGCTACAACAAGTTTATATTTAATTAAACAAGTGTCTCATCTCTTAATGCATGCCTTCTTAGTATTCTAAAGCCCATAGATAAAATGAATGGATGTCAATGATCGTATAGAAGAAGAAGTTGTGATATGCCTTCCACTTATAACATAGACATTGTGCACATTGCCAGAGATAGATGAGATTGTTTCAAATCACGCTCATTGGTTTTAGTGAGAACATTGTTGCACTATGATGGTTATTAGTGTCCTTGTTCCATTTTTTATGTTGAGAAAGTATCTCATAGTGCTTGAAGAACACCATTGAACTCATGCACTGGTATGTTAACACTGACTACTATGCTTTTCATTTGGAAAATTAAATAACTACCTCTTATGTACAAAACTTCCTTGAGGCTAGTGGTTATTAAATGAGATGGGACAAGAAAGTACATAGTGTGCATCGCTAGAGAGTGAAAATTGTTGTCAACTAGTCTTAGGAGATATCAATGTGGCTTGCAAGATATACATCAACTAATTTTTTAAAAGGACATTGCTACCCTTACATAATTCATCGCTCCCTCTTAGGTATTTTAAAAAATATATCATCAATTCAACTCCCTACATGGAATGTCATAGCAGTCACTAGCCACACATCCTAGTATGGTATACTCTAGAAGCATAATTTGCAGGAATCTAGTAAGAAAAAAAATAAGACTAAAAAAATCTCAAAGTTTTATATACTCTTCCACCCTTTTTATGTAGAGCATAAAATTCCTTTGACACACTAATATCTATCTTCTTATGTCCCCTAGGCTCTATGGGTCACAACTGTGGACAATCCTAGTGGAAACAACAACAAACATCTTTGGATTCAAGTTTGTTTTATACTCCTACCTTCACTCCTATGTTCCACCATTGTACGCACCAAAATAATCTTATCAACTTGACGTGTCTTAATTCCTCATCCATTACCTAAAGGAGACACCCCAACTACATGCCTCCTATTCCTTCTACTACCCCTCTATCTTAGTCCATCACCCTGTTATTAGTTGACAATAATACATTGCTTACCCCAACTTTAGTCATTAAGAAGCAACCTCAATCTATTACTCTACCAATGATCCACATAGAGAGTACCCATAGGAATCCATGCACCCCTCATATACATAACCACTTTGCACATTGAATGCAACCATTCTAACATATCTACTCTAGAGCCCCACCATGTTGCTACCATCCAAACACTCCAATCAAGTCCTTTCTCCACTAGATCCCTAAAGGATTCACTCCAAACCAACTCTTATCCAACAATACCAATTTTTTCCCTTCCTTACCTAATGATGACACAACACTCACCCCTCTACCCATTGCTAACCATTCCCAACCTTATACTACAACTACCAATACCGTCATTCCATTCCAACAACAATTAGGCATTTTAGCTCTAAAACCAACACTAGGATAAATGTTGTAGAGAATAATCTGACATTGAAAAAGAGATTCCTTTTTTGGGTGTCTAGTTCTCTCTAGAATTGAAGCTTTGAATGGTGAGAGACCAAACTTCAAAGTTGTATGAGTTATATAAAGTAATGAAGAGCATGAATGTTTAGTTATTGGTGATTATTTAGAAGCTTTGAGGATACTTAATGAGTTTATGTTAAATATGAGGTTTGCAAACATATAAGAATTTGTTGATACTTATGATAGATTAGAAGAATACAATGTAACCTTAAAGAAATAGTATATAACTATTGGATGGTGCTCAAAGAAGCATAGTGTTAGAGTGATGCCTTGGAATCCTTACAACTAATAATGATGACCTCAGAGAAAGAGTTAGCTAGAAAGAAGAAGGAAGTAGTCCATATAGATGTTGGACACCCTGTACATTTTAAACCTTTACAATATAGCAATGCACACATAGATTATTTATAAAATAGAAAGAAAACAATAGCATTCACACATATTACTCATAAATTTACCCTTGAAACCCTTAACCGAAAAAACCAACAAATATTTAGAGACGCACCTCTAACTTTCTTTTGTATTAAATTCATCATTACAATACAATATATAGGATCCTGCGGCATCCAAAACCCTAATCCATTGACCCAAATTATATTCCTTGACTAGAATTACATTACAATGAGCCAAAAAACAATTGGTTGAAAAACACCAAAAAATGACCAAAATGGACCAAAAACAACCCATTTTTTTTTCTTGGGGGTTACACCCCTGAACAACCGCGCC
>JZKD02S0700937.1:404340-415031 GCA_000966675.3 Picea glauca
CATGATTCCCCCTTGCTCCCATTCCAATGTACACTACATGGGATAATCATGCAAAGAATATAACATATACCCAACACACCTTGCCTTTGAGACTAGGACAATCTCATTGTGAATGTGAAGAGTTTAGAAGAATCTTTCCCTTAGTTAGCTATTATACATAGTGCACTTAGGACATTCATCAATATTTTTTAGAGTTTTGGGAAAAGTTAGTTAAAATGGTAGAAGTGCACACATTTCTCTCTAGCCTTGTCAATACTTTCGAGAGATACCACATCAAGCTCCAACAATTGCTAGCCAATTTACTAACACCAACTATTATACTCACAAAATCAGCATGCCACTCTTACTAAGTGCCCGAGGATCTCTTCCACCAAGGATGCAATGGATTACTAGTCAAGGGACAAATATAATTATTAAAGGAAGGTAACATATGTATTTGTATTAGTAGAATATGGTTATCTTTGACAACACTTCCAATTGCTTACTCCACCATTGCTTAGTTTGACCCTAATATCCAAGTTGGACCTCTTCCATGAGTTCCAAATAACAATTATCAGTAAGCTCCAATAACTTGCTGATGTTATACGACAAATCTCCCACCTCACAACCACTAATTCATACCTTTAATGATAGAACCTAGATATTTTAGAGATAGTTATGTATAAGGAAGTTATAATGGTTTTGTATAAAGAAGTTATAATCACTTCCGTCGTGATTATGTAGTAGTGCCATGCCTCCAAGTTTAGAGATTATAATAATACTAGTAGTACAATCCTACACCCTAATGACTTTGCAGTCAATTTCATGTGCCTAGATGAAAGTTTGAATCATGATAATTGTATATTACGTTATGTTTATTTTTAGAAGTTAGCTCGAAGTGTACTCCTTCTTTTGTGCTAAATCACATTATTACATATTCAGTTGACTACTACATATTCAGTTGACCTTGATATGAATCAACTTATTTTTGCAATTCAACTTTATTGAGTAAATTGTGCTTGTTTTTAAATCTTTGTAGATAAGTTATTATAGCTCAGATAAATTGGTTATAATTTTTTTTTATTTTTTTTTATTTTTTTTTTTTGTGTCTGGAGGAATCAGCAACTAGTTGGGCACGTGGCCGTGTTATCCAACCGCTACCCCTATAACCTCCAGGTGTGCCCACGATGCCCCTTACGTGGCACACAAGGTAAGTCGGGGGGAATTGAACTCGAAACCTCATGGAACTTCATTTTCACGGCACTTGCCAATTGAGTTGCCCCCCTGGAGGCAAATTGGTTATAATTTTAACTCTACACACCAACTTCTTTTGTCATTAAGTTTAGCTTGTATCTTATACTTGGTCTAACTTCCAACAAACTTCTTGTGCCAACTTCTTTAAATCGTTTTACATCTCAACTCACAACTTCAACTCTTCAATATCCACCTTTGCTCTTCCTCTAGTTCAAAACTACATTGTGTTGAACCACACATGCTTCACGACAAAGCATCTTTTTAGAGCCAAATAGTGTTGAGCCATGATATATGCATGAGCTAGTATCCCCTCATGCCCGCCCTTAATGCATGGGCATGTATTGTATGTATACACGTGCATTCTACATTTATTTTTAAGATGACTTCTTGTATTTATGCATATTTGGGAGTTGACTTGTAAACTCTAATAGTGTAATCCCATATAATAAATGTATTTATAGAAGAAAATTGGGTGAAAACATTTATATCATATCTATATACTACATTATAATAAATGCTTTTGTCGATTATGTTATAATCAACAATATATATGTGCACTATGTATTTATTTAAATTATATATATATATATCATGAAATTACATATTGAGCACATATTCTTCATAATATCCTCAAACATGTTTAAAATGTGTACTCGATAGTCTATGACAACAGATTCAAATTTAAAAAGATGTTTTTGAATTCTCATATAAGGATACATTCCTACAAAATCACTTAATAATAAGCAAAGTTTGAATAACATCAAGCATAGCTTTAGAGAGTGCTCAGTTCAATACAATTTCGGTTCCATACTGACTTGGTTTGGCTCCATCGGTTCCATTTCCATGTTCACCAGCTACTATTGAACTATTTCCCCCTCCTTATTTCCCGAGGAAACCATTGACAAATGAGCCATTGAAAGTGCCATATTTTGATAGCTAACTCTATCAACAGCCGTGTTCTCAATAGTAACAGATTCACCTTGCAATGCAATGATTTGTAGCTTTTGTTGCTACACAAATTCCATCAATAATGGAATTTCAACATTCTTATTAGCTTCCCGTGTGCACCCATGCTTCTACAATGGTGATTGTTGCTTTGCTCCATGTGATAATGACTTCATGGCTTATGAGGATTCTCTTTATATCAACCAACTCGCAAATGGGGCAATGGCCAGCATGCATGTGTGCCATTCACTGCCCTAACCTTGTGCCTTGTGACCCAAATGCACCTAGACCCAAATGCAATGCAACCCTAGATTGAGTGCTTGAGAGAATTTTGATTCACCTTCCAATACAACTTGGTTTCCATCCTCGAATGATACCTACTAGCCCAAAGTCCTTTACCCACACCAATTTATTTTAGACGAACAAAGAAAAATAACCGATACCTCAAGGGATTCAAAAGTACGTGAAGAAATTCCAGGTATAGAAAATCCAAGGATTGTAGTTCAGAAACAAACATCAAGAGCACTTCAAACTTCAAATCACCATAATTCCTCGCCACGATCCCACCTACAATATAAATTATGAGGGGAGGTGATTGATAACACCTCCACATTGAATGCTTTGCGTGCAAAATGACGACAACACTTTCCTCCATGAACTGAACTCGCGGGGTGGTGGCATGTGATTTACCACATCGTATGCTCAACACACATATAATTTTCCTTAAATAAATTCCAATGTGATTAGAGGGGGGTGATAAGTTAATGCCTCATTTTGCACTTATTCATAAGATTAGGGGATCGGCAACCATGCCTTTCCAGTTCTGTCTTTGAAGGAACCACGTTCAAGACCACTCCCTTCATTAGTTAGCTTATCCACTTTCTAGTTGAGTGATCTCAGTGCATGGAAGAACTCGACCTCCTCAAACCTTGCCACTTTTTTGTTTATTATGTGAAATATTCTTGTCAATACACTATATTTTTTGCGCAAGTTTTGGCACATAGACCTGATTATTAGTTTCAAGTATCTAATGACAATTACTCTCTTATACTGCCTGTCATCTACACTATGTAAACCTTGAAATAGGGTTAGAGCTTCGACCTCATTATTAGTGGCCTGTCATAATCCCCATACATATGAGTTTTTCTCGTTTCCTTCACGATCAATATTGTCCCTGTCACTCATGCCACCCCTATTTTTTTTAACAAGAACAATTATGTAATATATTAGGAAGACAACAAAAAATTGCTAGCATAGATACAATCAACCTTCATTAAGACTGGCTCAACATTATCTTCGAATGTTATCCCCCGAACAAATTTCTTAAGGTAATTTATCACATCCCTTGTTTCCATTTAAAGATAGGACGCCTTTGCTTAGCAATATTGCTTTGTTTGCCTCTTTATCTACTTCGCCATTTAATTCTTGAAGTATGTGGAATAATTGGATTGATTGAAAAGTGGTCAGAAGGAGCTTGATTTTCTTGAGGATTTTCCTGAGTCGCATGTGACTGGGAAGATTCTTATATGATATGGCCTGAATAATGATACGAGAGTCCCCAAAGACATTAAGTTTTGTAATGTTCATGGCTAGGGCTTGAGAGAGTCCTTGCCAAAGGGCTGACACTTCAGCTATGTTATTTGTGTCCTCACCAATTCCCCAAGAATACGAGAGTACCTTTATTTCCTCGGGATCAATAAGCACCCCTCCCCCTCCCGCCGCACTAGGGTTTCCTTTAGAAGCTCCGTCAAAGAAGAGGTTGTGCCTCTAAAGTGATTTTCGCCACATTGTGAAGGATGAAGAGTCCAATCTGATTTCCCATTGGTTTGTAGGAGGCACGAGAACAATTGCCACTTTCAAAGATTTTGGGAGAAGGCTAGACATCCAGTCTTCTTCGGTAGGAGTTAACATACCTTTATTCGCTGGCAGTTGAATAGAGGAAAGAAAGTCCCCCATCATTCCTTTGGCTTTTGCAACCACATGAGCAACGTTGACAGTTTTTCCTTTGAAGATACAAGCATTGTGTTCTAACCAGAGTTTCCAGAGAATAAACTTGGGGAGAGACACCCAACAACGTTTAAGTCGATCTTTCTTATTGAGGGAGAAGGGACACGAAGCCAACCAACTAATGAGGAGGGAGGATATCTCGTCAGGAAGGGACACTTGATTCATCCAAGGGGCTAGCGCAAGGTTCCATACCTCCCGAGCAAATGGACAATTCAACAGTAAATGGGCCACAATTTCCTCCTTTGAAACGCAGAAGGGACAATGCGTGGGGCCTTCCCATCCTTTTTTTTAAAGGTTGTCTCCTGTAAGGATGGCATTATGAGCCAGTGTCCAAATAAACATATAGATTTTTGGGAGGCATTTGACCCTCCAAATTTCTTTCCACAGAGCTGGGTTGGGAAGAGCATACGAGATAACATTGACAAGTTTGTAACCCTTGGAAACAGTGTACATCCGGATTGAGATCCCCATCCCCCGAGGTCTTTCTGAGTTGCTGCAATTAGCGATTTCCCATGAAGTAAAGATAGTAACATAATTTCTTCATTATGCAGGTGACTTGGGCAACTCGACAGTTTCCAATCTTTCCAGATTTTGGTTTCATCAGTATGCCAATTTGAAATATCCCATAACGTGGATAAATTTTGGGAGTGGAGAAAGTCTTTGATATTGGAGGTGCCTGACAGTGAGTCTAAAGGAGGCTCTCCCAGAATCAAGTCCTCCCAAATAAAGACATTTTTCCCATTGCCAGGTATCCATGTTAAAAGAGGGTTGAAGAAACCATAAACTTTTTGATAGATTGTAAAAATAGGGGAGCCTTTTGAAACTTTAGGAACCGTGTCGAGACATTTCCTCCTAGATCCGGTATAGTATTTCTTCCATAAGGCGTGTTTGCTCCATGTTAGCTTTCTAGTTACCAGTTTCCAAAGGAGTTTGTCCCCTAGTGCCAGATTTTGGGATCTCAAGTCTCTTATTTGAAGGCCTCCTTCTGAGTAATGCTTTGTTACTTTCCCCCAACTGACTAGTGGCAATTTATTGTCACTCTGTTTGCCTCCTTTCCAAAGAAATATTCTTAGGAGTGACTCAATTTTGATTATAAATCCAGTTGGAGCTAACATAATGGAGCTTTGATAAATCATAATGCTGACAAGGATCGACTTGATGAGAACTAGCTTCCCTGCTAGGTTTAGCCAGGAAGCACCCCAGGCTTGGATTACGACTTTTATCTTGTCAAGTAAAGGAGACCAATGAGAGGATTTAGGATTGGTTTTGAAAATGGGGACTCCTAAATCTTTGAATGAGTCCCATTGAGTTTCCCCTTCCATCTCCAAAATACGAGCTATTTCCACCATTTCCCTTGGTTTACAGTTCCATCCAAAGATTTGAATCTTCTTGTAGTTTATTTGGCTCTCATAAGCTTCCTTATAGAGGTCTAGTTGATGTTTAAATTTACGGGCTATGATGGCACTAGCCCCTCCCAAAAGAAGCGTATCATCAACAAATTAAGCATGGTTTATATCTTTGACCCTTCTTGCAATTTTTATGCCCATTAATTCCTGCTTAGTACGACAGTGTTCTAGTTGGAAGTTGAGCATTGATGCTTGAATGGCATAAAGCAGAGGAGACAGTGGGCATCCATGTCTAAGCCCCCTAGATGCCTGAAAAAAATTTGTTGCTCGACCATTGACTAATGGGGCAATCCATGGAGACCCGATACAAGCCTTAATCCAATGAATGAAAGCAGTGTTGAAACCAAACTTCTGCATTACCTGAAATAAAAAATCATGCCTTACTCTATCAAAAACATTTGCTAGATCTAACTTCACAACCATACCTTTTTCACGTCGGTGCATGCTTGAATGAATCGCTTCTTGAACCAAAATTATATTGTCAATGATATGCCTTCCTTTAATGAAGCCACCTTGATTCTCTGGGATGATTGCTGGAAGAATACCTTTGAGTTGATTGGCGATTACTTTTGTGATAATTTTGTAACCAATATTACACAAGGAGATCAGGCGAAATCTATAAAAGGATAAGACTCCTTTTTCTTTAGGTATTAAAGCTAAAAACACAGAATTAGTGCTCCCACCAATCTTGTGGCATTTTTGTGACTTTATTACCAGTTTATGCAGATCATGCTTTATGATTGGCTAGTAGACTTGGAGGAATTGGGCTGTAAAGCCATCAGGCCCAGGTGCTTTATCAGAATCCATACTGTCCAAAGCTGATTTAATTTCTTTTAACGTGACCGGAGCTGTAAGATGTTGATTGGATCTTGGATGGACGACCGAAGGGATCAAGCTGAGATCTTGATGGTTGTTTTCGATGGAAGAGTCCTTAGTGTAAATCCCTTTTAAAGTGGAGGTGAGCAGCTTGCTTGATTTCTTCAAAATCATTAACAATCTGATTTTGGCTATGGATTTCCTTTACTGAATTGAATTGTTTTCTGGCTTTTGCTTGCTTATGAAAAAAAATTGTTTTCTTATCCCCAACTTTGAGCCAAAGACTACGAGATTTTTGTCGCCAATATTCTTCTTCCTCTCTACAGGCTGAATGGAGCTTTCTATGGAGAGTTGTTTCTTTCTCCAGAGTATCTGGGCTTATAGTTCCTTCTTCCATATTTAGTTGACGAGCTTCCAGATGTTGTTGGGCTTCCACTCTTTGGGCTGAAGGGGATTTCAAGGATTTTGCCCAGATTTTGAGGGCTCACTTTAGTCTTCAGAGTTTTTCTTCCCACAAAAAAAAGGAGAACCTGAGACTGGTATCTGCCATACTCGGGTGACTAGGTCATGAAATTCATCATGATGGATATAGGAAGGGCTCAATCGAAAAGGGATTGGACCCAGAGAAGAGTCTTTGGTGAATTCTAGAAAGATTGGCTTATGATCGGAGGCATTGAAGGGAAGGATCTTAGAAACAACATTGAGGCCTAAAAGGAGGAAGGAGCTTTGGACCAAGAATATGAACCTTGCTGCTATGTGCCACGTGCCAATTCTTTTATTAGACCAAGTGTATTTGCCTCTAGGGGGTTTTATATCTTCCAGATCCCAATCAAGAATGATGTCTTCAACTCATTCTCGAAAAGGGTCTCTTGCGATGGAACCCCCTTTTTTTCCCCATGGTATAAAGTGACATTGAGATCCCTGACAATAATAATGTTCTCCAATTGATGGCTGCTAAGAAAATCTCTGAAAATATTCCAACATTTTTTTTTTTAGAGGGAAGAACAAGAACATAAATATTGAATAAACAAACCTGGATACCTGAATCCTTATGAAGCAGATTGGTGAGAATCTAGTGGGTACAATGCTCAATCTTCAATAGTTCAAAAGTGGAGGAGTTCCACATGGAGCCAATTCCTCTGGAGGCTCCTCTAGCACTGACCGCTACACCTGCTCCTTTGTTCCAAAAGGTTGCGCTGGTTTGGAGAAATTCAGATTCCTCCAATTTAGTCTCCTAGACAAGTAGAATATCTGGGTTTGAGATTCAGAGTAGATCTTTCATTGCTTCATTTTTGCTTTGGCTTCCTAAACCCCTACAGTTCCAGGAGACTATCTTCATTACTTGCTTTTTGGATTGGAGGGCGTCCTATGAGAGGGTTGCCCTTGATTCCTTGTGCTTCTGGAATTTAACATTGTTTCAAGAGTTTGCTGAGATCCTTGGAGTTTGTCTTTGTATGTCTCCCTTTCTCTTCTTTCTTTTGTCATTTTCCTTCCTCTGGTAGCTGGTTTCGAGGACTTCTAAGATAATCCAGTATCTGCTTCACCCTTAGCTTCTTCTGATGTCTCTTCCTCTATCCTTGATAGTTGGGTTTCAGGGATTTCTCCTGGTTCTAGTGGAGGAGGTGATTCCTTGTTAGCTTAGCTTGCCGCTTCTGGATTGTTTTTCTTTTCTGTTGTATTTTCAATTATAGATAATTCATTCTCTTGATCCCCAAGCACCGCAAAGTTGTTTTCCATATCACTTTGACCTTTTTGGTTTTTCCTTTCCTTTTTGGATATAGAGTTGGGGTTTGCCTTGGACCTTTTCGCTTGCTACCATCCTTCTCCCGAATCTTTCTCTTGCTGTAAAACCTGGGTTTTTGGGCAATGTTTTTGGAAATGCCCATATTCGTGGCAGTTGTGACACTTAAACGACAACTATGACACTTAAACGATAGTTGCTTATAGTCCATTTTTTGATAATGCTGCCATTCCCCGACATTTAACTTGATTGCTTCAGGAAGACCAACTTCCAAGTCGAATTCTACACAGATCCGAGCGCAAGAATACTAACCTTTTGGATAAGCTTTGTCAATAAATCTTCCAAGCCCGTTACCTATAGTTTGCAAGGAGGAAGCGTTCCAACAATGGATCGACAGGTTGGGTAGGCGTACCCAAACCATAATCGCCTTTGGGACATCCACTGCAGAGTCGAAATCAAGGGTCCAACGATTTAAGTAGAGCCCTTGTGGTCCCATGAAGTAAGGCCCACTCCTAAAAATCAAGTCCCGATCCTCTTTAGAGATGAATTCAAACAAGAAGAAGCCTCTTCCGATTGCATAACAGGTGACACTGTTTGAGATCAACGGTCTCCAATTTTTCTGAATCCAATTATCAACTGTTTGAGGAGAGGGCCAAAGCCTTGTGAATTGTCCGACTAAAGCCTGGTCTGCCAAATAGACGACCACACTCATGGGTTCGTCCGGAGGTAAATCGATAACTGAAACATCTTCTAGCTTTCTAACAAATTTTGGCATAGCTCCACCTACTTTCTTCTTCCCTTGAGCATTTACTAATCTTCTAAATGCTTCTCCATCGACGAAGGGCAGAGGGGGAGGCGGCGGGTCACCACCTCCAGCAGAGCTCATTGCAAAACAAAGCTAGACGTCGACCCTAGAAGGCTTGGGAGCTGGAGCGAATGTAGCCCCTTGGGCACCAGGGCTTCGACTCTTAGGAACGTTGAGTCACTGCACACTGTTCCTGAGTCGCTCTCGGTAATGATTAGCTACTTGCATATTGCCACCACTAATTTATTTATTATTTTAATATAACATGCAAATTTATTGTAATTTATAACAAATACTCATTAATATATACCAAGATAGTCTTCTACACTAATCTAATTTGATGTATGAATTAACCATAACCTTAAAATAAAATTATTATTATTATTACTTCATCGTCATAAAAACTAATTCAATGAATTCATATTGGAAATGCTTCTAAGAAAAGTTACAACTCATACCCATTTTCATTACGACTACTTCCAAACAATCTCAATACGTATATATATAGAAGAGACTTTATTTCTGAGTCGGAAGAGTAGCAATAAGACTAAAGGAAAAAAATAATAGAATTTATTTCCGAGTCGGAAGAGTAGCAATAAGACTGAAGGAAAAAAAAAAAACCATGCTTCACATATGCGGATTTTTACCCAAACAGTCTTTGTTTGGTACATAAGTTTGCGCATCTGTAAGCTTCATTTTGCTTTGCTTTACGTTGCTAATTTACATAAATCTCACGACTCGCATTTGTGTCGAGGGGAGCTTTGGTGTACGGTAAAGAAAGAAACCGAGGGGAACGTCGACTGCGACTTAACCAGGTGGGTCTTCTATTTGTTGTAGGAAAATCTGGGATCCATCATTGAATTCTGCTTCCAAAAAGCTCCCACTGTGTTTACTGGCGTAGAATTTTTTTCTTACAGGTCTCTTGGTTTTTCATTATTATGTGAACCAACATCAATTCCTTGCAGCATTCTGGTATAGGATTTACCAAGATGAGATTCAGCACTAGTTTTTCTTATGTATGAGCAAAATCTTCCAAGGAAAATCAGATATATCGAAGACCCTGCCCCCTTTTTAACCGAAGTTAGCTCAATCAACAGTTTTGTCTTTTTGTTCTTTGTTTTGAATGTTCAGGGCTCAGAAAAGACGTGTTCGTGACATGCTTTTGAATTTTGCCTTTTATGATGTGACATGTTTCGGAAAGGACAGTGTGATAGATTCTTTATTAATTACCGAACCTCCATAGTTTCTTAATTGAACACTGCCCTGCACATCTCTCTGTTAAGTGCCTGCCTATATGTTTTGCCACTTTGTCCATCAAGTTGCCGATGCGGTCATGGTTCAGCGGTGAAGGGTGCTATCTCAGGCCACCCACTAGGGTTCAATTCCCCAGAGGCACAGTTCTGGCCAGATGCAATTCCTGAGGGATTTTGACAGAAGTGTACCCCTTGTTCAACTTTTAGCTAAACAAAGGTGGTTATGTTCAGTGGTTCATCCCTCGAGGGCATCTCAGTCACGCAAACAGGCTGCCAGTGGTGCCTGATCATTCATGTAATCAGGCTGCTTCCGGTGCCTGACGTCTTAGGGTCCATTGTAATGCTTCTCTCTGAGCTTAAATAGAGGCCAATAACCATCAGCAAAAGGCGTACATAGGGGCCAATATTTCTTGGAGATCTAAAATTCTTATTGCTCAATTAAGGACTAATTCTCATCAACTCCGTTGTGAAACAGGGCGCTGGAA
>JZKD02S0700937.1:456841-473066 GCA_000966675.3 Picea glauca
CCTCAATGGGGATTTAATCCAATAATAATAATAACATGATTAATCCACAATGGGGATTTAATCCAATAACAAAATAATAAGAATGCTCTTCGCAGTTACATTATTTCAACAAGGTACTCCTCTTGGCACGATCATCATCACTACTTCTGTGCTTCTGCACACCTCGGCCATTGTCTTGTTGAATTTAACGAATCCATACATCATAAGAAGTTCTGCACTTTCACTGGAGTAGTGTACCAACTTTTGTTGGAGTAGCATACCAACCTGTGCTGGGGTAACATACCAACTTGCGTTGGAGTAGCATACCAACATGCGCTGGGGTAACATACCAGCCTGCGTTGGAGTAGCATACCAACCTGCGCTGGGGTAGCATACCAGCCTGCGTTGGAGTAGCATACCAACCTGTGCTGGGGTAGCATACCAGCCTTAACATACCATCCTGCGTTGGAGTAGCATACCAACCTGCGCTGGCGTAGCTCCCACTACTAGGGATCACATCACTTCCCGCTACTAGGGAATACATCAGTTCTCACTACTGGAGAAAAACATTTGGACCACTCTAAGCTTGTCCTTGACAGAGGCTTGGTCAACATATCTGCTACCTATTCGTCGATAGCAATATATTGGAGCAAGTGTCTCGTCATAGTCTTCTCCCACTTGTTGGGAGAATCCTCTGGACACAAATCGAGCTTTGTACATCTCTAGGCTATTTATCTACAACATGCTTGATCTTGGAGATCATCTTGGAAGTCACCACTAACTTCCCTTCTGGTCTCAGAACCAAGGAAAACCAAGGAAAATATGTCCTTCTAACTGGCTTCCTCCTTGGTCACTGTAGCAAAGTCTACTGAAGCAAGGGAATCTTCCCATAAGATCTCATATCTCCTCGAAGCCTCTGAAGCTTCGATCTAGCCTTCTCAACCCATGGCATCTGTCTGTCAGTTTCAGAAGACGTCTCTCTCTTCCATCTGAATCTGAAAGTCTCCGAGTCTTCATTCTCCCTCTGAAGCTTGACTCCCTCTGAGTCTGTATAATCTTCGGAGCCATCTGCTCCTCATAATCAATCTCCATATGAGATACTATGTATCTCTCAAAAGTACCCTTCTTCGTCTTCTTCTTTGGTACATGGATGTATACAATTGTGTATACAACTTCTTATCTGGATAGTCTGCTCCATGTCTCAAAGTAGAGACCATCTAATATGTTGTCTCCTGCAACCGTCACTATAACTCCCCTCAGAGTTATCACCTGTGATCTGCTCGGAACAAGGACAACAGAGGGAAAAACAATAGACAAGAATAATATTCTTATAATAATAAAAGAAAGAACGAGAACAATAATCACAGTCGCTCCTTCTCAGAGCTATTGCTTGTGACCTGCCTGGAACAAGAGCCAAAATAAAAATACAATAATAAGAAATAGGAACAACACTCTTCTAGTGTTGTGATCAATCATTCCTCTATGGTAACCTTGAACCTGGAGTCTTATCTTCAAGAACGAGTGTTGTTGATTTTCTTCTGAGTCTCCTTCACTCAAGATGACAAGTACTCTCTTCAACCTGTCCCCTGTACTTAAGACAATATGCTTTCTTGACAGAAATATGAGTTAGAGAATATAATGCAAATAAACTCTAAAATCTCAACCTTAATCAATCTAATACTTTGACTAGAGTCAGCTTATAACTTTAACTTTGAACAAAGGTTACTATAACTTCAATAGATCAAAATACAACTGGATATTCATAAGATTACAATAATGCCATAACAACTAGACATTCATAAGATTACAATAATGCCATAACAACTAGAGGCATATGAAAACAATCAAACCTGGAGTGCATTGTTCCTCTAAATGTGATGGGTTTGAGATCCCTCTGGATCTACGATTGTAAGAGATCCCTTCTTCTGCAATCACACTCAAAATAGTGATACAGTTTAAATATATATAAGTACATACCTCTGGCAACATCGACATGTAGTGGCACCATCCGGCAACAGCGACAAGCAATGATGAACCTTAAAACTTCAAAGGTGCTCCAACTTGTAATCTAAAGGTAGCTGGAGATGTACTAGGGTAAGGCGCACTAGGACAACCAAAAATTAGTCCCAACACTTCACAAAAACTTTCACTGCAACTGGCACTGTAACCGGTGCTGCAATTGGCACTATAACTAGTGCTGCAACTGACACTGTAATTGGCACTGCAACTGGTATTGCAATTGGAACGAAGGAACTGGCACGAAGCAATTGGCATGAAGGAACTGGCACGAAGCAATTGGCATGAAGGAACTGGCACGAAGGAACTGGCATTGCAACTGCAACTGGCACTGCAGACCTAGTTTTTTATGAGGAAACCCTAATTTCTCAACTTCAGAAATTTGTAGATCTGATCCGGGGAAGAGATGCACCCTACTTAGGCGACCTTAGTGAGTTTAGTAAGTGCTCAATGAGTTTGACAATGGGGGAAACTGAGGATCTTCCTTCCAGCGGTTAGACTGTTACGAAGGAAACCAACTTTGAAACCATGTTGAAATTTTGGTATGCTCGTTTAACCATAGACAACGTCACATCATTGTCACCCAACCATAGGCATTCACATATGCCACCCCCGAGCACACTAACCTTTACTTAGAATAATTCCGGCAAGCCTACTCCAGAACCAACAGATAAACCCTAGCTGCTAACTGCAACAACAACTCAAGACAAGTAGAGGGCTCCTTCTCCAATGGTAGTGCACAAGAGAGAGAGAGTCTCCATATCCATAGAATAATTGCCATACACAACTGCAGCAACTGCAACTACACTACTCTCTCAACCTTGTGCCATACTTAGCAAGAATATCACCAAGAGAATCACCAAGAGAATCACTTGATAGCGCTAGAGAGAGACCAAGACCAAGAGATGACCATACGCCCTTATTCCTCCTTGCAGCTGCAGCTGCAGTTGCAACTGCAGCTCTTCACAAGACTTGCGCTCTGACTGGGTATCCGAATGAGATAAAACGTCCTCTATTTATATTAATCTGTCTAGTGACTTTTCTGGCTAGGTCGATCTGACTTTCTGGTAATTATATTTTCTGTTTTTTCTTTTTCCTGTGGAGCCAACTTGTATTTCTGGAAGATAATATTCTAATATTATTTATTCTGCTAGGCCGACTTGTCTTCTAGGGTTTCCACACCTCTGTTTAATGGTTCACCTGCTTCCGGAATATTCTATTCTAAGTCATAGGTTACACGTGGAGGTTAATACCTCCCGTAGCTACCAAAACATCAACAGTTACAGCAATGAGAAAACCCACAAATTGCTTCTCTATTACAACAACAAACAATTAAATGATATTTGACCTGTATGGGTATGAATGCACAACAAGAGGTAAGAAATACACAGGCCTGGGAATGTATATGGTGCTGTAGCAATGGCAGAGATGAAGAGACAACAGTCCACTGCAAGATACTCGCCCCAATCTGTTTGTAAGTCGACCCGATGATATAACTTGACCTCCAGTAGCTAGCTTGGCCTCCACAATGAAGAACATGACCCCAAGAAGAGGTTCGACCTTCTCAGAAGTCAATCCTTGAAGGATGGTGCCTCCCCACTCACAAAACGTCCACCCAAGGAGTGTATCACGCCCACAAAGGATAACTCGATCCATAACTAAAGGAATGCACCCAACAGAGGTATTTCGGTCTTTAGAACAAATAACTCGACCCTCACCTCAGAAAATACAGTCCACAAATGCAGTTCGACCTCCTACACTACAAACTCAGTTTTCTCAATTTGGTTGGGAACATTACAGGAAGACTGTAATTTTGGCAAACCGGTTGGAAGACATTGGGTCTTTTTGAATCCTACAGTACTCGTTCTCGAGCTGTCAGGTCTGTCCTATGTATATTTTTATTTCTCTTTAAAATAGAAAATATACAGTTTTTTTTCTTGGAAAAAAAAACATCTACAAGCGCTCTCAAAACTCAAAATTGGGTTGATTATCGACCAAAATACTCATATGTCTAAATTTCCACTAGAGGGGATAAACATAAAAAGCGATATAAACTGTCTACCATGGTCAGTCCACGACACTTTAATCCTCCTTCCACACCAATTTTCTATCAACATCTTGAATGTTTTAGAAATTTCAAGTGCTTCAGATTTCTTCTTAAGAAATATACCCAAGTCTGTTGTGTGAGATCATCTGTGAAAGTGAGAATGCCTTGAGCCTTCTGTTATCCCCTCGAAATTCCCGCTCTGCAAAAGCTAAAGGGAGTCCGGAAACACTAGGAAATGAGCACTGTCACCTCGTTTACTTCCTCTCATTTCGAAGTTAGTACTTTCTAACTTCAGGGGGGTATTCCTAAATGATATAGGTACTGACTGCAAATTCAAAAATTTTTAGTAGCATCTAAAGTCAAAGTAAATGCTTGCTGTTCTAGAATAAGTGTGCAATTAATTATAAAAAATAGCAAGATAAATCTGTCATAAACGCTGGAATTTTACACAGAATGATGCAGAAAACTAGCCTAAATTATGGGCTTGAATCCCAATGCAAGTGTATGTAGAAAGTTGATAAAGTAAAGTTCGAAAACAGAAATCGCTGCAAGCTAATATGA
The DNA here is from genome assembly GCA_000966675.3 of Picea glauca. NCBI lineage: Eukaryota > Viridiplantae > Streptophyta > Pinopsida > Pinales > Pinaceae > Picea > Picea glauca. The sequence goes on from JZKD02S0700937.1 coordinate 461,445, forward strand.
TTGTTTTAAGGCTGTCTATCCTAATCTGATGGGAATTTTTCTGCACATCAATCTTCGAAAATTACTCTGACTCATAGGGACAATTCATCATGTCATCCATCTTCGACAAGAGAAAATTGTGCTTGATTGTTTTTTAGAAATTGGAATAATTATATTATGTTGAGTCACAAGTGACGACCTAACTCATTCCACAAATAGTACACATAGCCATACAAATTCTTATTTCCGTAATAGACTTTAGCAGTTCAGTGTCTCGACTGGCAAACAATCATGTCCAAGTCTTCTTCGACCAAAATCTACTCCACTGTCTTCTAGCCTAGAAGTAATAAAAAACAACAAAACATTAAAATTCACATTGACAAAAACTCACTGCCCATTCTGAGCACTAGCAATTGATTCCATCTTGATTGAAGAACTTGGATGTTCTGTGATGTCTGGAGCTTGTGAGGCTATGGAACGATGTGTTCAGCTGAGAAGTTGACAAGCAAGGATAGGCGGATTGCCAATCCTTTGCTACGTTCACTACAGCTTTCAACTCTTCAGACTTTACATGGAGCCTGCAAAGTGTTGCTTTGGCCTCGACTTCCCAATTCCTTAAATGTTGGAGGTAAGCTTGAATTGACTGTAACTCTACTGGTGGGTAGGGACGAGAGAGGAGGGGGGCTCGATTGCCATGAGCCATTAATGCTACATGTAAGGCAGTTGAGTGGGTAGCCTCTACCTTGCTTGTGCTCGTAGTGACGAATGGCCCTATGAAGATCCTGAAATTCCTCTTGGACCTGACATTGAACAATAAAAGCAAGGAGAGTCCATAACAAAATAAGGAATTGGGGACTGAGATGGTCAGAACAAGAGTTTAGCCAGTCAAGAGAGCACGAGCACCCAAGGTCTGCAAAAAAAGAGGAGGTCCTACCTGGGAAGAAAGCACCAAGAAGAGAACCATAAATCCTTGGCAGAGCTTGATTCCAAAGAAAAATTATCACAGTTCGATATGCTACTGTCTTATCTGCCAAAGATACCCACAATACAAGTGATCATTAGTAGAATGAAGCCAAGCTCCACTAGGCCGAGGATCTGGAGATGGAGGCCCTTTGGTAGGTGAGAGAAGTTCCTTTATCTGCACAGATTTCGGGGGGTCTAGCTCTAAGCATATCCTTATCTAATTGCATGGGTTCTGGCTCTACACATGAGCTTGTGCTCTCCTTGATCAATCTTCTTGTTAGCAATTCTTTAAAATGCTTGTTCATTTCTTGATTCCCAATGGGACTCAAATGATGTTCTGCTTGATTTGGTAAACTAGCACCTTGAAACAAATCAATATGATGTGAAACTAAGTTGCATGATACAGGGAAATGGGTACGAGTTTCTGAAATGGAAACCTGCTGGAAACGTGACCCCTCAAAAATTTGTAAAGGGGGAAACACGATATATATATATATATATATATATATATATATGATGTGCTATTTTATAAATAGCACATTATATTGAAACTTTGAAAGAATGCATTATGAATAAATGAGCAATAACATTTAAATGACAAACATAAATGATAAGCACTGTTCCACCATTGCTGATATTGGGATCCTCATCATTGGTATCATCCTTTGCCTCTACCTTGATCCTCTAGGGACATCAATCAACACCATCCAATTTTGATGAAACTGCCTGAGCCAAGCCTTAAAATATGGTAGAAAAAGATTAGCATGCCTAATCAATGATTTTGGCTTGAGTGCACATTTTTGCTAAGGCCATGACAGAGGAGTTCAACAATCAACACCACCAACATCGGGGTACATAAAGGGCTTGGTGATCTTGATTAAATGCCAATCCCATTCCCTCATATGTGATAGAATCCAATGAAAATGCTGCAATCTTGCCAATCCTGAAATCCTGAAAACTGTTAAGTCTACTGAATTTTGAATGGGATATGAAATTCTATTTTCTCCATATGAAGTTCAATGAGGTTGAAACCACTCTCAAACATTTTGAAACAATTAATGGTAATGTTAAAAATTTAAGTGAGGAAATGTTAACTTTTACTTTAAGAATTTAACATTACCATTGTTGCCTCTCAAATTGCCCTTGCTCAAACCGTGCGAGGCAAAATGAGAGCGAAATCCTCTTCTTAGAGGCTTCTAGAAGTCTCATTAATTGTTAATTAACTTCTAATTAGGGGTTAAATCCAAAATTGTGGGTCCCAGCAGTCAAAAAAAGCCCAAAGGAATCAAAATCGTCCGAATAAGAGATGGAAACACACTGTACGGACGTGGGTATGCCAATATGGCCTTGAAGTGGCATTTCTTGCAACGTAGATGTGAAATGGTTGATTGGTCTGGTGATCCAGCAGGCAACTCTTCCTTGGTAATCTCTCTAAATTCCTCCAATAACTTTTCCACTTCCTTAGGTATCTCACTTGTAGGCTTCTCCTCAATCTTCTTTGGCATGACTGCCTATCACTTCCCAGTCTTCTGAACAATTAAAGTTTTTCTGACAATAACAAGATCTCATTTGGTTCATTGTCCTTCATTGGCAATAGTTGAAACTTCTTCCCATCTCTAGAAATTGGGTAAGTATTCTTTCTACCATCCTGAATGGCTCCTCTGTTATACTGCCATCCCATTCCCAACAAAAGATGACTGACATCCATGGGTATGGCATCACATTGATAAATCATAAAACCTCATCCCAACAATATTCAATATTAAATGACACGAAACATCTCTCATGTACCATAACCTCACGTCCTCTCTGAAACCAAGAAAGTTTATATGGGTGGGGGGATGTTTTTGGCATGCCAAGTTCAACTTCTTTACCATTCCTACAACCATTATATTCTTAGTACTACTGCTATCAAATATGAGTTTGCAACTCTTACTCCGGTGTTGCACTTTGTCTGGAATATGCTCTTCCTCAATGATCTATCCTCTTCCTTTTGTTGAACTTGTCTTGCAGGTGCTACCATGGCCTTTCTCATCATCACATTCTCTCCCTGTTGCTGGAACCACTGCAACTGCTTCATCCTGGGATAATTTCTTTTCTGTCCTTATTTGCAGTACGAGGCATTCAAATGACTCGTGTCCTTCAGTTCCACTAGTGAAACAAGGAATTGGTCTTCTGGAACCTCCATATCCCTTGCTGTATCCTCTTCCTCTGTAAAACCCTCTGCTCCTGCCTTTTCCTTCTTTACCTCAGGTTTTGATGGGGATGCTCTTGATGGATCGACACCTCTTTCTCTTCACAGTGAGCTGTTTGCATTCTTTGATAACTTCTCCTCAGCCTTCAAGGTTGGCTGATATGTCTCATCTACAGTATTAAATTTAAGTAACTCAATTCATGATGAATTGCAAACCTCAATCCATTTACATACCTAGTTATTCACTGGTTTTCATCCTCATTTCGAACTCAGATGGACAATTTATAAAACTCTTGTGTACTCTTGCACCCTCTGCTCCTTCTGCCTCAAATTTTGTTTGTGCTTGAACAGACAATTTGTGATCTAGGGGCAAAAATTTGTCTTAATTTGTACACCATCTTACTCCATTTTCAAATTCTCTTTTCCTCTCTGAAACGTTTCTGCAAGTAATCCTACCAAATAGTAGTATGCCATTTCAACTTTGTACTGGCATATATAACTCTCTTGGGGTCTTTAATCTGTTCATAATTTAAATTTTCTCTAGGTTACTAATCCAATTAGTCAATTCTTATGCCTTCAAGCTTCCACTGTAATTGGAAATTTCCATTTTGACTGTTCCCTTATTTCTCCTCAAAAGGCTATCTGGGCTGCCATGTGTTCTCCGGCAGCGACTTCTTTATCTGAGTCTGGTCTGGTTCACTTTCCACTTCAACTCTGTATCCTTGTGTCTCCTCCAACTTTTTTATCCATCTTCTGAAGGCCTACAATTCTCTGTTGACAGTGGGCCTACCTTCACTGTGTGCCACTTCTCCTCATTTCAACTGTTCCTTCTATCAGGGTCACCACTTTTCTCTGAAATTTGCAACTCCTCCAGTGCTGCAATTCTCTCTCTGCTTCTCTATTCTCACTTTCCTAGAGCCAACCTCTTGCTCTAATACCAAAAATGATGCAACTTCTGGAATGTTCCCAAGCCAAGATGCCAGGAACATTTCGTTTTCATTGATTTTTAAACGTTTTCTGGTTGTGGCATTTTGTCGAACACTTTGCAGTCTTAAGTTTCATGAATTGCGCTGGGGTTTAATATGATGGGTTTTATGTGTGTTTTCAGCAATAATCAAAGAAGATATAGCAATGGAACATACCTCAACAAGATGCAAGATCAACAATACAAGAGATAACCCAAAAATACCTCAGATCTGATATTATTCATAATAGAAGAAGACCCTGATGCAATGGATCTGCAGATCTGGTACAATATAGCTAAGAGCTAGTAGCAAAATGAGGATAACCCTCAAGCAAGATCAGGAAGAAAATATACAAGCCTCCAAAGGCCACATGGCTGCCGAAGATGAATGACAACTGAGATCTCCACCCAATGCTGGATCAAACCCTCAAACTGGATAAGTTGCGCCCTGCTGGAAAACTGAATACCCCCAATAATTCGGCCTTGCTGCTAGAGGCCTCCAAACACTCTGAAAATGGCTGGAACAATAGATCGGGCCAAGACCAAACCCTTGGTGAAGTCTCAAGCTGAACGGTGAAGTTATGACCATCCAAATGAACAAACCCCTAATTGGCTTGCACCCTCGTGGATGACTGAAGTCCCAATAATTCGGCCTCTATCCTAGAGACCTCCAGATGCTCTCAAAATACATGGAACTGTAGATCGGGTCAAGGGAAAACCCCTGGCAAAGTCTTGGGCTGAACAATGAAGAACTGACCCTCCAAATGACAGGATCCTCAATCTATGGTGCGCCCTCCTCTCTCTGAACCTGTGCTGAGCTCCAATAAATAATACGACAGAGAAACCTCCTCCGGAAAGGGCTACGAAAGGTGCCCTAGGCCCTACAAAGAATACCTAGAAGTCCTTTTCCTCAGAATCCTTCTTCTCTGCCTAGATCAAACTAATCTCCTCAAGGTGGTGCGCCCTCCTGCTGGAAACCCCCTGAAGTTGCGCCCAAGCTCTCTCTGAATCTGTAACTGGTGTAGAAACCTCCTGTAACTGAGTAGATTTGATGTAGAATGGCGAGGGAGGAATCTTTCACCTCTGTGACCAAGCTTGGATCAAGATAGGTGGGATCTTTCACCACCGAGTTGATCTCTAGGGTTTGTTAAGTCAAAACCCTCAAAACCCCCAAGTGCATGGGCTCACTAGCAAGAAGCCAGATATGAAATGATAAACAACATAATGAGAGAATCGAGGCCCCTGTCTCTCTTTTATCCTCCTACCTCACCTTGTCTCTCCAAGTGACTTTTGCTTTATTTAATTATTAATTAATTAATTAAATCACTTTAATTAATTAATTAACCATTTTTCCTCTAAAAAGTAATTTATCCCTCCTTGTGGCTTCTCTGGCCACTAAAAGTCACTTTTCATCATCTTATCCTATAGTGCTATTCCTCCCGATTCCAATGAGCTATTACACTAAGAGGTTCCTCCAAGTATTAGGCTCCATATGACCTCCTTAGTGAATTTAATTAACATATAGCCCAAAATAACTAAAAATTACGGAAATCGTCGGACGGAACCAAAGCCAAGCTGTGCGGAATGGATCATGATGATGAAATAAGATGAGCGATGCACGTCGAACCCCAAAAAACCCCTCAATAGCCCCTGTACTTGCTATAACCTCCATCTGGCTACTCTGGTCATCATAACACTCTGTAATATAATGATGTCCCAAAGTGGGGACATTACAACTTCCATGTAAATGGCACCCTTCTCATTCAAATATACAAAACCTGCAGGAAATTTATAGGCGATTACAACAACCACAATGCTCAATAAAGCATTCACACATTCAAGAAAAAATGCTTTTCTTTACTGATACAATATGTTACAGGGGTTCCAGTTCAAAATCTCTTCTTTCCTTGGTGACCTCGAGGAGTAAAGGATTGGCCCTGACCTCTGCCTGGATGATGGAATTTGTTACAAACATAATAAAAATGATAATAATAAATATCATAATTGTAATAATAAATAAAATCATTTAATTAAATCAAGAGGCACGTACCTCTTCATCAAGAGGCACGTACCTCCTCACCTCGTGACCAGTCAATGCTATATAGCAACCATCACGAGGGTAGTGTAATCATCTTCATCTTTATCATTATCAATAAAATATCATATTCAAAAATATTCAATTCTCCAGTGAATAACAGTCATGTTACAGTGGTATCAGAGCTTTCGTTTTGATCTAGCTTCCGCCATTAACATTCCCTCTGTGCATTTTTGCCCCATTAAAATTCCCCCCACCCATACCCTGTTCCTAACCCCCACAGCCGTACCCTATTCCTGTTCCTAACCTGTAACCCCCTCCCCTCAAATCTCCGTAACTTCTGCACCCTGCAGACACCACCACGCAGAACCCCGTCCCGTCTCGTCCTGCTCGACCTTCGTGTCTGCCCTGTCCAGTCCCCCAACCTCTGTCCTGCTTCTAGTCCACCCCCGGACCTCCGCGTCTGCGCCGTCCAGTTCCCCGACCTTTGTCCCGTGACCAGTCCCCCTACCTCCGCATTCCCCGACCACTCTGTCCCTTCCCAACAGTCTGTCCCGTCAACTCCTACCTTTTCGTTACCCCCGGTCCCGACAACCACCTGTCTCCCCGTACACTGTTCAAACATTTTTTCCAAACGCAGTACGCCCCCTCCTTGCGACTTGTCATAAATTAAATTAATATATTATAATTGTTATTAATATATATTATAATTATAATTATAATAATATAATAATTATATTAATATATTAAAAATTATTTGTATATATATATATATATATATATATATATATATATATATATAAAATAAAAAATAAAAATCTCAAGGATGGTCAACAATGAAGAACTTAAGGCTGATGTGAACAAATGCAGAGATGATGTCAACGGTGTAAGGTACTGACTTAACAATGTGGAAAAAACGAAAAAAGAAAAGAAATGAATGAAAAAATGGATAAATTACTCGAGATCGACAACACAATTGATCGGTTAATACAGCAAGGCGAAAGATTATTGGTGCTTTCCGAAAACAATAAAAATGAAACAAAAAGAAGACATGATGAACATAGTGAAAAAAATGAATAATTAACGGAACATGTTGAGGCCTTATTCGTAGAACCCTTAGCTTATCGAAGACCACCACTAAGTCCTGAAATACCAGAAATAAATTTAGAAAATCAAGGAAATCAGGAAATTCCAGAGGAAAATATTTCGAGAAATATGCACATTCCCAGATTCCAAGACAAATATTACCAAAAATTTAAAAAAGAATTACCAAAGTATGACGGCAAGGACCATCGAGGCGTTGTTGTTTGGATAAACAAAATGGATCGACTTTTTGAATCAAACCCCCTGCTAGGCGAACGAGAGAAGGTAATGACAACCTCTAACAGTCTAGAAGGAGAAGCTTATGATTGGTAACTTTGGTGGTCCAGTAAATGTGATGCCCGTTCATTTCACTGGAAGAATTTTACAATAGCCGTGCTTAAAAGATTTCATGACGAAGAGGATGATGACCTGTATAACAAGTTCGTGCACCTCAAACAGAAGGGAAACGTAAACGATTATACTCACGAATGGGAGGTTCTAGCAACAAGGCAATGCGTATTCACGGATGAGCAACGCATTAAAATGTAAAAATGTGGCCTAAAAGATTACATTCGTAGTGAAATTAAACTATGGAATCCTAAAACAATTGAGGATGCAAGACACACAACAAGGCTAATAGAACAAAAAAACAAGTTCAATAAACCAACATTCACAAGTCCAGAAAGGTTAAATAAATATTAAGACGATAGAACGAAGAAATACACTACAGACAAAACTAACAAGTATTTACAACCTCATTTGAGGGAAGGTCAAACCAATCATCAAGACTCAAATAAAAAATGGGAAAGCAAATGATGATATTGTGGAGACAAATGGTCGCCTGGGCACAAATGCAACAATAAAAAATTATATTCTTGTAAAGCAGAGAAAGAATCAAGCACATCTGACAGTGATTCAGATAATGAAAGTGAAGAGGAAGGTGAGGCCCCTAATACAGAAACCGATGAGGCAATGCCCAAGATATCCCTGATTGCAATAACAAGAATAACACAACCGCAAACGTCAAAACTAAAAGGGCACATAAAAAAAGAAAATGTCAACCATTCTAATTGATACATGGAGCACCCATAATTTCATAGGATGTAAATGTTGCAAAGAAATTAAACCTATTTGTATATCCGACCGCGGATATAAGAGTAATGGTGGCAGATGGCAAAAAAATTGATGGCGTAGGAAAATGCCACAAGATCAAGCTTCAAGTAGCAGATTACGAATTGGAATCTGGATTCTACACTGTACCCTTGGGAGGAGTAGACGTCGTCTTGGGAATTCAATGGTTACAAATGCTAGGGACCTGTTGCCGCCTTATACACACTTGGGCTATCGTGGAAGAAATCGTCAATCCACTTAGTGTGTCCTTGGGGGCAAGTCTCGAGTCAAGGTGCTGTCACCTGATCCTTGACTCCTCCGTTTAGGCCAACTCCTAGCGAAGCCAAGGGGGATAGTCCCTAACAAAAATACTAAGGCTCTTTAAACCATGTTAAGAAAAAGAACTATTCTAGGAGTTTATTGCAAATAAAACATAAGCATTCAACTTTGATCATTCATCAGATAAGATATTCATATGAAGCATTTGTTCATTCATAAAGATACATGCATAAACCAAGTAGGATACGATTTCTGCAAGATTGATAAATTTGTTAGACAATCACAATTGAGAATGAAAATATTGCTCATACACATAAAGATATAACCATAGAACCAGTGCCTTACAAGTGTCGTGGGAAATTGTTCATCGCGTGTTTTATTAGGGTAAATTGAAAATAGATTAATGAGAGATGTGTGGCCTCTTTAGAGGTTACCTCATTGTTTGGAAAATTGCAGAGAACCTACCGAAGCCCCAGGGCCTCTCCAGTAAGTTCACTAAGGGTGCCGGATGTCCAACACGGGGAGAACCTAGGTCTCAAAGTTCCCGTTTGACTTCACACACTCCCCTTAGGCGTTTTCCCGCGCATTAAGGTAACAACTATTAAGGTTTCCCTAATAGTACTACTCTCCACAAACAATTCCGGTTCTGATGAATCCTAGGATCGAGCTAGGCTTGCAAGGGTTCAAAGCATACACTGGTAATTGCGGGGAAGGTTTATTTTAAACTTGAAAGGAAATAAACTTTGAAAACTGAAACTGAAAATGAAAGCTTTGCAAGATTTTATTATTGAGAGCAAAAAATTGAAATCTAAGCTAACATGCATGAAAAATTGAAATTATTTTATGTGCTTGAGTGCATGAAATATTGAGTGCCGTGTAAGATTGATTTCCTTATGCTTATGTGTGTTTGTAAGATAAGACGATTAAGAACTTGCAAGGAAATGAAAAAAACAAGCACACAACACACCAATCCCCCTAAAGGGGATGCAGAAACTGGGCTCCAAGTGCCCGCTTTTATTAAGCCTATTACAACCGAGAACTAAGTTCTCTTTTTCTCTCTTTTTTAGAACTTTTGGGATCCTTATAAACTTTGGATCTATGAATTACAAGATTTGGAAGCGAAAAAAATATTCCTTGAAGAAGTAGGAAGCTCCTGAATGCTCCAAAAGCTTCAATTCCGCCAAAAATCGACAGAATCTCCCCTTGGCTGTCCAATGTTCTGCAAAAAACAGCAAGCAAAGTACCCCAAAAGATGCCCAAAATCACTTTGGGACAGCTTAGGGGGTATATCAAAACTTATAGAAAAAATTGCGAAATGAAAGCAAACTAACTACTAAACTAGCAAACTAATACTTTGGAATTTTTTCAGACTTTAAAGACTACTTTAGGACAGAAAAGAAAAACACTTTGAATTTGCCAAATATTTAAATGAAGAGCACAAAAATGACTACACTTTTAGCTTTTTTGAAATAGGAATTGAAATTAGCTAAAATAGCCTAGAAACTTTGCCAAATCTACCTTTCTTTGAGATATAAAATTCTAAACAATTAGTAGATTTAGGAAAGCAATCATGCAAAGTAATAATAAACTTTAATATCAGATTTCTTCTTTTCATGCAAGTAACCAAAAAACGTTTTTTAGAGAATTTTAGAGAGGAGAAAGAGAGAAACTTGAAGTGCTTGGAATCCTTGAGCAATGGAGTCACTTTGATGGCAAGACAAAGATGAGAAATTTGTCCAACTCCTTGAAGAATGAGGGATGCAAGCAAGCTCCTTCACTTCTTCTAGATGAGATGATTCTGTCTAATTCACAAAACCCCTTGCAATGAACTTGTTACATAAAAGGTGCTACCTACACAAATTACTCAAAATGGCACATTAGTTTTAGCATAAACGTCACATGCATATCAAATCTTAAATGTAAATACTCAATAGAATTGAAATACAGGATATTAACAACTCTATCCAATTGAATAACAATATTCCTATAGATTGGCCAATATTAACAAGATACAAAGCAATGCATGAAAAGAGATCACCTCATATGGACCACATTCACCAATACAAGAGCCACACCACCATCGATTTGACCTCCAAAGTCTTTTTATTCCATAGCATGAGAAAATATTACAATCATGTACAAACAAATCGCCCAAACTCCAACTAACCAAATGGAGAGGGGTCGACCTCTATTTATCTAAGTTTGGGTGACAATTCCAAGAGAGAATGCGCAAGTGTGAGGGAGAGTGGCGCATGTGTGAAGAGGAGATGCGCAAGGAGTAGAGTGGGGAAGAGTAGAGATGAAGTGAGGTGGAGTAGGAGTGAGGGAGGTGGAGGTGGAGTGAAGTGAAGCGAATGGGAGGTGAAGTGGGAGTGAGGTGGAGTGGAAGTGAAGGTTCCCTCTTTGGGATTAGCGCCATCTCTTCTAAGTGCGCCAACTAGCAAGAGGGAGGTCGAACTCTGCATTGGGATCTTCACCATATGCCAAGTAAGCTAGGGGATGTGCCCTCACTGGGAGAAGTCGGCACCAACTAGACCTTAGAATCCAAACATGTCAAAAACATGTTTCCGACATGTTTTTTGACTTCCCTATTTTTTAGGAAACTCAATTAAAACCCCTTTTTTGTCTTTTTTCGAGAGAAATACATTTTGGAGTGATTAAAATCACTTTCTTGCCTAGACAGAAGGGGAATAGGGGTCTAAAGGGTGCTCTGGCTTAGAAAACGAGCACAAACATGACATCTGACAATGACTGATGCCATATTTTTACAATTTATTGACTTTACATTAAAAGGGAAGGACAAAAAAGCTGCTGATGCACTATCACAAAAAGATGAGGAAATAAAAGCATATGCAACAACAATAGTCATTCCAGATTGGTTGGATGAGATTCGAGTTGAGTGCCAAAGATCCTGAATCTAATTCCATAATCAACAATTTAGACCAAAACCCCAAATTTGAATGGAAAAATGACATTTTATGGTACAAGAACAAAATCTACCTAATTCCATCCTCA
>JZKD02S0700937.1:476227-495238 GCA_000966675.3 Picea glauca
TGCAGATGTTTTTTGCAAAAACATTTATAAGTTACATGGGTTTCCGAAGGTAATTGTCAGCGATAGGGATGCAAAATTTAAAGGAAATTTTTGGAAAGAATTTTGCAAAAATACAAGAATATCTCTTAATATGAGCTCCGCCTATCATCCACAAATAGATGTCAAACAAAAATTGTAAATAAATGCTTAGAAACGTACCTACGGTGCTTTGTGACAGATAAACAAAATAAATGGTCTCTGTTTACATTTAGCCGAATGGTGGTATAACTCTACATATCACAGTTTCGCAAAAATGACTCCTTTCCAAGCCTTATATGGTTATGAACCACCTAAATGGAAAGAGTTTGCACTAATTAATACTAAGGTCCAAGCAATAAGAAATAAGCTAGAGGAAGAACAAAAAATTATACAAATATTAAAAGAAAACCTAGCAACAACTCGTAATCGAATGAAACAACTAGCAGACCAACATAGGTCAGAAAGAGAATTTGAAGAAGGCGATTGGGTGTTTGTACAACTTCAACCCTTCAAACAATTATCCCTTAAGCAACAAGGGAAGAACAAATTGGCCCCAAAATTCTATGGACCCTTTCAAATTAACAAAAAAATTAGCCAAGTAGCTTATAGATTGGAGTTGCCAGACAATTGTCGGCGTGTCGCATCCACAATGTCTTCCACATTTCATGTCTCAAAAAAGTGCCTGGGCAAGCTCAATCAGTGCAAACAGAAATCCCTGAACTCAATGACGAAGGAAAATTTATTTTAGAACCAAAAGGTATTCTTGCCACCAAGGAAAAAGTGTTACATTCCAGAACCATAAAGGAATATCTTATCAAATGGAAAAACCTTCCAGAAGAAGATTCATCATGGGAGTCCGAACAATTCCTCCGACAGTACCCATCACTACCCTTGCTTTGAGGACAAAGCAAAATCTTAAGAGGGTGGCAATGTTAGAAACATAATAAAAATGATAATAATTGTAATAATAAATAAAATCATTTAATTAAATCAAGAGGCACGTACCTCCTCACCTCGTGACCAGTCAATGCTATATAGCAACCGTCACGAGGGTAGTGTAATCATCTTCATCTTTATCATTATCAATAAAATATCATATTCAGAAATATTCAATTCTCCAGTGAATAACAGTCTTCATGTTACAGAATTGTTTGTTTGTAATGGATGATGTACCATAAGATAAGGATTTAGACTTTATCGGTCCTAGCCCAGTTGGCCCGAAACAAACTAGGTCCCCAAACCTTGGAGCCATAAAGGATAGTGGGTCTGATGATTGTGTCCAAGAGGTGCTTCTTGGATGAGATGTCTTGGAAGTGAAGCTAGGCAAAGGAGCCATATCCCTTGTAAGTTGGGGCTGGAAAGAATGCCTCAAGTTGAACTGAGGCCCTGAGAACTGAAACCCCAAGTACGTGTATGTGGAGAGAACAGATGCACAGAATGGCAGAAATGGGACCATATTTAAGAAGATCAATGGCAACTGCAATGGCAGGGAAGGAGAACAGTTGTGATTGATTGGTTTGATATTTGGCCAATTTGTTCATTGGGGCGTTATATGTTTTTAAAAGCATTTATAGTTCTTCGATTTATTCAGAATTTGTCAAGTGGGATATTGGTTTCTGAATGATATCATGATATGCTGTGTCTTAATTCTTGTAGCATTATTTTTATTCATGTTTTTTGAGTTGATTGTTTTGCCAATTTTTTTTTTAATTGCTTTTGAACACTGTTTTACAATTTTGGAGGTTGTCAACTTTAATGTGTTATGCTTGCCGTCCTCCAGGAAGTGATGTGTACATGCCTGTTTCTTTAGCTGAAACATTTTTTATGACTGAGTAGTTTTTCTGCCACAAACATTGTTATGTTTGACTTTCAGTGGTTTTATAAGAGCTTTCATGTTCTATGTAACAGATTCAGGTTTCCTGAGGTCTCTAGATTCTAGCATCAAGCGTAACACAGCAGTCATAAAAAAACTTAAACAGATAAATGAAGAGCAGCGAGAAGGATTGCTGGAGGAATTGAAATCTGTTAACTTGAGCAAATTTGTCAGTGAAGCTGTAACAGCTATCTGTGATGCAAAACTTAGAAGTTCTGACATCAATGCAGCTGTTCAGGTGATTATTATAGAGCTCTATATTTTTGGTTACTCATAACTTGAATGTCATTTCTTATTTTCACTTTACTTAAGTTTTCAGAGATGCTATTATTTGGAACCAAGCTATTTACATAATGTGACTACTTTACTATGTCAAAATGTTAAATTTTATTATAGTTGCCGTTCTAGTAATTTCATTAGTCTGAGGATTGAATTAATGCATTTCACAATGTTTTGATTCATTTTTGGGGTTAGCATTTTTATGTTCAAGATTTGAACCAATTTTGGGAGAAACAATTTTCTTAACTTGTTAATGAGTTGGTGAATCAGGTGGTTTTATTTGCCTGGTCTGAGTGAAGATTGTTATTAATATAAGTCAATGGTAATTTGAAGTAGCTGCTAGAGGCTCAACTATTTCTAAATTTCCTTTATACAATTTTGCTAGTTATTCCACTTTTTTGATTATGTAGAAAAGGATGCTACAAACATTATCATGACTAGATTGTGTTTTTTTTTTCCATGTTGCCACATGCCCACCCTCCAGCCTGTAGGCGAGAATGAGATTGCTGATACCTTGCCAGCCCCAATCAACAATTAGCTCACGAAGAGCCCCAATAAACAATCGTCTCACGAAGGACAAACATGTCATAAGTGGGATTTGAACCCAATGGTGAGGATAACAACTTCTCTCTACCACTCAAGCTAGACCCAATTGACAAGACTAGATTGTGTTACTTTGTAAAAAATGTTATTTTGTTGCTTTACTTGTTTGTTAGAAATCTGACCTCAAACACTTAGTGAATAATAGATTTCAACATCCTATGGTTATTCACCAATAAAGCAATGAAGCCACATGCAATTTACTGGAACTATGAGCAGAAATACAAGTGACTAAGCAATCTGAAAATATAGCAGCAGAAATATAAATGAACAGCAGACATATTCACACATTTAACACAAGAATTTTGGGCAATGCCCCTGGAAAAGCCCACAAGGGAAAAACCAGTCCAAGAGAGTCTTCTTTTATTATGAGCTCACATAAAAAGTTACAGAGAAAACAACAAACTGTTTCCAGCCATAAATACACTTGTACTTATCTCAAAAACTGTGCAAAACCTCCACTTAGATTTCTGTTCCTGACTGCCTCAATCTCTGAGCTAGATTTCTGTAGGACCTGTACAATCTGTACAGTCAAAACAGCAGAAAAATGTGTCTCGATTTTCGCGCCCAGCCTCTGTACAAAACAATACTTTGCTGTATGGATCTTCCAGCAGCAATCCCTGCCTAGAAATTCGAGCTTGTACTCAGCCTCAAAATCTGTGCTTATTAAATGCTGCCCAGACTGTAAAGTCCGTACTGTACGACCCTCCTTTGCTGTATGAAACTGTACTTAATGCTGGATATCTGCCTAGGGATGCATGCCCTTTTCCCTCTTGGAAAGTGCGCTCCCTGTTGCTGTTTCTCCTTTCTCCTCAGCTCAACCTCTCTTGGTCTCTCTTGGAATATGAGTGACTCTTCACATTCCTCTCAACCTCTCCTCAAAAGGTGCGCCCCCTCTTCTCTCTCAAGCTCCTTTTATGCATCTTTAATGTGTAACTGCCCTAACCCTTGGTCTTCCAAAGAGATTGATGGTCAAGATCAAATCTTTCCATCTTGAGATCAATGGTCATGACTTAATCGTCCGTTGAGTTCACTTAAATCATTTAAGTGACCCACACTTCATAAAGTCACTTTCACCCATTAAATATTAAAAGGCCCAACCCGACTTTATAAAATCACTTTATAAACTCACTTTATAAAGTTACTAGAGAGAGACATTTGCTTGGTCTCTTATACATGCTAAGCACCGACAATGCATAAGTACCTCCGAGCTACAAAATCTAACACTCCCTCTTAGCGAGGGAGGTACTTCTGGAGCCTCCACTTGGATCTATCTCCAACCCCATCATGTCCTCTGTTGCTGTAGCCACTCCCTCTGCACTGGAAGCCTCTACTCCCATTGAATTCTAAGCATCTCCAGCTACCTGCACTGAACTCTGATCAAGAGACCTATCCATCCAAGGTCCTCTCTCTAAAGCCTCACAACTGTCAGACTCAGGCTCCAACCACCCACTAGATCCAACTACAGGCTGACAAAGCACTCTGTACAATCTCTCTGACCGGACACCAAGCACCACACTTGGGTCAGAAGAGATTCCCTCTGGATATAGGTACACCAGTCCTTGAGAGAACACAATCCCACATCCATCTATGTCAAAAGACGACACATAGAGCAATTTCATTGGCAGTTCGAGAACATATAATACCTCGGCCAACTCTAGATATCCTCTCGACTCCAATTGGAATTTAACACTTCCAACTCCCTTCATAGCTAGAACATGTCTAGTGCCACACCCCACATAGTTGCCTGAGCCGATCTCTGAAAAAGTGAGGAATATAGACCTCATCCTCGTCATGTGCCGAGAAGCCCCACTGTCCAAGAACCATGCAAGAGTTCCTGTACACCCTAGGCACCCAATGCCTGCAAGACAAGCCATCAAGGAAAACTCCTTCTCGAACTTTTTCGTGAACTCAACAACCTCAATTGATGCTGATACCTCTGGCACCTGCCTCTTCTTCTTATTCGGACATTGGCCTGCATAATGTCCCAACTCATGACGTGCAAAGCATCTCACCTTGCTCATGTCCTTCTTCCTGCCATGAGAGGACTTCTCCCCTCCTATAGCTTTCTTGTCCTTCTTCTTTGTTGCTACGAGGGCAACATTCTCCTCATTCTCCTCACCTTTGATTATCTGCTACAAAGAGCCTCCTCACGAGTCTCTTCCTGTATGACGTGGCTAGGGTTTTAAGGTGGCAAATTTGAAATCACCATAACTCCCTCAATATTTATTGAAATCTCTATTATGGCCACAATTCGAAATGCCACAACCACCTTGTAGCTATTGGAATTGGTCTGGTGGCAATTTGGGCACTTTGTCGAAATATATCTACTCTTCCTTGGAAAGAGGATGTAAAGGAGCTGTTCTAGATGTTTCTAAATGGAGCGCTCCTCACATGCTACATGTCATATGAATGCCAAGTGTCATTTTCTTGACTAGGGTGTTCCTCTTCTTTTGTACATGTGACCCTTGATTATGCTACATGTCATATGAATGCCAAGTGTCATCTTCTTGACTAGGGAATTCAGCTTCTTTTGTACATGTGACCCTTGATTATGCCATGAAAACCCCCATATCTCCCTCAAAATGATGGGCATTCCTTCCTTGAAGAGTCTTTGACCACCATGAGAGGATTTCTAGGTGACACATGTCAATCTTCATGAGAGGCGTTCTCTAGAATCCTCTTTATTTCCTTGTAGATGATTCCTGAAGCCCACAAAATGATGAGTCATGCCTCAACATATGTAGAAATGTGTCGTGCAATGTGAGATGACCCCAAGTGGTGAGAAATGCCTCCAAATATGTAACTTTGCTTTAGGATTCATGAAATGCCTCAAAAGGTACTCCTTAATGAAAGGATACACATCAAAATATGTAGAAAAACAACCTCTATCATTGACCCCATTGTAAGGCCTTGGGAGCTAAGCTCGAGCGCGCGCACTTCCACCATAGTCCGAATCGGGCAGACAAGATGATCGGTACGAATGAAGAGACAAACATCTTCATATAGTGGGGAGTTGGGGTTCCTTGGGCGCGCGACGTGCCAAGGGACGACACTACCCAAGGTGCCTTGTGACGAAAGTCAAACAATGGATGGTTTGATGAAGAGTTGAGGGAAAGACCTGGGTGCTCCATCGATGAAGAGAAAATCGGCTAAACCATGGGGGGCGCACTTGGGAGAGTCGATTCGATTCAACTAAGAGACACGCACACCCAAGAGGACGAGTCAGTACTACAGATGGGGCATGTCGGCATGAGGGGCGCACCGGTCCTAAGGGGCATGATGGTTGACGAGTGCATGGGTTCGTTTGGGCAATCGGGTTCGCGAAGGGGTGCGACGATTCGTTTGGACATGGGTTTGTGAAGGGGCATGACACTCCTAGAGGATGCGATGGTTCGCGATGGTGACCTTTGGAGAGCCTATAAGTGAACAAGGGCGCAAAACCAAGGAAGGCAAGTTTGGCAGAATTGGGAGACAAGGAGAGCTCTGCAATTCTAAGGCAGACGAAGAGGAGGAGCTCCCTCAAGGATCCAAGTTGATCCACTCTGGGAGTACTTGTGCTGCCTTGAGGAGGAGGGTTCAACGGACAGAGCTGGGTGAATTTTTCTTGGGTAGATTTTGGCTAAGTGTGGAAACCCAGGTCTATGGAGGCAGGTGTGAGGCAGAATCGAAATTTGTGAAGTCTGTGGAAAGAAAGATGCAGGGTCCGTGGAAACGAAGAGATGACATGTCTGTGGTTGGGTCACATTTGAGGTGCACCACAGGTAACCGCGGAGACAGTTGCGACAGAGACTCTTGTGGTGACGGATCTGTTCAAGAGGGTCTTGGTGAGGTGAGGCCAGTTGTTTGACTCTGTCAAAGTTGTAAACCGAGCTGGTAGTGCTCATGTTGTAACTGTTCTACAATAACAAAGACTTAGCCAGGTGTTAGGCACGGTTCGTGCTGCCCGCACTGTATCTATGTTTCTCTTGTCTGTTTCGTTTATTCCGTTGTTCTCTTGGTTTCTCATGGATGTATGCTTATGTATGATTAAGTGTTAAAGTAGTTAACAAATGTCTAAGTATACAAGAGTTGCACTAGAGTAGGAGTGTGACTCGCCGGTAGCCTAGAACGGAGTATGGGTATGCTCTAGGTGAAGAGACATAGTCTAGACGAAGTAACCTGGTGTTGCCAAGTAGCTAAGTGAAACGTCGTGGTGCCGCACACACTCAAGAGTTGCACGATTGTGAGGCATGCTGTGGGGACGTGACAGATGGTATCAGAGCAGATTCATTGCTGATTTTGGAGAAATGTTGGAATCCCTTCACCACTATCTCGACGATAGATGTCATCGGAGCAAACTTTGAAGACAGTTTGTTGTGAAGGAAACTCAGTGGGAACGTTCGCAGACTCGGTGAATGGTTCGATGCAGCGAACTTGTTCATCGCAGACTTTGCATCAGACTTATGACAGAGGTTCAGTTGACGGTGCGATGAGAAGGTTGATCTGGGCGCATACCTTGTGCGAACTGAGAGCAAAGTTTTTGGTGAAACAAAGCACTTGGACAGGTGAAGAAAATCTCATCGCATGTTGTAAGAAGAAGCTTGCCGCTGAATTTGAAATGAAGGATCTAGGCCCGATGCACTATTTCTTAGGTCTTGAAGTATGGCAGAGCCTAGAAGAGATTTTCCTTAATCAAGGAAAGTATGCTGTGGAAATTCTAAAGAGATTCGACATGATGGACTGTAAAGCTATGTCCACTCCTATGGAGACGAATCTAAAGTTATTGGTTGATACTTCGTCAAAAATAGTTGATGTTACTCTATACAGACAAATGATTGGTTCGTTGATGTATCTGACGAATACCAGACCAGATATATGCTTTGCTGTGAACACCTTGAGTCAGTATTTGGTGGGAGTCCAAACGTGTTCACCTTGTAGCTTCAAAGCATGTGATGAGATACCTTAAGGGTACGTTGGACTATGGCCTCTGTTTTACTAGAGATCGTGACTTCAGATTGTATGGCTATACTGATTTAGATTGGGCTGGAAGTGCTTCAGACAAAAAAAGCACTTCAGGATGTTGTTTCAGTTTGGGGTCAGCCATGACTTAGTGGCAAAGCAGGAAGCAATCCACTATTGCTCTCAGTACGAAAAAAGCGGAGTGCATTGCAACATGCTCCGCCAATTGTGAAGCCATATGACTTTGGAAGTTGTTGACAGGTCTATTTGACCTAGAGATGGATGCTACCGTGATCTTTTGTGATAACCAGAGTTGCATAAAGATGTCAGAGAACCCAGTGTTCCACGATAAGACGAATCACATTGAGATTCGGTACCACTACATTCGTGACTTGGTACAGAAGGGAGTTGTGAAGCTCCAGTATGTTGGCACAGATGAGTAGGTAGCAGATGTGTTGACTAAGCCTCTGTCTCGTGTGAAGTTTGAGTACTTCCGAGACAAGCTTGGTGTAGTCCGAAAGGACTTCCCTCGAAAGGGGGAGTGATGGCGATGATACTATGTTATCCTGACCATCAACAGGGAAGCTCGTTAGGATTTATATCCTAGGGGATTGATCATCCCTGGACAGATCCCGTAAGGTCTGAATGGACGGTTTGTCGGAGTGCCTATGTATGTATATACTTGCTGTGGTCAGTAGTGGGGCAGCTTGTTAGGATTTATATCCTAGGAGATTTTTTTATCCCTGGACAGATCCTGTAAGGTCAGAATGGACGGTCTGTTGGAGTGCCCACAGTTGTTGTTGTTGTTGTTCCTGCTACTGTTGATGCTCCTATCTCATTCTGTTGCCATTAATGTTGATGTTCTAGCTTCATGCTGTTGATGATGATGATGTTACTCCAGCTCCGTGCTGCAGATGATGATGATGCTCAGTTTCTACTGATGTTGATGATGAGAAAAAAAAACTTCCAATGATTTATAGATATAACCGACAATGTTCCTGATGTTGATGACGATGTCTCCTCCTCTTGATGATGTATTGAGTCGAGTCAGTTGTTATTAATGTTGTCAATAGAATATCCTTCTTGTTAAGGGGGAGTGTTGAAATATTGTAACTTCGAAGAATATTCTACCTAAGAGGGAATGTTGAATAATATTATTAAATTATATTTATTAATTAGGCCCTATTTTGCCTTTGTAAAAGTCGGCCCTTTTGTGCCTTGACAATTAAATGTAAATTAAGAGGGTAAAGTGACAGGTCGGCCCAAACCTTATTATAGGCTGGCCAGACCACTATTTATAAGGGAGGCCGACGCCTCATTTGGACACACACACCACCTAGATCTGCAGTGCGCAAGTCTTGGAGGAGAACCTACTGCAACTGGGGGTGACGTCAAGGAGGGTTTTGGTCTTGTTATCGCGCAGTTTGTAGTTAGGATGAAAGATAGATGTAAAGAGACAAACGGGCGTAACTGATCCAATCCCACCCAATGTCACCTCGATAGGAAGGTTCTTTCTGTTTAGGGAGGTAAGGCCCAAGGGAGACGTCCCCGGTGACCTGGGGTTTTGAGAAGGCAAAGGATTGTAAGACAAAAGGTAGATTCCCCCCTCGCAAGTCACCACTGAGCAGATAGTCAGGCTAACAACCAATAAAGAGAAGTATAACCAAAAATAGAGATGCACCTTCCCGAGACAAAGCAACAAGAAACATATATATGCAAGCTTACTCGCTTGGTTAGTACTTCATATATTTTAATGACTATTTGATATATAAGCAATTGGAGCAATAAAATATTGACGAAGTCAATGTTTGTACAATAGCAACAATTTATAAGATCACTTCTTCAATAAATGCTAAAGGAACTTGGCATTCAATGTAACTAATTGACACTTCATTGGGTAATGCCTTAAATAACCATTCAATTGCTTAAAAGTAAAACGTTAGTTGCACAATGATGTTTATAGCAAAAGATGACGGCAACAATAAGTTAGCAAGGTTAGTCTTAAGCTAGGGTTAGAAAGGTTAGGGTTTGATCAAAGGTATTTGAAGTTGTTTTGAGATTACAATAAGGCTTAGATCAGTGTGTTCCTAGGGCATATGGAGTCAACAGGAGGACGCAAGAGCTGAAGGATCAAATGATAATAATATGACTAAGGACAAGAGGATTAGACCTTGAGGTGTTGCTATGGTAAGGCCTCAAGGATAAAAGCCTAGGGGAGAGAGGGTCACTTTGGTGTAGGGGAACTAGGCCTCAGTGCTCTCTCCTCCTTCCTTAGCTTAACGACAAACGACTAGCTCAAAAGATTGCATAAAACTAAGACAAGAGGTTTTGCAGGTAACGTGTTGCTATGGCAAGGCTTTACTAGGCAAACCCTAGGGAAAATCGACTCACCAAGGTGTAGGGGAACTAGGCCTTGATGTGTTTTCTCCTTCTCAGCTTTAAACAAGAAAAACGGCTAGCATGGGAGATGATAGATTTGAGTGTTGCTATGGTAAGGCTCAATCTTCTTCTACAAAGGCTAGAAAGAGTAGAGTGTTGCTAAGGCAAGGCTCTATCTCATTTCAACAAATAAAATGGCCAAAACCTTGATGGGGACATGAGACAAGGACCTTCTATGTTTGCTTGTCACCTAGGGGTTATATCAGCAAAATATAACCATAAATGCAAGAAAAGCAATACTACAACCATTCAACTAAGAAGTTTTGCAGAAATTTACTTACATTTAACCAAGAAATCAAGTAGCAAACCCTAGTTGTAACACCTTCCACCAAGAGAAATGCCAAAATATGCCAAGAAAATCTTCCTTCAACAAGTGCGCCTCACTATTTCAGCCAAAACCCTAGAATAGGGCGCAAATTTCAGACCTCACCAAAGGGTGAGTGAGAGATGATGAAAAATGAGAGTAAAAACCCTCAATTTATACTGTACCATGACCTAATTTCACTTTTAGGTCATAAAAAGGCCGACAAGGCCAAACTACTAAAAAATCATACTGTTTTACATTAAATGTTCAAAATTAAACCCTAATCAAGCTAAAGAGAGACGTCATGCCCCATTTAGGGTGACGTTAGCCCCTTTTAGGGCAAATGCAACATCCTAGAGCAATACGTTAGCCCTCCTTGGGCTTCTCCAACCTGCCACACGTGCCAACACTGAAAAATCTGCCTCCCAAGACGTCCACAAGGCTGGATGACATCATGATCATCATGGGTGACGTCCTGGGCCTTCCAGGGTCAACGTTCCAATGGAGGAGGCACAACCCCCCAGGTCAAGCTCTGCCAGGGTGCCTCTGGTGGAATGTCCTCCTCTTCTCTGGTGCAAAGCCTATGATCATCTATGTCTTGCCTCTGCCCCTTGATGGGGTCCCAACATCCATCTGGTGGGCTCTTCATCCCCATGGAGGTCCGAACTGATCATCTCCCCATGTGTACCGGTCCAACATGGTACCTGTCCGTCGGGCATGATCCTGCACATCAACAGCTACGCCCTCCATGGGCTCATAAGTCACAGGGATCATAGCAATGTCAATCACATCTCATCATCAATATTATTAAACATGTGCATAAAACCCCTATTACCCTAGTTAAAAGCTTAAAGACATTATACAAGCCTGCAATACAAGTTTGGAGAAAGTGACAGGGCGTCCTATTGGGCTAGTGTCCACTGGAAGAGGAAAGTTTCCGGAAGAAACCTCATCTGAGCCATGCAAGTGGGTGATGTGGATAAGGGATGTCCAGGCAAGTGGGTGCAATGAGAGCAGAGGGTGCAAAACTTTACTTGTGGGTGCCTTTGTAGAAGGCGAGCTGCACCTGTCCTGGATGCAATTTTTTCCAAGCCCATTCATGACTTTTATTCTTTATTCTTTATTGCTTTTTCTTCAAGAGGCTAATCAGGGGACACTGCCTTGGCGTGGTGACCAGTGGTGACAACGTTACCCACAAGTACTTTCACAGAAATGAGAAGGCTGGCTCGTGATGAGACCCCCTTTCCCTTGGCCATGCAACCAAGGGTCACTACCCTGGCGTGGGAACCAGCTGGTGGTAATGTCATACTGCTAGGTACCCATGGACCTAATAGGATGGATCGTGATGAGACCCCCTATCCTCTGACTAGGTCTTGTCTTATTATTTTTACGGGTCCCTCTTGTTTCTTGCTGAGAAGCCTTTTATTGCTTTCTCGGGGATCCCTGGGCGAAGCATCTCGAGGTTTATTTTAGGCTTTTATCTTTTGCCAACTTGCTTTTACCTTCTGGGCCTTTAGCCCCTTCTTCCCACGAGATAAGTTGCAATCCTGAAAATAGGTCAACCCAGTGCCCGGACAAGTGTAATGGGATAGATGAGCGGGAAGCAAGATGAAAAAGTGGTGCTATGACGGGAGAAAACGATGGCTTTTCAGAAATCCCCCCAGTGGCAAACCAAAACCTACGGACACAAGCTTACTAGGGCATCCTGTCATTCCCCCGAGACATGGTCAAGTGGGCAAGTATAAGATCCAAGCATTTGTTAGAAACAAAAGGAATTAAATACACATATTCAAAGGTTTTGAAGATCAGAGTGGCACATACCATGATACCCAGACTCGTTACCTCATGGACCAAGAACCATCTCTGACACAGGACCAAGCCGATGGTGATGGATGCAGCTGCTGCTGACAAAGTAGAGGGGCTGAAAGGGAGAAAGGATGGGCTCTCCAGGGCCATGCTAAAGTCGATCCGGCTCTCGGTACTCCATGTCTAGGACCTGTGGGCCTCGAGACATAATCTCCTAGTTATCCCTAAAAGTGGGGGATAACATGTCTATCTCTTGATATTTCTTGGTTAAGTGGTGCACTACTCTTCCTAGTGAAGGAGTAGAGGAGGATCTTTTGTTCGGTTTTTGGTCTATCTATATTGAGGAAGTTTTTGTTGGGTTTTTTTCCCCATGAGGGTTTCCCAGGATAAAATATTGTGTACCATGTGATTGTGTTTCTTTCAGTGATCCTTATATGTTGTTGATGTATTAAATGCTCATGTACTTTGGATATAACTTAATAACAACATTAAACTTAACAGATGCATGGTGCCTTGAAGTAGAAGCAATGAAAGTGAGGAGATGGCAAGACATTGGAGATGAGTTTGGTCGGTTGCATGCGAAGTTTCGAACTTGGACGAATTTCAGAAGCGGATGGACTCGACCTTGTATCGCAACAGACGGTGGTTGAGGTGAGTTCATGTAGAGAGTCGGTTGCTTGGGAAAGTAGAGGCCTAGGACAACATGATTAGAACATGGTTGCGGTGAACGATGCTGTTGGAAAGGTATGGCTGGTTTGAGTTCTTGCATTTTCCAAGCCTTGCAGTGACTTCTTTGAAGGGAAGACATTTGACTTGGTGGTTCAAGTGCATTCCGTTTCTGCAGTGAAAACCGACAAACTTGAGGGTGACTCAAGTGGTGCAGATTTGAAGAACTCTTGCAACAGTTTGGAATGCCTTGGTTGGGTGAATGTGTAGAAGAGCTTGGGGATGACCTGCCTGGATGAGTCCTGTGTTGGACTTAGGCAGATTTGGATGAGCCATGGAGGTGGCTTGGGGAAGCTATTGAACTCTTTGATGAGGTGCGTTGGACAGGTCGTTGCGGTGAAGTGGGCAATGAAGCTTGTATGTGCTGAGTTTGATAGGATGGATGAGGTGCCTTAGCTAGATTTGTTGAGTCAGGTGGTGACATGACGAGTTGCGATGACAGTGCCAAAGTTTGGATGCTTGCAGCGAGTGCAAGGGAGTTTCGTTCCAAGAGATGGATGGAGTTAGCAAGGAAGTTGACCAAGAATTGTTGGCAGTCAACCTGAATTGGCATAACGCGGACCAAGTGACGTGGGTGGTGTTTGCTCTGCTTTGGTATGGGACATTGGATGAGGCGGAGCACACTTTGTTAACTTGCAGATGATTATGCGATGACTAAAGATCAGGAGGGGGTCGTTGGTTGAGGTTGGCAGAGTATTGGTGCGGACGTGACTAAGGCATGTAAGTTCTTCGAGGTGACTCATTCTACTTGCAGCGCTTTGGCCAGTTCATTGGGATGTTTTGAGGAGTGTAGGCACGTTGGCCACACTAATTGCAGGTGTTGAGTTGCATTGAGGTGACTTGATGAGAGGAGGAGAGTTGAGGACTTGCCTTTGTTTGGAGGATTGTGTGGATAGGTAGATTGCAGCATGAAGAGATTACTTGGGCATGAGCGTTTCTCTTGCTTTGGGCAACATGGTTGAGGGTGAAGCCTAACCATTCCAAGGCATAGAGAGGCAGACACAACAACATGGCCAGGTGATGAAGTAGTGAGGCAAAGGCAGTTTGGATGTGCAGTTCTTAGGGTAGATTGGATAACTGTGCCTTGAGGAGGTCAGTGGAGTCAAGTTGCTGTAGAAGACTTTGTTTTGGGGTAACTTCATAGTGCAACGAGGTGAGGGGTGACCTTGCCTTGATTTGAGGGTTGTGCGGATGGACCAAATTGCGAAAGGAAGTGTCCAGTTTGTGCATGAGGGTGTGCAGTCTCAAGGAGTGTGACAGTTGAACTGGCCATTTGACTAGTGCCTGACTTGGGCGAGAACAACAACATGGCAAGGGGGTCAAGGTTATGGATGAACTAGTAAGTTTGAAGTACAACACTTAGACATCGTGGAGGAACTCCTTGACGAAGATTGGACGATGGCAGCAGGAGTGAGGCAAGGATGGACACTTGTCTTTGGAGTTGGACAAAGTGACCGAGATGCGATAGAAAAGACTAAGTTCGAGCATGAGGAAGTGCATTCTCATGAGTTGGGTGCGACAGTTGGACTAGATGCCCAATCAGTCCAAGGCATGGGGGATATCAGTGTGTGGAGACATGGCAAAATTTGTTGAAGTATGGGCACGAAAACAAGTTCACAGGAGTTCAACACTTACGCAGAATTTTGAAGTGAAGTGTGCAACAGTCAGTTGTAGCAGACAACGACAACAACAACGAAACCGAACAATAGTAAGGCAACAACATCGCAGCGAGATAGTGCAACAGAGTTGGGTGACTTTCATCCTTGGAGTTAGATGAAGCGACCTCATGGACTCAGGTAGCAAATCGTGCGAAGCTGGGTGCAATATAGTTTGGTTTGTGGAAACTTGGGGTTTCCACTTTGGCAGAATTTGGGGTTTCTAGTTGGCATGAAACTTGGGGTTTCCACTTTGGTAGAATTTGGGGTTTCTAGTTGGCACGAAACTTGGGGTTTCCAATAGATTTAGTTGCAGCGGAGGCACGAGTTTGGGTAGAGACTTGGAGATCGCAGATTTTTTGGATGTTGCCGAGGACGACAAATACTTGAGGTGGGGGAGGATGTAAGGCCTTGGGAGCTTAGCTCGGGTGTGCACACTTCCACCACAGTCTGAATCGGGCAGGCAAGATGATCAGTATGAATGAAGAGACATGCATCTTCATATAGTGGGGAGCTGGGGTTCCTTGGGTGCTCGATGTGCCAAGGGATGACTCCACCCAAGGTGCCTTGCGATGAAAGTCAAACGATGGACAGTTTGATGAAGAGTTGAGGGCAAGACTTGGGCGCTCCATCGACGAAGGGAAAATCGACTAAGGCATGGGGGGTGCACTTGGGAGGGTTGACCCGACTCACCTAAGGGGCGCCCACATCTAAGAGGAGGAGTTAGTTTGACGGATGGGGTGCGCCAACATGAGGGGAACACTAAGGATGGGCATGTCGGTCCTAAGGGGCACGACGATTGACGAGCGCACGGGTTCGTTTGGGCGACCAAGTTCGCGAAGGGGCGTGACGATCCATTTGGACATGGGTTCATGAAGGGGAATGACACCCCCAAAGGATGCGATGGTGACCTTTGGAAAGCCTATAAGAGAACAAGGGTGCACAACCAAGGAAGGCAAGTTTAGCAGAACTGGGAGACAGGGAGTGCTCTGCGATTCTGAGGCAGACGAAGAGGAGGAGCTCCCTCAAGGAGCCAAGGCGCTCCACTTTGGGAGGACTTGTGCTGCCTTGAGGAGGAGGGTTTGACGGACAAAGTTGGGTGAATTTTTCTTGGGCAGATTTTGGCTAAGTCTAGAAACGCATGTCTGTGGAGGCATGTGTGAGGTAGAACCGAAATTTGTGAAGTCTGTGGAAACAAAGAGGCAGAGTTTGTGGAAACGAAGAAACAACACATCTATGGTTGGGGCGCATTTGAGGTGCATTGTAGGTAGCTGCGAAGACGGTTTCGACAAAGAGTCTTGTGGTGACGGATCTGTTCATGAGTGTCTTAGTGAGGTGAGGCGAGTCGTGTGACTCTGTCGAAGTTGTAAACGGATCCGGTAGTGCTCATGTTGTAACTGTTCTGCAATAACTAAGACTTAGCCAGGTGTTAGGCATGGTTCGTGCCGCCCGCACTATATCTATGTTTCTCTTGTCTGTTTCATTCGTTCTGTTGTTTTCTTGGTTTCTCATGGATGTTGATAAAGTGTTAAAGTAGTTAACAAATGTCTTATACAAGAGTTGCACTAGAGTAGGAGTGTGACTCACCGAGAGCCTAGAACAAAGTATGGGTATGCTCTAGGTGCAGAGGCGTAGTTCGGATGAAGTAACCTTGGTGTTGCCAAGCAGCCAAGTGAGAAACGTCGTGGCGCTGCATGCCCTCAAGAGGTGCATGATCGTAAGCACGCTGTTGGGACGTGACACCCATGATATCATGGTCTACTGACCATCTTGGGCGGTAACATGGATAAATTTTCATATACATTTGACTAATTGCTTTTTGCATATGGGATATGTTATAGTGCGAGTTGTAGGTTGGGAAAAGCCCGACCCAACCACAAAACAAGTGCTACAACTTGGGAATCCTACACCCAATGTCACCTCGATGTAGGTCCTGCACTTCAAGGGTGACTAGGTCACTCTAGGGAAGCGTTCTCGGTGACCCTAGGGGGATGGAGATGGATATGGAGATGGAGGTAAGAGGAAGTGAAGCCCCTAGTGGTCAAGTCTAAGTGGGATGAAAGGTGGGAAAAGATGCCTTGTAAGTGAAGTAATTGTTGCCCCATAGGTATAGTACTTCTTCGGATGATTGTACTTGCCCGAGACATAAGAAAACACTTTGCAATGATATATGTTAGTTGGATCAGCAAGTTAATCTTGCTGTCCCTAATTTGCAGCAGTAGATGACAATTTATATTAGCAAATAAAACATCTAAATCAGCATACAAAGATCTAAACTAGTTAAGTAAATCAACATCAAGATTAGCAATGAATATACGCTAAAAAATGGCACTTAAGGAGCAAGAGAAGATAGCTGTTGTGCATGTGTATTTTCTGCAGAAAATTGCAGCCTTATGGCTGTAGCATTCAATGGCATGCAGTAGCAAGATCAACCACACAAAAGTGCCAAGAACTAGCCCAAAAGATGCGCCCTAGTTAGTAGAATAAGTGAGCAGAATTTAGGAGTTAGTCTAGGGTTAGTTTAGGAGTTATGAGAGTGTTAGTAGCTAGGGTTATGCAGCCCTAATGGCTGTAGATTAAAGTTTGTAACAACAATTAGAGTATTGGGAGAGAGGGATGCCCTAGTGGGGGAATACTCCTCTCAATGAGGCAAATCAACTTCAAGCAAGAAAACTTTCAAAAGGTCAAAAATTACATTTACCAAGGCAATGATTTTATGTCTCCAATGCAAAAAAGTATGACTAGTGCCTTTACTATTGGGTTAATGAAGTCAAATGAACAAGAGCTAGAGAAACTACCTCCTTGGGGGTGTAAGCCCTTTTACTTCCCAAGGCAAGTTTCTCTAGCTAGGGTTTAAGCTAAGAGGGTGTATGCCCTTATACTTCTCTTAGCAAACCCTTGTATAATCAATGAGATGAAGCAATAAAATGATGAAGACTATGGTGGGGGTGTATGCCCTTATACTTCCCACCTAGCTCCTAGCATAACAATACTTGCTTGAAAAAATGATAGCATAATAGTAAAAGACCATACCAAGATCAAGAGAAATGCCAAGATAATCCACCACAAGAGCTAGAAAGCATCATCCAAAGCTAGCGCTAGACATCCTCCATCAACCATTCATAAACATAGCCATAAACTGTAGAAATATCTGAGGTCCTATGAGGCTGCCACCTAAGGTCTGTCCTTGACCTTAGTGTGGCTCTAAGTTTCAACTGTATGGCTGTCTTCTTTTGCTGTTTTAGGACAGCAAACAGTCATCCCACTTTTTGCTCAACGTTTTGAAGGTTAAGTGCTCTTTGAAGGTGCCCTTGCAAGTTTTTCTTATCTCAATGTTAGCACATGTAATATAACTTAAAACACATAACACTACCTCTAGATCTTTAACTTTAAAATGCTGATCTACACTTCTAAGCATGCATAACTTTGACACATGTATTTTGGGTCAACATGACCCTAGATAAACCCCCCCCCGGGGAAAACTAGTTTGGGATATATGTCTATATAATGATGATAAAAGCAAGAGATACAACAAGTAATATAATACAATGGAACCTGTATACATAGCAAGCTCCTCACAAGCCTTGCCACAAGAACCAGAGAGAGATGTGCCCAAGCTCAGGTGTGCCCTCTCCCTGCACTGAAGTGAAGCGGTCTAGCTCCTCTTTGACCCAATGAAGAAATCCCTCCACAGGAATGTGCTCTCCTGTGCTGCTTCTCCACTGAAACTGTCAGAGCTCGATTCCTCCAAGCAGATCTGCTACTAGGTAGCTGTCAACCCACTCCACAGGTGCGCCCTCCGCCTAGCAGATATGATCACCATAAAATAACAGAGGCCAAAGCTGGATATCTCTCACCATGAAAGCATGCGCCCTCCCTCTAGCCTCCTCATGCAACTGACCTCATCTCAAGGCTCCAAGTCCTCCTCTCCTGGTGAGCAAATGAAGGAAATAAATGCCCCCTCCTCTAGTAGATGCACCCCTCCATATAACATGCTCCCTCTAAGAAATAGAAGCTAACACTCCATGGATATGCTCTCCATGCAATCTCAAAGTAGCAAGAGCTTCCTCCTCAAGCTCTCAAGGGTTTCTCTCAAACCCTCATAAAGTGCGCCCTCTCCCTCCTTGAGAAATGCGCCCCTCCTCTCTTCTCCAAAAACTCACAAGTGAAGAATGAATCTGAAAAGTACACTATACCCTCCTTTAGCCTCCTTTGGCCAAGCCCTAAAAGATCAATGGCCTAGATTAGATCTAGGCAAGTCTAATCAATGGGTGAGATCTCATCCAAAAATCTCACTAAGGAAACCCACTTTCCTTAGTTGCTTTATGTCTATTAATTCACCCACATTGTGAATTAATTGTCACTTTATG
>JZKD02S0700937.1:495288-536381 GCA_000966675.3 Picea glauca
TAATAGTCTTCCCCCTTTGTGCTTAGAGACTCATAAGCACATGGGGACCACTTTCCAAGGTACCCAAATCTCAACACTCCCTCTTACCGAGGAAAGTGTTCGTCACCACCAATATTATCCCTATAGTGGACATGGTTGCCTCCTGGCATATGCTCGGTGAGTATGGCTGTACCCTAATCACTGAAAGTGGACTCTGTCACAGATCTACTCAATCTATATGATTTATAAATGGCACTGACTCTCCATCTATCCAAGATCACCTAGATCTTGGCATCACACCGAAGATCTCCACCTTGGTCTTCCACCAAGGATTTCCACCTACTCTTGGCCTCTCACCAAGAGTCACTCTCTTGGCATCTCACCAAGAGTCTCCCTCTTGGTATCTCACCAAGAATCATGAACTTGGCCTCTCGCCAAGTCACCTCCACATGAAGTGGATCCAGAACCTGATTTGTTTGTCTCAGAAGCTATGTGAGGCTCAAGCCTCCGTGGTGCCTTGCTCCTCCTCCTCTTCAACCTTTGATGCACTGAAGCTGTAGCACCAACTCTCCGTCTACTCGGCTGCTCTGAAATTGTAGCTATACTGGTTGGACTAGTCACCCACTCTGAAGATGTCCAGGGACACTGAGTCTCATCTCCCTCTGAATCATTGCTGTGAGTCAGTCGGTCCTCAACTCTGTCTCCTCATATTGTTGAAGATGATGAACCTGTTTTCAAGAGAGAAAGGAAAGAAGATTCAGATGAAGAGTATGTTTTGGTGGCAGCTCTTACTAATTCAGTAAATTATGATGGTGAAACATGGCTTGTGGTAGTGGTGCCTCTAGGCACATGACTGGTTTTAAAGACTCTCTTTCAAATCTAACTAAGAAAGATTCTTCTCATCAGGTGAGGCTGGTTGATAACTCTTCCTATCTTATTAAGGGCATAGGGAATGCTTTTTACAGCTTAGATTCAGGAAAACATTTGAAAATGGAAAATGTTTTATATGTACCTGGTTTGCAAAATAACCTCCTATCTATTTCAAGATTGGAAGAGAAAGGATTCCGAGTAGCTTTTGTTGATGGCCAAGTTCTTATGTGGCCGAGAGGAAAGAATATTGATGATGCTATTATAATTGGTATACATGAAGATGGGTTATACAAGTTAAAAGGAAAGGCGGTCAAGCCTTAGTACACAGTACTATAAACCCATGTGAACTGTGGCATAGAAGGTTCGCTCATATTCACTATAAAGCCTTGCCAGTTGTCAGCAAGATGGTGAAAGGCCTTCCCGAAATTCAAGTGTTCCACGATGGTGTGTGCAAAGGATGTGCACAAGAAAAGAACGTGAAAAATCCTTTTCCAAGCAGTGACAGTAAAGCAAAAGGAGTTCTGGATCTAATTCATTCAGATGTGTATGGACCTATGTCAACCACTTCACTTAGCGGGTATGTTTACTATGTTTCTTTTATTGATGACTTTTCTCGCAAAACTTGGATTTATTTGTTAAAGAAAAAAGATGAAGTCTTTAGTAAGTTTAAGGAATTTAAAGCTCTGGTGCATTCAAGGAGAATTCACATCTGGTGCATTCAAGGAATTCTGTAGAGAAGTTGGGATTAAGATGGAGCTTTTTACTCCATACAATCCTCAACAAATTGGTGTTGTAGAAAGAAAGAATTGATTAGTTATGGAAGCAGATAAAGCCATGATTCATGATCAAGACTTATCAATGTACCTTTGGGCATAAGCAACAAGGACTGCTGTATATGTACAGAACAAAAGTCCTCATAAAGTTCTTGAAAATAAAACTCTAGAAGAAGTGTTTTCTGGAAACGTTCCAGAGGTTAGTCACCTAAGGATATTTGGTTGTCTAGTGTATATTCATATTCCCAAGGACAAAAGGACAAAGTTGGATCCTTCAGGTAAGAAGGGTATATTTGTCGGATACAGCGAAACATCAAAGGCATATAGAGTATATGTCCTTGAACAAAGATGTTATCTTTGACGAAGATGCAACTTTTTGCAGATCAAAAAAAAATCATGTAGATGAGGTACATGATGAGGAACCTACAACTTCTAAAATACCAGATACAGATGAAGAAGAGCTTGTACCTGAGAATCATGATATGATGGAACCTCAGAAACCTGCTGATTCACCCACATAAGTGATTACATATCAGAGAAAACCAAGTTGGGCTCGTGAACTCATTCAAGATGCAGAAAGATATGGTGCCCCAAATAAGACTTTCAGAAAAAGTAAAAGACCTCAATTATATTCCAACTATGTTGCACTTGTGTCTAATATCTTTGATGCATAATCTTCGAGCTATGAAGAAGCCGCTGAGAAGAAAGTGTGGCAGGATGCCATGATTGAAGAATATCAATCAATTATGAAAAATGATGTTTGGGACATAGTTCTGAGACCAAAAGAAAAATCTGTGGTAACATCTAAATGGTTATACAAAATCAAGCATGATGCGGATGGTAGTATTGAGAAATTCAAAGCAAGCTTTGTAGCTTGTGGGTTCTCTCAGAAAGAGGGAATAGATTACGAAGAAACCTTTGCTCCTGTGGCAAGATACACTTCCATTAGAGCTACTATGGCTATAGCTGCAAAGATGGGATGGAAACTACATTAGATGGATATAAAGACTGCTTTTCTGAATGGTGTGATACAAGAGGAAGTGTATGTGGAGTGGCCACAAGGATTTGAGACACATGATAGTCAGAGACAGGTGTGCAGATTAAAGAAGGCCTTGTATGGCTTGAAGCAAGCACCCAGGACATGGTATGGAAGAATTGATAATTTTCTGATGAGCTTGGGCTTTATCAAGAGTAAAGCAAATTCCAATCTCTACTATAATATTGAGAATGATGATCAGGTGATCTTACTATTGTATGTGGATGATTTGTTTCTAATAGGAAATGAAAAGCTCATCATTGATTTGAACAAGAAGCTTGCTTCAGAATTCGAAGTGAAAGATCTGGGTCAGATGCACTATTTCCTACGTCTGGAAGTGTGGCAGAATCCAAGTGAGATTTGTCTTAGTCAAGGAAAATATGCTGTGGAAATTCTAAAGAGATTTGGAATGATGGATTGTAAATCCATGACTACACCTATGATGACAAATCAAAAGTTATTATGTGATACTTTATCAGAGATAGTGGATGCCACTTTGTATAGGCAAATGATTGGTTCGTTGATGTATTTAACGAATACAAGGCCAGGCATATGTTTTGTTGTGAACACTTTAAGTCAGTATATGGTTGAACCCAGACATGTTCATTTGATTGTAGCAAAACATGTGATGAGATACTTGAAAGGTACCATTGAGTATGGTATCAAGTATGATGCAGATTGTGAGTTCAGACTACAAGGATACTCTGATTCAGATTGGTCTGGTAGTGTCACAGATCATAAGAGGACTTCAGGATGTTGTTTTTAGTTTGGGATCAGGTATGATCTCATGGTTTAGCAGGAAGCAAACCAGTGTTGCGCTCAGTACAACTGAGGCAGAATATATGGCAACATGTTTAGCATGTACTGAAGCTGTATGGCTATGGAAATTACTTTCAGGATTATTTGATATTGAGTTAGATGCTACTAGTATTTGCTGTGACAATCAAAATTGCATAAAGTTGTCAATGAACTTCGTGTTTCATGACAAATCAAAGCATATTGGAATCAAGTATCATTTTATCCATGATGTGGTAGAAAAGGGAGCAGTGAAGCTTCATTATGTGGCTACCAATGAGCAAGTTGTAGATGTGCTAACCTAACCTCTGTCAAAGGTGAAGTTTGAGTACTTCAGAGACAAACTTGGACTGATCCCTCTTAAGAGGGAGTAAGGAGCTGCATATGGGATTCTGGTGACAGTAGCAGGGCAAGTCATTTACAGGTAGGGTGTGGGCTATTCTATTTTATTCTTATACAGTATGAAAAAGGACTGGCTCTAAGATTACTCGTCCAGTATGAAAAAGGACTGGCATTGAGTAAGACAATTCTTGGTGAACTGTATAGCTTCCTCTAGCATATGGCTAATAGGACAGTTCTTGGTGAACTGCACAAACAATTCTTGGTGAACTGAGTGAATAAAAATCCTGTAATGACAGCAGTGTGCTCACCAGAGATGCTATTGATCCCAATGCTAGCTATGGATACAAAACTTCTCTTGATGAATAGATTCTACATGGATCAACAAGTCAATAGCCAAGTAAAGACAAATGGATGTAACGGTTGGTACTAGGAAAATACCTTCCTTGTTAAGAGGGAGTGTTGAATTATATAGCTTTGGAAGCTATTTTCCTTATTGTAACTAACCACGTTGTTAGCACTCGAAGTCACCCTTAGATTGCATCGAAGGTAAGCCCAGTACCCATCAGAGTTTTATGTCACAGGTTGGTTTTAAAGACGTCAAATGGGCATAGGCTCAAGACAATATCGTTTTAACTCAGAAAACATGTACCAACATGTACATGCAGGTGAGGTCTTGATCAACTTCAGTCAGTAAGTTGAGCTTAAGTGTGAGCAGAGGGAAGACTTGGTGAGAGAGGTGAACGAGACTACTATGGGCATCAGGCCTTCCAGCAGCTCGGAGAGGAAAAACTCAAACTCAAGAGAAATCTTGAGATCAAGCTTCAGACACTGAAATATGGTGCAAGCAACATAGCCACAGCAGTAGAATAATCAAACCTCCTTTATCCTGCAACTGTAACAACTCAACTAGATCTTCCATGCCCGAGCCATTCAGTATAAGAAGGGAAAAGATAACACAGGAAACTGATTAAAACTGGCTGCAATGCCACTGTGATCAAGATTCAAACCTACATCACAACAACATAACTACCCTCGATTGGATCATCCATGCCCAAGTGTTCTAACACAGCTGTTACAGAGAAATGGAAATGAAGCTGACTTTCATTAAACAAGAAGTCTCAAATACAGATACATAACCAGAAGAACCAGAGCTTCATCAAAACTTTACAGTGCGGGAGCCTTGCTTCACCATCCACTATAACAAAATGTCAAAAATGCCTCCATATACTCAGAGAAAATCGCCACACCGGCAAAGGCGTGCTCGAATTATTGCATTGAAGGCTTTACGTCTGCATGCTCTCTGGTAGACTGTGAATGCAGTCTTCTGGTCAGACGCGAGCTTCTGTCAGACGCAAACGTGTTTCAGAAGGGACCTGACTTGCAGACAATCCTGCCTCCTTAACCATAACTTCCGAGCCTTCCATTTATGGGGGGAGACGATGTTTCAACCACCTTCCCCAACTTCATTAACTGTCTGCATCGGGATCAGGACGAGGCTCGAGTCAACTTGGCACCTGGAAAACATTTTGGCCGCACCCTGTGAATATCTGCCACCTGAGCTTTGCTGGACCTTTGCAGAGAGAACTAGCAAGCGGACGTGGAGGAAGGCGAGGGGAGCTGGCGAGACAATGGGGCAAACCGGCACGAAATAATGAAGGAGCGATAGCCAGGTGGATGATGTGGATGGTGGAATGATGCTGCGCGGGTGCCGACCTGCGGGATTTGAGGTGCAAAGGAGTGAGGGTGATGCGGCACAGGGAGAAGACGTGGAGGCAGAGGGATGTGAGTGGTCACGGGGGACACGACAACATGACGGAGGTGACATGGAGGGGAAGTGGAAGACGCATGTTAGGAGAGGAGAGGGGAGATGTGCCAGTGGGAAGGGGACAGTCGTGCGAGTGATGTGAGTGGGGGACAGGTGGCGACGGGAGCGCGGGCGGTATGGGATAGCGGTAAACGGTCTACTCGGAGGGGGGGGTAAGTGGTAAGCGGTAAAGCATGAGGGGGGGCCGCGTTGACGAGAAAGCGCCACGTTAGTGGGGGCCTGTGCCCGAAAACCATTAACTCGGACCCCCCCCCCGGTTAAAGGCAAAAGGTCAGGGGGGGTCCGATATGTGCTGTGGGCCGTCGATCTGAGCGCGCCCCTCTCGAACGTTAAGATCAACGCGCCCAATAGCTACGACGCGCCAATCCATCGGGCCATCCAAAGACTTAGGGTAAAATGCATTTGGTGGGTTTTTAAGCCCCTTTTCTCGCATTTTTTTACCCAAGGCTCAACTCCTTAGGGAAACACCCCCTTACAAATATATGTGCTAACACACGTAAATAAAGTTTTGATATCGTGTTAACTTTATGTCAAGCATCAAACACATGACAAGTGTCAACCTTATGCCAAGACAACCATATTCCTTGTGTCAACCTCATAGCACCTCTAAGAGGGCTGCTTAGGGAGGTTGTAGTGGCTAGCTTAGGGAGGCTGCTTAAGAGGGCTACTTAGGATGGTTGGAGTGGCCAGCTTAGGGGGGTTGCTTAGGGTGGTGGTATGACAGTTGTTATACAACTGTCATACAATCCTAAGACAACAATTTAGGGCAGCCTCTAGAAGAGACAAAGGAAGTGACCTTTGGGAGCATTAGGAGGTGGCTCTTGGGAGCTTTAAGAGGTGGCTCTTGGGAACTTTAGGAGGTGACTTTTGGCAGCCAAAGGAGGGCAGGTATGACAGCTGTTATACAACTGTCATACATTCTTAGGGGGCTGCTTAGGGCAGCCAAACCAACCTATAAAAAGGGGCATTCACTTAACATTTACATACCTTTGTTTTGCTGGAGTCTTCTGCTGAGGCAAGACTTCTATTTGCTGAAGTATTTTTTGCTGGTATATGACTGATATCTATTGGAATTTTCTGCTGGTATATGGCTGCTAGTTGCTGGAGTCTTCTGCTGGTATATGGCAAGTAGTTGTTGAAGTGTACTGCTGATACAAGCACTCTATTCTTGTTGAAATCTTCTGTTGTTCCTTGCTGATATAAGGCTGCTACAAATACTATGTTAAAGCTGCCATAACTCTGCTACAACAAGAAGGAAAGTCAGTTATATTTTGGTGAGTTTGTCAAGCTGTTACTATAAGTGTTAGTTCAACTATTTGTGAAGTTTGTAAGTGCTGAAACAGAGGTATTGTTTCAGCCCTCTGAGTCCTATCTAGTTACTCTAAAGTCTTGTACTGGTATTGTACTTTGTTGAAGAATCTAAAGAGAAGTTTTGGCTGGGTTTTCTACCCCAAGAGGGTTTCCTAGGGTATACTTGTGTTCTCTCTGTGATTGTCTCACTTTCAGTGATCCTCATATATGCAAGATGTATTGATATGTTGGTTGTATGCTGTAAACTTTTAAATTTACCTACATGCATCAGTTTTTCAACATGTGGAACTCCGATATCTGTCTCCTAAAAGGTAGGGCATATGCTAAAAGTAAACATCTCTCTCTATCCATGAAGACTTGTGTAAATTTCTGTCTTTGAGAAAAGGAAAACCATTTAACCAATCTCTGTACCTGACCTCAACGGAAACCAACCTTGGCTTGACCAAGTGCTATCTCTAAAAGAAATATTTGAATGCCAGTAAGTGAAATACACTAGCCCCTAAACCTCAAGATTTTCAAGTGAGAAAATCCAGGGCTTAACATAGAGGAAATCACATCCTCTTAATCATTGACCTTTCTATGTGGGTTCAAGTGCATTAGTTTGTTATTATTGTTGTTAGTATTTTCCTATTTTTAAGCGATTGTTTTAGTTTTGTTCATATGCATGTCCCTTATCATGGTGATTCTACAAATAATAGTTCCGTTGTTAATGAGGCTACATTTGACTCTTGTTTTCACAAAGAGATTATAGGTGTTTAACTGCTGCTATTTTCATTGTAGGGATTACTGTGCCTTGTTTCCACTTATAAAAATAGTAGCTTGAATAGTCCTTTCTTTAATTTCTATTGTATGGGTTTTACACATTTATGTCTTTGGTTTCAAATTTCACGTGGCACTTTCTTTTGCAGGTTTGCTCATTACTTCATCAAAGGTACAAGGATTTTTCACCCAGTTTGATGCAGGGGCTCTTGAAAGTCTTCTTTCCGGGAAAAACAATTGATGATTTGGACATAGATCGAAGCTCAAGAGCAATGAAGAAACGAAGCACACTTAAGCTTCTTATGGAACTCTATTATGTTGGTGTTATAGAGGATGTTGCTGTTTTCATAAATATCATAAAGGACCTTACCAACACAGAGCATTTCAAGGATAGGGAAACTACTCAAATGAATTTATCACTGCTTGTGAGTTTTGCTCGTCAAGGGAGGGTCTTCATAGGGCTTCCACTTTCAGGCCAAGAAGTACATGATGAGGTACTTGATTTTTTTAGTGATTTTTTTTTCCCATGAGTATCTTTAATTTTATTTACTTGAAACATGGAAAATATCAACGGCTAAAGTGTTTGTCTTCATGTATTTTTAGTCTTCCAATCCTTGATAATGGAACAATTCTATTTATTATGTACAAGTTATTGATTCATTGCAAAAGTGCATGCCAATATAGATTTCTTGTAAAATAAATGGAGGACTTTTAGTAAGTTGATTTTCAAATCCAATTATTCCAAAGCTTTTGCACTAGTATTGTTATAGCCACTCAACATTATAAAAATTGTACATACACACTATTAGACATTAGACTATATGTACATGAGCTATTTTTCTTGTAAGCTCACATTTTTGTAATAATGTTCTTCTCTTAGGTCTTAATAGTATCATATTTCAATATTTGTAAAAGGATACACCTTTAGGCTTTATGTAATGAGGCCTTATCACTTTTATTAGTAACTTCACTTAAAGTTAGGGTTTTAACTTCTTTTTGACAGAAAAAGAGGTTCCTCCCTCTCATTTGTAAATCTTATCATTTTATCAATACAATCAACAAGCCTACTTGGAGATGTCTTTCTCCGTTATCTGGATTTGCAGGTGCAATCCACCCTACGCTCTACAGGTGCCCCCACTGTATTTTGTGTCTTTGGCTCTTTATTTTGGTTATTCTTAGATTTCTATTTTAGTTGCCTCTAAAGTTGTAGTGGTAGTGTCATTTTGAACAAAGTCTCCTTACAAGCTGGTATTAGAGCAATGATTTGTTGACAATGTTTATTCAAGGGTTTTTACTGCAACCACTGTTTTATTATGATCTCGACAAATAGTCACACGCGAATGCTACACAACATTGGGAATCATAAGGGAGATACTGGAGTCTTAAGTTAAAAATTTCCAGAATGAACAAGTGATGAAGGAATATTCGGTTCAAAGGTTTAAAGAGTTTAGCAAGCAACTTGTTGAGGACTTGAGGAAGCTACAGTGGGATACGTGGAATGGTGTACTTGCATATTTGGATCGAAGCCAAAACCCTTCACGGAATGTTGTTTCTTTGAATGTCTCTGGACAGTTTTGGGGAAGATGAAGACAATAGGGAGACAAAACTCCAACTCGAAAATCTCCTCCAATCTTCAGATGAAGATCCCACCATATGATTTTGGAGTTGATGTTGAAGTGCAAAATGGTTAAGCAAGATCAAGCTAGCCTTTCAAATGTAGGGCATGTTATAGCACAAGTTGTAGGTTGGGAAAAGCCCGACCCAACAACAAAAGCAAGTGCTACAACTTGGGAATCCTACACCCAATGTCACCTCGATGTAGGTTTTGCACTTCAAGGGTGACTAGGTCACTTTAGGGAGGCGATCCCGGTGACCCTAGGGGGAATGAGATGGAGATGGATAGGAATGGAAGTGGAGCCCCTAGAGGTCAAGTCTAAGTGGAGTGAAATGTGTGGAATGAAGTCTTGGGGAGGTCCAAGGGTTGCCAAGTATGTTGAGAGACCTGTAAATGGTGAAATACCTGCCCGAGACACAAGAAAAACCACTTTGAAATGATGTATATTAGTTGGATCAACAAGTTAACCTTGCTGTCCCTAATTTGCAACAATAGATAACAGTACATATCAGCAATAATATGGTACTATAAGCTGCTTAATAAATGCTAGAGATCAAGTAGAAAATGCAAGAGAAAGATTAGTAAATGACTAGCTAAACTCAAGACAAAAACCAATATTCTAGCATGAAAAGATAAGGCTGTTGTAAACACTTGTCTGCAGCAAATTATATCAGCCTTATGGCTGTAACATTCAATGTATTACAGCAAGGAAATCAACCACTAAAAATCCCTCAAACTTTGCCAAAAAGTGCGCTAGACCAAGAAGAATAAATGTGCAAACTTTGAACAAAATCCAATGGTTGATAAGAGAGTTATTCAAGCAAATGAGTTAGGGTTTCTGCAGCCCTAATGGCTGAAGATGTAATTTTGTAACAGCAGCAAGAAGTAGCCCCTTGATGGGGATGCCCTAGTGGCTGTGAGGTGCCCAAGGCACAAGGAATGCAATCCACTTTGCAAGAAGTAAAAATGATCGAAAATCATGTTTCCCAATGCAATATTTTATTTCTCCAATGCAATAATAAATGACTAGTGCTCTTAATTATTGGGTTAATGACTAGATACAATGGATCTGTAGATCTGAGAAAATACAATAAGAATAATGAAGCTGGAAGAATAGCTGCTCCAAGACTTCACAAAACTGAAGATAATAGCCTCCAAAGGCTCCACAATAGACTGATGAAGATATAAGATCAATGGCTTCCTTGTAGATGACTGAAAGCCCTGTCTGCTAGATGATATGCGTTCTCCTGGATGGTTGTAGAACCCCAATAATTCGACCTTCCTCCTCAAGGTCTCCAAAACCTACCAAAATATCTCGAATAGTAGATCGGGTCAAGACAAACTCCCAGATGAAGTTTCAAGCTGATTGAAGGTGATCTGACTACTTAGATGAGCAGATCCACTTTCTGTAGTGCGCCCTCCTTCTCTCTGAAGCCCAATATTTCGGCCTCCTTCCTCAAGACCCCCAATAAACACCAAAATTACTAGAACTGTAGATCCGGGCAAGATCAATCCCCTGGCAAAGTCTCAAGCTGAATGATGAAGATCTGAACCTCTAGATGGCTGAATCCTCAATCTGCAGTGCACCCTCGTTCTCTCCAACTCGTGCTAGGCTCCAATAAATAATATAACAGAGAAACCTCCTCCACAATGGCCTAGAAGGAATGCCCTAGGCCCTACAGAGAAAACCCAGAAGTCCCTTTTCCCAAACTCCTCCTTTCCCTAGATCGAATGGATCTCCTCCAAATGGTGCGCCCCCCTGCTGGAAACCCCCTGAAGTTGCGCCCTGTCTCCTGCTTTGCTGATGGATAGGACCAAAACCTGCTATAGAATGGTGCGGGAGGAATATTGCACCCCCGGGACCAAGCTTGGATCAAGATAGGTGGAATCTTTTAACCACCACATTATTCTTCCCTTTGACAAATTCAATGTCAAAGTCATATGCTTGGATCTTGCTAACCCATTTTTGTTGTCTCTCATTTAAGTCCTTTTGATCCAAAAAGTACTTGAGGCTATTGTGATCTGTCCTCACAACAAATTTTGCCCCAACCAAGTATTGCCTGAACTTTGCCAATGCATGCATGATGGCTAACATTTCTTTGTCATAAATGGTGTAGAGAAGCTCAGGACCCCTCAGTTTT
Organism: Picea glauca; assembly: GCA_000966675.3. Classification (NCBI taxonomy): domain Eukaryota; kingdom Viridiplantae; phylum Streptophyta; class Pinopsida; order Pinales; family Pinaceae; genus Picea; species Picea glauca. The sequence continues at coordinate 506,735 of JZKD02S0700937.1, forward strand.
CGGCTCTCATAGACAATGGGGTGCCTATTCTGCATGAGTACTGCTCCAATGCCCTCACCTAAGGCGTCACACTCTATTGTGAAAGGTTGTGAGAAATCTGGTAGAGCTAGTACCAAACAAGTCCTCATTACCTTCTTCATCTTGTCAAAAGTCAACTGTGCCTCTTGACTCCACTTGAATGTGCCCTTTCTGGTCAAATAGGTCAAGGGTGCGCAAAGTTGGGAGAACCCTTTGAAAAACCTCTTGTAATAACAACATATGCCAATATATCCTTTCAATTCGGTGAGGGTCCTAGGTGTTGGCCAATCAAGTATAGCTTGTATCTTCTCTTGGTGTACCTGTACTCCTTTCACCCCAATGATGTGTCCAAAATAGAGAACCTCTGTCATCCCAAATTCACATTTGGATTCTTTTGCATATAAAGATTGCCCTTCCATGATGGCTAAGATCTGCTCTACATGCTGAAGATGATCCTCCCATGTTTTGCTATAAATCAACAAGTCATCAAAGAAGACTAAGAGGAACTTCCTTAATTGCTTGTTGAAGACATGATTCATGCAAGATTGGAAGGTGGCTGGCGCATTAGTTAGACCAAAGGGCATAACCAAGAACTCATAGTGCCCATAATGACATCTGAAGGCTGTCTTGGGTACATCCTGCTCCCTCATTTTTATCTGATGATAGCCAGAGTGCAAGTCTATCTTGGTAAAGTATACAGCCCCATGAAGCTTGTCCAGTAGCTCATCAATCCTAGGTTCTTGATAGTCCTTTTATTCAATGCCCTGTAATCAATGCACATGCACATTGTCCCATCCTTTTTCTTCACCAACACCATTGAAGATGCAAAAGGACTGGAACTCGGCCTAATGTGACCCATGTCCAAAAGTTCTTTGATAGCCTTTTCAATTTCGTCCTTATACTTCTTTGGGTGTCTATAAGGAGTGGTAATGACAGGTTTCGCTCCCTCTTCCAATTCTATAATGTGCTCAAACCCCATATCTGGTGGTGCTCCTGGAGGAATAGGTTCAAAAACCTTGTGCCTGTCAATGATTCTCTGAATATCTAGAGAGTAATGAGTATCCGCTTTCTTATCCACCTGAACCGATATTCTACATTCTGCTGCATATACAATGTCTTCTCTCCTGAAGATGGCCTCCATGTGCTTTGCTGTCACCACCTTAGGTGTGTTTCCTGTCATCCGCCTGAGTACCACCTTTTTTCCACTTTCTTCCATGAAAGACATTTCCATGGTCTTGTAGTTGGTAGTGATTGGCCCCAATGTACTAAGCCATTGAACTCCCAAGATGATGTTAGTATCTGGAAGGTCCATTACATAAAAATTCTGTGCCAAGTCATGCCTGCCCACTGTAAGTTTCATTCCTGGAATATACCTATCACAAGGCATAGTGCGCCCCCCTGCTACCTCTACGTAGAATTCTTCAAACTCCACTGTAGGTATATGCCTTTTTTTCAGTAAGGCCAAATCAATGAAGTTGTGTGAAGCACCCCCATCAATGAGAACTGAAACTTTCTGTCCCTGTAACACTCCTCTCATCTTGAAGGTGTTGAATTTGGGCACCCCACTGATGGATGCTATAGTAACTTTCTTGTCTGCTGTAAGGCCGAAACCTATATCGTCCTCATCTTCATTCTCTGTGGGATCCAACTTAGGTGGATTTGCCTCCATGTTCTATATGTGGCTGAAATCTTCTTCCTCCTCATCATCGGAGATTACTTCAATATAGTGTGCCTTGCCTTTACCCATGCATTTGTGTGTTGGATCCCAAGGTTCTTTGCATGTAAAGCGCAACTATTTCCTTCTTAATTCCCTCCTAGTAGTCTCATCCATTCTACCTTTTCCTTGGTCAACCCCCTTTTGGTCTCTTCCTCCTTGGTTTATGGGAGGTCTAGGGGCAAATTTAGTTTTTGCTGCTGATCCCAAGTCCCTAGTCTTCTATATAGCCTCCTGCAAGTTGGTAGGCTTAAAATCCTTGACCCAACCTCTTAAGGGCTCCATCAATCCCTCCGTGAAGAGCATCATCAGTGTTGCTTCAGACACATCCTGCACCATTACTGCTATCCTCTGAAACTCCTCTATATATATCTTTGGTGATCCTGTTTGCCTGAGCTGTGTGAGCTCCCTAAAATGTAGCTTTGGATCCCCCTGGTCAAACCTGTCAATAAGCCTCTGAGTGAACTCTGTGTAAGCAGTAATCTGGTTATGACCCAACGTAGTTAACCCATGGTACCACCAGTCATGGGCTTTGCCCTCCAAGTAAATGGTGGCAAACTTGATGGTAATACTTCCCCCCTTTGTGTTTAGAGACTCACAAACACAAGGGGCCACTTTCCAAGGTACCCAAATCTCAACAACATCTTCCACAGTTTCTGCTAACAAATCAGTTGTAAGGCTCTCACATTCGCAGGTTTTGAGCGGTGAACCCACAATAGCAACAACATCAATCATACCCTGCAAATAAGGGCTCCTAGCATAGCGGAAGGGATTTTCTGTGTAATACAAAATGTGGCAGTGGCCTCATTACATTCTTTTTCCAACCCGTGCCCTCCAAGCTAAGTTGTGAACTGGGTTGTGCGTAGGGAGCAAAAAAGTGTTTATATTGCCACCCACACAGCAGAGATCAATGTTATAAATATCATGTCGGTGAATATATCGCCGAGGGTTCGGAAAGAAACTTATTGGCAACATCGGGGGAAATATCAGAAAATATTGGAAAACTTATAAAAATACTAAAGTATTCATTATTTTTCCAATTTTTAAACATCTAAAGCAACTTCCTCCCTCTAGCCCTTTTATGGCAAAATATAACAGTGAGTAACCTCTTTGTTTTCAATCCCCTGTGCCCCCTCTTCAAATTGAGCAAAAAAAATCAATAAAAAACCAGAAATCTCTTGACTTAGCCAGTATGTTCCATGTTCTCCCAATTTATTGTGATATTTTCAAAATATCATGATATATTCAAAATTTGAAAAATCGTGATTTTTTATGGTGATATTATCGCTGGCCAGGAAAGCTCACCACATATTGCGATGTTGGTGATCTTTTTGTGATATTTGCAATACTGGCTGAGATTTGTAGGAATAGGAGGTGGCATTTGTCTTTGACTTTAAGGGGTTCTTATAAAACATGGGCTTGGCATTGTAGGTTCTTCAGATGGGGGTGGCAATGGGGTATTAGAAGAAGTTTGCTCAGCTGCAATTGCTGCCATTTCTTTTTTATTTTTGCTTTCTTGGTTTTAACCTCATAAAGGGTTTTAAGCACCAAGTTTGCCTCATGTTTAACATACTGGGGGACAGTGATGTGGGGATTAATGTCATGTCCAGAAATGCATGCAAGGTGGTACTTGAATCTGTTTATGCCACCACTACACTCAGCAGAGCAAAATTTACATTTCAGCTTTGCTGCCCTGGGAAGCTATTCACAATAAATCCATGAAATGTTCCTCTCTCTCGGCATTTTTAAGGTTTTAGTTTAGGTTTTTCTGCTGTTAAGGTTTATGACAGTGTAGAAAGTGTGTGGCTGCTAGGGTTTGTCACTGTTTAGAATTTCTAAAGAGTGTTTTGATCTGGTGTAGGGCTGTTGTGGACAATGACAGTGTTGAAATGCCTGAAAAAACAATAACAGAAAAAACCCTAAATATAAACCATAAACAAACCCTAAAAACATTGAAAATAACCCTAAAAGTGGAGATTCTAACCCCTATAACTCTAACAGCATATAAGCAATGAGAAAATCAGCTTGGAGAGGTACCTCTTGGGCTTGGAAACATGCTGTAATAGTAGATGATAAGAAGCCCTAGTTGACTTATGAACTATGAAAGAACGAACCTCCACAAACCGCCTTTGCTAGGATGCCCTAGTTGTGTCAGCGGCTGCCCCATCTGTTCCGGTGTGCTGTCCTTGAGTCCTCTTGGTGATTTTGTGGTTGCATCCGCTGAGAGAGCAAAAGCGCAAAAAAATGCAAATGCAAATGACTCATTTAGCATGATTTCTGAGTATATATAGGCAGTTCAGTGAGTCAAACTCTGGTTGACTGAGTTATACTCGGTTTAAACCGAGTTTGACTCATGATTACTTGCGAGTCAAAGTTCGACCCGTGAGTAGTCAAGTCAAACTTGGTTAATGCTTATAAATCGAAATGAAAAAAATGTCGAAGTCTGTAATATAAATGGGAAAATTAAAAAAATTGTCATTAATTATCACAATGTAAAAATTAATGTGTATAATAATAATAATAATAATAAAAAGAAAAAACCAGGGTAGATCCATCTTAACCCTGGATCTTTTAAGCATTGAGCGGTTTGCACCTTGGTTTATTTTTGATCCCTCTTGGTGCTAAATAGATCTGGGGTTAAGAGGGATCTTTATTTTATATTTACATTTTCCAGCAGCAATTTCAACTGATCTTTTTCAGCTCCTAGTCCAAACATCAAAGTCTTGGAACATGTTTTTCACTATGGGCACAAAGTTTGGTTGTGTACAGAGATTAGAGTGGTGGAACTAGATACACCTTACTCATGGCAGCCAGTTTATGCAGAGGTTCTTCTTTTGGCTGATCAATCTTGAAATAGAAAAGTTTTGATGCTACTTATTGAAAGTGTCAGGTTTTAGAATTGTTGGCTTGACATATTTATCGGGCACATCTGGAAACTAGGGTATTAGCTTATATACATTCATCTGGGATGTATGAAACACTTTCATTAGTTGTACCTTACATGCTGATTTTTTTTCAGTCCCATTGACTGTTCTTGGTCACCAGTGGACATTAATGAAATTTCAATTTCAATTCATTGGCTGTTTGAAATCACCATGTATGAGATAGTTTAATTATTAATTTGCTATTTTTTTCCTTGTGAATACTTGATTTGTAATCACCATATCTAGTTTCTGATACAGCTTCATTTGCTGAATAAACAATGACAGCTCTGTAAGGATCTCAGCATTACTGTGGACCAGAAGAAGCTTCTTAGGAAGGCATTTCAGTCATTCTATGATGCATCAGCAGATCTTCTTCAATCAGAGCATTCTGTATGACTTTTTTTCCCTGTTAATGTAGGCTTTTTTGGAATGAAACAAAGGACATGCATGTTGTCTTTGATTATATTCAGTAAGCAGGCAGCTAGATTCAATTGGTTCTAATTAAAAACTATGTTAATTGTTTCGTTGTGCATGCTATCATTATTGCTAATTCATATGTCTTGTTTCAATATAAAAGGCTTTAATAGGAGTCATCTTGACACTTTATTTTTGGACATTGTGGAATTCTTAATTGACTTGGATCAGTTTTAAGCTTGTTTGTGACTTCACTACTTTATAGTTCTCTTTCGTGTAAAACCATAGCTAATTAACATGTTTCTCGTCTAATTGAATAGGAAAAAAACATTACTAGGAGGAACATTTGTAGACCTCTTTCTTTTAAAGCCTTGTGAATTTCTGAATTACTTTGCATCTCTAATGGTTCTGTGTTTGCATTACTTTATGGTGATAGGTATTTAAATCTTAGTAGGGAAGAGAGTGGGCTTGTTGACATATGTAGTTTCATATTTGGCAGTCACTTCGACAAATGGAGCAAGAGAATGCAAAAATGCTGAATGCAAAGGGAGAACTCAGTGAAGAAAATGCAATTACATATGAAAAACTGAGAAAATCTTATGAACACTTATTCCGGAGCGTCTCTTCGTATGTTTTTTCCTGAAGCCTTGATATAGCTCATATTTGGTCTTGCAAACTTAGAATGTTATGTTTTTTCTCCTTTCAATAGATGTTATCATGTTTATTCTTGAAGAATTGGATTTAAAAAAAAATATTTCTCTAGGGGTTTTAAATTAGGCAAGACTTTTGGTTTTAAATTCTTGCTGTTTGAAGACTTACCTTAAGAGTAGGCAAGACTTTTGGTTGCCATTTAATGTCATGTTAGATTTGAAAACAATGAAAAAGAGGGGGAGAAAATTACACTGTATCTTTATGTTCCTGGTGCAAAAGCTATCTTGGTAATTTGCTAAGTTTCCATGATGTTATTTCATCTTGAAACCTTAATATTTCATTCATCGCAGTTTGCTAGTCCAGGTGGTGAGACTAGTTGGTTTGCCGGGGTCACTGCTCCTTTATAATTCTATATTGAAGCCCCTAACTCAATGGGAGGGATGTTAATAGAGGTACTAGGATTGAGATTTACAAAACTTATATAAAAGTCTCATGGATTGAGCCAAGGGAGCCCCCAACTCCACAACTTCTCTTGTACTTCCATTCCTACCTTCATTTTCAAGACTACCACCTCTGCACCTTGTATATTAGAATGCATCTAACTTATAGCTGGAGAGTTCCTTGAGCTTGATACAGGCTTGTTTCCATCAGCTACGTGTGATGTCCCGTTCCCAAGAGTAGGCTAGCAGGGAGTGACTTAGTAGTCTATTTGCTCCCGTAGACTATAATCAGGCACAAACAGGGAACAAGAGGAGAAATAAGGGTGATTTGGTGGCTAAACGATGAATTAAGCTAAAAAGCATAAGAAAAGTCATTTAAGCCTAAGCCAACGAAGAAATAGAATGAAAAGCTGTTAAGGGGGGACTTAATTAATTAATTACTCACCTTAGGAGGAAAAGCGCCTAGCTTAAGTGATGTCAATGGTGAATTAGATCGAGAAGAGTATAAAGGGAGGAATTCGACCTAATTCCTCATTATGTTATGATTTGATGTTGATATATTTGCAGAGGAGGAGGAAATCAACCCCCTTGTTGTTTTGTGGATTTCTGGAGGAAACCACCACCATTGATCGGTTTCAGTGTTGAGAGACACACCCTAGCCTATCAGAGATACCATCCAGGTATTTCACCGTGCATTACAGGTATCCAATTCAGTGATTGCGCAGCTTAGGTAGTGAGGGCACAAGGGTTAGAGAGAGGGTTTGTGTGGCCGCTTGAGACAGTTCAGTATTTTGCCGATTCCTTCCAACCAATTAGAGAGTTAGCCATGGCGCACCTATTGAAACACCTGTCGTTAGTTTCCGACGGTGGAATCTCCTAGAAAGAAGAAAACAATCATTCAGGGTGCAACTCTTGAGAAAGTACATTTGGGGTTCTGGGGGGTATTCTGGAGCAGATTCGAGGAAACCCTTCCGACCCATTACATAGGAGGCCAGCACAATCGTTTCGACCCATACATCGTTAGATTTCGCCAGTGGAATCACTAGGGCGCACTTCCACAACCCAGGAGGTGCGCAAACCCCAGGGGGTGACATTCAAAGCTTCAGAGGTAAAAAGATCCAACCTCTGAAGGGGGTGACATACCGCTAAAACAATTAATGAATGGAACACACATGCGAAAATCACCAAGCATGTCACACATTAACTCAAACGCATCCAGAAACCCCCAGAGTATCAGACTTCAGTGACAAAACCATAGTTCAGCAGTAAATATCCAGATCAACTGGATCAGGGATATTTCAGTGGTATCAAAGCCTTCTTCCTGCCAACCTTTGAAGAAGTGCTTCTCATGACCACATGATTCCGGGAACAGGTGAAGAATACCTAGAGGGTCGAGGACATATTGGGGACGAGTACAATCAGTATCGCAGAGGTCATAGTAGAGATATGAGTGATAGAAATCGAAGGGATTACACCCCCTTCCACACTCAGTCAGATACAGAGCCAGAGATAGAGGACATAGAGCATATCAGTTCAGACACAGAGGCCGAGATAGAGGGGACTATGGGTGACAGGCGTGAGACACCCGAGGGCAGGGGGAAAGGCCCCGAGACACATATTGACAATACGCAGGCCATGTTGAATGACCTAGCTAGGGGACAGAGAGACCTGATGATTGCCATACAACAGATGACCATTAGTGCACAGATGCTCCACCATAGCATGAGCACTACAGGTGCCAATGCCGCAGGAGGGCCGAGTGGTTCAGGAGGACACCAGGGAGGTGGGGCCAGTGGCTCCAGTGGATCTCAGGGCGGGGCTAGTCCAAACCCTTCACCAGTCCGAGCTTACACATCGTCTGGGAGGATTCCCCGACCTTTATACCCATAGTTCTAGGCAGGACAATCATTGGGACAGCCAAGGCAGATAGGAGGACAACCGAGTCAGGGATAGGTGGTGCCACAGGATCCGTTCGGGGAGTACAGGAGAGACTACTTGGCACTAGGATTGGAGTTCCATGTAGACATGAGTTTGATGGACTACTGTTCGATAAGATATTGAAACAGACCCTGGGAGGCACCGAGCAAACTCACAACATGGTTTTCATCAAGAAAGTGGGAAAGCTGAACACTCCTACTTTCGACGGATCATCACGTTGCTCAGCTCAGGCATGGGTTCAAAAGCTTGACACATACTTCAAGCTTAACCCAATGACAGAGTCAGAAGCCATCAGCTTCGCCACATTGCACTTGGAGGGGGAGGGCCACGAGTGGTGGTATCATGGGCTGGTGACGTTGGGTCACAACCACATTACTTCATATTTGGAGTTCATTGAGAGATTGATGGAGAGATTTGACAGGAGAGATCCAGAGCTCCACTTCAAGGACCTCACACAGTTGAGGCAGACCGGATCAGTTGAGGCCTTCATCTCAGAGTTCCAGCGGAATGTAGTGGTTGTATCTGATATATCAGAGCACAGACTAGTGATGCTGTTCACTGAGGCATTGACAGAACCATTGAGGGGTTGGGTTAAGGCTTTCAAGCCTCACACCTTATAGGAGGCCATTGTGCGCATGAGAGACATGGGGGGCTCAACGCTAAAACCAAAAACCTTTACCAAACCCTTTGTACCACAGAGAGACACGGATCAAAGAAATCCTCAAAGGGAATGGAAGGGTAAGCCCAAATTGGATGATGACATGAGACAAGAGTTGATGAGGAAGAAGCTTTACTTATTTTGTAGAGACCCTTGGGTCGCAGGGCATAGATGCATGGGAAAGGGACAGATCCACTACATTGAAGTGGAATCAGGCAAACAATGATTCAGAGGATGAGACCACACATGGGCCATAGCAGCAGCCGAAGAAACCTTAGATACCAGTAGAGGCATCGCCCAAGGAGGAGACCAGACCTCGTAGAGAGGTGAAAGGGGGAACCATAGCAACCCTTTCAGGAGTACCCAGGTACAACACTCTCAGGTTCAAGGGCCTTGTACAGGGGCAACGCATGACCGCTTTAGTTGATGGTGGGGCCACCCACAATTTCATAGATGTGTCCTTGGTATCCAGGAGGGGTTTACGCACTAAGGAGTTAGAGGGATTCCACGTGGCAGTGGCAGATGGATACACAATGACATACTTGGACATAATCCCAGACCTAGAGGTCAAACTAGGCAACTACACCATGACAAATACTTTCTATGTAGTTGACCTGTCAGATACTGATGCAGTATTAGGGGTACAATGGCTATATTCCTTAGGGGAGATTGGGTTCAACTACCAGACGTTGACCACGAGCTTCAGAGACGCCAGTGGATCGAGAGTGGTACTGAGAGGCATGTCTACAGGACCACCACGAGCAGTATCCGCAAAAAGGATGGAGCAGATCTTTTGTCACGGTGATGTTGCCTATGCAGCAAAGTGTTTGATCACCACACAGAAGGATTCAGAGGGCAGAGAGCATTACCATCCACAATTCAGAGAGCTTCTGAGTTAGTATGAGCCAGTGTTTGGGCCGATACCACCAGGGAGATCACCAGATAGGGGATTTGAGCACATGATCGAGTTGGAGGCAGGGGCTACACTGGTGATCACTGCGCCCTATAGGCACCCCAAGAGATTCAAGGACGAGATTGAGAAATCAATAAAAGAATTGCTTGCGATGGGGCACATCAGGCCCAACACGAGTCCTTTTGCCTCTTCAGTCTTTTGGTACCGAAGAAGGATGGCACATTGCGGATTTGCATTGATTACAGAGCTCTCAACAAGAAAACGATCAAGAACAGGTACCCCATTCCGCGCATAGATGAGTTGATGGACATATGCACAGATTCGAAAGCGCATTTGTTGGTAGAATACTCCAAAAACAAATTTGCTTGTGAGGTGATGGATGGATAGGTAGTTGATGATAGATACCGAGTACTAGATGATGTTCTTTTCTACAAGGACCGGATCTACTTGGTTCCATAATCTACCTTGAAGGGAAAGATTCTGAAGGTGTGTCATGATTCTCCTGCAGTCGAGCATCAAGAGTACTTCAAAACTTACAAGCAGATCAGGAAGAGATTCTCATGGAAGGGTCTCAAGGATGATGTACTGACACACATCCGAGAGTGCACGACTTGTCAGCAGAACAAGTCCGAGCAGATACACCCTGTAGGGTTACTTCAACCTCTACCCATTCCGGAGCAGAAATGGGAGAGCATTTCTATGGATTTCATTACGGGCCTTCCTTGAGTGCAGGGCAGGGACTGTATATTTGTGGTGGTCGACAGGTTGACCAAATTTGCACATTTCTTTACCATTCCCACGGACTACAAGGCCATACAGGTAGCAGAGTTGTTTTTTAGAGAGGTATTCTAGTTGCACGACTTACCCAGGCAGATAGTCAGTGATAGAGATGGGCGCTTCATCAACGTGTTTTGGCAGGAGATTTTTCGGTTGGCAGGCATAGAGTTAGTCATGAGTACCAGCTACCACCCACAGATAGATGGGAAGATAGAGATTGTCAACAAATGGGTGGAGGGGTATCTGAGAAACTATGTAGGAGGGAAGCCACGCACATGGGTGAAATGGTTGTGTTGTCGTCCTTATACACACTTGCAAACGTGAGGTAAGTCCTGCTCACTTAGTGTGTCCTTGGAGGCACAATGCCTAGGTTCAAAGCCCATGCTGTCACTTTGGCTTGAACCTCTTCCGTCTAGGCTTACTCCTAGGGAAGCCAAGGGGGGTAGACCCTAGTTACTAGATATGATTAAACTTGAAGTTCTAGGAGTTGGTTTTAATTTGTTAGAAGGTTGGGGGAAGACTAACCTATGATGCAAAGGCAGCAATGCAAGATGAAAGATTTACTTATGTCAAGAAAACCTTTCCCTAAGTCAACTAAGACTAGTGCCTAAGGTTGGGCAAATGGGTCAACTAAAGTTAAGGGTGTTTGATTACAAGAGATTTACAAGTTACTTAGAAAGGTTCAACAAAGAATGAAAGGATAGTACAACAACTATGAACAAGAGATACAAGATACAAAGATAACCAAGTGCTTAAATGTGTAGGTACTCAAAGATATTTAAAACATAAAGATCATCCACATCAAGCCAAGCATGCCCCAATAACACTTACTCTATTGGACTACTTTTCAATGGCAAGCACAAGCACTCAAGATCCAACAAGAAGATGCCTCCAAATGGGATGCGCTATCTCTTGAGGGATCACACCATAAAGAGCATATAATTAAGGAAATACTTGAAAGAACAAATACTCAACAATACTTAGTTAATTATCCCACAAGGCATAGAAATGTTACTTGCATAAGAAAATGAAAGAAATTATGTGTTTCCAAGCAATGTTTTAAACAACCATAAGATATACCCAAGAAAGAGATTGCCTAAAACACTAAGTGGTTAAGGGTTGCTTAAATATTTTAAAGATTTTAATTTCCCACCCCCTAACTAAGTGTTGAACCAAAATCCTCCTCCCCCAATTACCAAATGGCTGCTGGATGCTCAAGAAGTGAGGCAACGAGGCCTACCCTAGCTTCATAGGTCAACCCTAAAGACCCGAGTACTCCCGGAAAGGATGCTGCGCGCCGTGAGACCGTCCTCGGCCTAGCACCTTCCGTTGTCTTCCTCAAGCCCCGTTTTAGATGGCGAAGATGGTTGATTTAGGTGTCCTATTAAGTCTAATATATTATTATGCCTTAGGACTAAGTTTTTAGGTGTGTTTAAGAGTGTTTTAGTGACTTTTACTTGCTCGAAATTAGTGAATTAGGCCCAAAACCGAAACTTCAATCAGTTACTAAAGTTTTCTTAAACCATGAAATTATAGCATTCAAACAATGTAAGAAACTTGAGATAATAGCTGAATTGAAAGGTTATCCTTATACCATATGATTAAAGTCTTAAAACAAGAAGAAACTTGAGATAAATGAATGAAAAGGAAGGCAAGAACAACTTGCCAAAGAAAAGAAAAGGTGCTTTAGTTTATCACCACTTAACCATAATTGTTATTGCATGAAAGTAAAGTGCTAAGAGATGAAAAGTGTTTGCTGAAATTAAAGTGTGTCCCTACACCACATACATGCTTCACATACACTTCACAAATAGAAGATGGCAAATGGCCTTAAAGATGAGTTGATTTCAAATTAAGAGGATTACTTCTTAAGCCATTATCAATGCATTAAATCATGTGTATGTTGGATTAGAGCATATGTAATGAAACTTGAAGAAATCTAAAACATGTAAAAGAGATTATGCCTTAAAGGCTTAAGCTAAGATTTAGTGTGTGTATGAGATCTACCTCTAGAATATTTTAATCACTTAAGCATGAGTAAACCATCAACACATAACTAATTTAGCTAACTTGAAATGAAAGGCAAAAGGACAAACCACTTACAATGGCACAAGGTGGAGGCTAAGCCTACCTTTATTGTGCCAAAGAGGGTTGAAAAAGAGAAACAAACTAACTATGATTAGCACAAGTAGCCACACATCCTTGCCCTAGTGACAAGTGGGGCAAAGAAAAAGAAAAATGCTTAAAAATACAACTATGCCCTAGCCTTACGATTTTGGGGATTTCTCTCCCAAGGTGTAGGCAGAACATATTATTTACAACAAATGAAATTATACACAAGAGAATAAACTTCAAAGAACTCACCAAAAATGCTAGAAAAATGAAGGAGAAGGGTGAGATTCTTTACCAACCCAAAGGAGAGACCTTTGGGAGTGTTGTGTGACCAAAAGTGGGTTGCAAAATCCCTTGACCTGATAAGAACCTGCAAAAATCAGCAAGCTATTGCTTGCTGGAAATGCTGCACACAACAAAAAAAGTGAAGAAAAATTTCTGTTTTAGGGTAGAAATTTTCACATAAAAATTTAAAGTGAAAATTTGAATTTTTTGACCTATCTATGAAGGTTAGCAAACTAAAATAATGGAATGATAAGAATACAAATTTAGATCAACAAAGAGAATGGAATTTGAGAAAGTATTGAGGGTAGACTCCTCCTTGAGGCTATCCAAACAAACCCTAGAGGCAAACCTACAAAACTTCAAGCAAAACGTGAGCCATTCTAGTAGATAATATGGTTGAATGAGCTAACAATATAAAATACTTTAAACTACTAGCCACCCAACATATATAGATCAACAATAATACTATTTGTTCAACCTACCCAAGTAAAATACTTTACTCAAGAGATCTACTCAATACAACACAAGATACAAAAGTCACAACATCACCTCATGTGCAAGAAGAAACAAGAGTACTCTTTGTTGCTTCAAAAATCCTCCAAAGTTTCTTTATTAATCCAAGGGGAAAGTCTTGAAACAATGAATTGCTCCAAAACCCTCAAGAGCAAAGAGTGGATGCAAGATGGAAAAGGAGAGAGAGATGAGATGGAGATCAAGTAGCATAACCTTAGCTCAAGATATGGTGAATAAATGAGGGAGGAGAGGGTTCTATTTATACTTGGAGAGGCAAAGTTACCGCTCTTGGATCAATGCCAAGTGTCCACCACCAAGCACAAGAGAGAATCCCAAGGAGGGGGGCGGAACCCTAGGGTTTTGGCTAGGGAAAATGAGTTGGATGTGGGTTGTGAGGTGTGGGGATCAAGAAAAAGGGTGACTTGGAGGGATAGTAAGGGCGCACTACTAGATGGAGGGGCCCCCAACTCTTTAAAAAACGATTTTCTAGGGTTTCCACATGAGGGGGGGCGTAAATCCCTCTAGGGGGCGTGAGGGTTCAAGTGATGTGAGTGGGTGAGGGGGTTTAAAAGGTTGGTTTAAGTTGGTTTGGGTAGGTTTAGGTTAGGAAATATCTCTTTTACCTTTTTCCATCTTTACATCGCCCTTTTAACTCAAAATTACAAAATTGATATTTTATCAATGTCATGACTTAGCAATTAAAATTGATGTTTTTGACTGACTGAGACTCCTGGTGGACAAACACCTAACAAAAGTTGTCCGACTGAGCTGAAACTTTGTACAAGCGTGTAGGGGGTCTCATTCCATTTCTTTTGAGCACAAATACCCCTATCAAAAGTCCAAGGACCTAGTTTTTACAATTTTTGCTCAAAAATAATTAATTAATTAAATAATTAAACCTCCAAACTTAGGAAAATTTAATTAAAAATTAAGTCATTAATTTTTTTTTTTATCTAGACTCGTCGGAATTCTGCGAAACTTTCTAAGATGTCATACATGGTCATTTACACCATTCCTAAACAATAGTTACCAGAGGATAAGCCCATTAGAACGCCTTTCACCACTTTGGATGAATTATTGCTGGTGTGAGGGCAAAACTCAAGGGAAATTAATAAGGCTGAAAAGCCCAATTAATAACCCGAGGATAAAAAACCCTCGGTGAAAGGAACTCTCCCAATGAATCCATCCCAAGGTAACTGACCTAACTATGACCCATGCAGACCTATTACATTATTAACCCACGCAGGGGTGCGGAAATTCCATTTACAAAAATACGTGCTGGAGGCATAAATTGCCCAGTAGAACCAAACTGTCTTCGACATATTAGCATCTGATGATGCATATCTTCATGGCACATGGAGTTGACCCCCTAGTTGGATAGGTGGTCAACAGGTTGCACATGGGTGAGTATTGTTACAACACGACTTATCATATGTCTATCAGAATGTCACCATTTAGAGCATTGTATGGATACGATGCACCCTCTTTTGTGGAGACTGTGTTTGGGTACAATAGGGTCCCGGGGGCCAAGGATTGGGTGGAGGAAAGCCAGAGGATTCTACGGGCAGTGAAGGAAAACTTGCAGGCAACTCAGAACCAACAAAAGATCTATGCAGACAGGCAGAGGGTAGAGCGCAGTTTCGAGGTAGGGGATTTGTTTTTTCTATGGTTACAGCCATACAGACAGTCCTCCTTGAAGAGGAGTGGAGCAGAGAAGCTGAAGCCAAAATTTTATGGGCCATACAGAGTCATCAGGAGGGTAGGCGAGGTGGCATACGAAATAGAGCTACCGGAGGGTAGCAAGATTCGTAACGTCTTTCACGTTCTTGCCTTAAAAAGGCAGTGGGACAACAGGTCAACATTTCAGAGGAGTTGCCACCCTTGGATGAGGAGGGCCAGTTGGAGCTAGTGTCGGAGGAGGTGCTCGAGCAAAGAGAGTGCAGGTTGAGGAGCAGGGTCATCAGGGAGTGCTTGGTTAAATGGAGAGGTCTTCTAGTGGAGGATGCCACATGGGAGGGAGAGCATATTTTGCAGCACCCGAGATTGATGTTGCTTGAGGACAAGCAATCTCGGGAAGGGAGGACTGTGATGTTCCGTTCCCAAGAGTAGGCCAGGAGGGAGTGACTTAGTAGTCTATTTGTTCTCGTACACTATAGTCAGGCACAAATAGGGAACATGAGGAGAAATAAGGGTGATTTGGTGGCTAAACGATGAATTAAGCCAAAAAGCATAAGAAAAGTCACTTAAGCCCAAGCCAACGGAGAAATAGAATGAAAAGGTGTTAAGGGGGGACTTAATTAATTAATTACTCACCTTAGGAGGAAAAGCACCTAGCTTAAGTGATATTAATGGTGAATTAGACCGGGAAGAGTATAAAGGGAGGAATTCGACCTAATTCCTCATTATGTTATGATTTGATATTGAGATATTTGCAGAGGAGGAGGAAATCGACCCCCTTGTTGTTTTGTGGATTTCTGGAGGAAACCACCACCATTGATCGGTTTTGGTGTTGAGAGACACACCCTAGCCTATCGGAGATACCATCCAGGTGTTTCACCATGCATTACAGGTATCCAATTCAGTGATTGCGCAGCTTAGCCAATGAGGGCGCAAGGGTTAGAGAGAGGGTTTGTGTGGCCGCTTGAGACAATTCAGTATTTTGCTGATTCCTTCCGATCCATTAGAGAGCTAGCCAGGGCGCACCTATTGAGACACCTGTCGTCAGTTTCCGATGGTGGAATCTCCTAGAAAGCAGAAAATAGTCATTCAGGGCGCAATTCTTGAGGAAGTACATTTGGGGTTCCAGGGGGTATTTCGGAGCAGATACGAGGAAACCCTTTCGACCCATTACAGAGGAGGCCAGGACGATCGTTTCGAGCCATACATTATCAGATTCCGCTGGTGGAATCACTAGGGCGCACTCCCACAACCCTGGAGGTGACATTTGAAGCTCCAGAGGTCAAATCTTTAGTCCAACAGTCATCAGGATCAGCCTAGAGGCCAGGGCGCTTCTTTTGAGACAGTTTCTAGTCCATTCCGACAGGTATCGCCATCAGGGCGAGTTTTCCAGATTCTGCAGCAGTTACCGTGAGCTTCCAGACTGCATTTTGTTGATCTATCTGTGCATGCACAGATGTAATATTCCCGACCAAATCTGACATAAAAAATCAGATCTAACTGGTTGAGAACTTTCGTCAAACACTTTGCGTGTTTGCTCAAAGTTCTTGGGTAAATTGACTCTCTTGTTGTCCCAACTCTCAAGAAAGATTATTGATGTGTTTAAAAGGTCAGTGGGATGAGTTCCAACCTCCTTAGAACCTCCAAAGTGTCTGCTTTTATGATTATTTGTTTGCTGTTATGTATATGACAGTTTTCTCATTGAGACATTATGTCAAACAGATTGCATGCATGGCTGGAGCTTGCATTTCCATCCATGTTTTTGAGTTTAATCTTGTATAAAACAACATGAAATCATATGGAACATAGACTAGAGTAAGCATAAGAGTAAATGCAAGAAATACACAACAAAAGCACAAATACCTCCACACAATCCTTGCTTGTTTATTTATTATTAATGGCTGTCCAATGGTAGTAATTTCCAGATCTGATATAAGTAATACAACGACCACTTTATTGGCCTATAATGGCTCCAAAAGGCAAGGAAATAGTGTCAATGATCCTCCTTTTCGATCCCCAAATGATGGCTGCCGAAAAGAGATGTTATATCATGAAAAATCCACAAATTCCATACCCATAAATGTGCCTTCCTTGTTGCTTATGCCCTACTGAAATATGCACAATAAATATGATGTAAAATCTTCATGAAATGGCTGCAACTTGTAGATCTGATGATGGCTAACTCATATATGAAGATCCCTTGGCTGTAGATGACAAATCTGCTCACAAATCACTGGATCTCAAATCTCCAATACACCCTCCTTCATGAAATTCGCCCCACTGGTAGAAGAAATGAATGGCCCGATGAAGACCCTCAAACACTGTTGTAATAAGGCTCTATGGTGATGGCTAGCGACCCTGGAGTGAGATCTACTGAGAATCTGATCACGTCTGTGCAAATCGAACCACTCTCTCAAGATGGGTGCGCCTTAGCTCTGTAGAAACCCTCCAATAATTTGCCCTGCCTCCACAAAGGCTCCTGGAACTGAATAGATCTGATGTAGAATGGTGAGGGAGGAATCTTTCACCTGCGTGACCAAGCTTGGACCAGGTTGGGTGGGATCTTTCACCACCGAGCTGATCTCTAGGGTTTGTTCAGTCAAAACCCTCAAAACCCCCAAGTGCATGGGCTCACTAGCAAGAAGCCAGATATCAAACTGATAATCAACATAATGAGATAATAGAGGCTCCTATCTCTCTTTTATCCTCCCTGTTCACCTTGTCTCTCCAAGTGACTTTTACTTCATTTTATTGTTAATTAATTAATTAATCTTTTTACCTCTAAAAAGTGATTTATCCCTCCTTGTGGCTTCTCTGGCCACTGAAAGTCACTTCTCATCATCCTATCCTGTAGTGCTATTCCTCCCGATTCCGATGAGCTATTACACTAAGAGGTTCCTCCAAGTATTATGCCCAATATGACCTTCTTTGTGAATTTAATTAACATATAGCCCATAATAACTCAAAATTACGGAAATCGTCGGAATGCAACGGAACCAAAGCCAAGCTGTGCAAAATGGATCCTGATGATGAAATATGATGAACGATGCAAGTTGGGCCCAATAAAACCCCTCAATAGCTCCTGTACTCGCTATCACCCCTATCTGGCTACCATGGTCAACATAACACTCTGTAATGGAATAATGTCCAAAAGTGGGGACATTACAATAGATCAGCCTTCATTCTTCGGATCACAGGTCTTTTTTGTTAGTTGATTTGTATTCCAGTGACGATCCATGAGATCTAATTGACGATTAGCATATCTGCTTCCAACTTATTATTGTATTTCCTGCTTTTTCCTCATTATATATATTAGTGAGCTGTGTTGTCCTTATTTCGCATGCATTATCTTTATACCGCTAAAACAATTAATGAATGAAACACACATGCGAAAATCACCAAGCATGTCACACATTAACTCAAACGCATCCAGAAACCCCCAGAGTATCAGACTTTAGTGACAAAACCATAGTTCAACAGTAAATATCCAGATCAGCTGGATCAGGGATATTTCACTACGAATGTAGATAGATCATCATATTTTGAGTGAGCATCGCACTTGCAGACTTTGTATTTTGGAGCTGGAGTCTGAAGATCATTTCATTTTCGGATGCACTATTGATCATGAGATTTGTAGTTGACATTGTTTCTTTTTATAAATTTGCAGGTTTCCTTGAGGAATTTTGTACTGTATGAGGACCATTGATCATGAGATCTGTAGTTGACGTTGTTACTTATGTAGAGATTTGCATGTTTCCTTGGGGAATTTTGTACAGGACGAGGACTGATTATGTCTTTCCTTGTTCGTTTGTGTTGTTGCTACATCTCTAGGAAAATATTCTCAGAGACAGGTCTTCCCATACTGCCAATTTCAGAAACTTCATATCTTAGTCTCAGCCTCTAGGTGATCAATGTTGCAAGAGTTCTGTTGTGGGGAAAATGTGTCGTCATTCCAGCACATAACTGCCAATCTCCTTTGATAACACTCAAAGGCTATGAAGTGTTGATTTCTTAATGATCAAGAGTGTCTCAATTCTCCTATTATAGGAGTTGCATAAGGTTTTGTCAAGTATCTGATTTGGACAGGGTGATAACGCACAGGAGCGATAGATGTTGAAGTGTCAGTGAAATCCAAGAGCCATGGTTTCCTCTGATTTAACCACTGGCTTGAAACATCTCTTTTCATGCTTTTGAGGTTAAAACAAGTACCTGTGCAAGTTCATCTTGCTATAATTCTTTTTCACTTTCGGTATGGTTTTGTGTTTGGTTTCTTTGTTTACACTCAGGCTTGAAGCAGATTTTGTGAATCATTTAGGCTTCACAAAGTGTTACTTCTCCAGATGTTTGATTTTCCTTAAACTGACCTAAGCCTGAAACAAACATTGCCATGTTTCTATGCAGATCAAGCATGATTTTCATCTTTCTCCCTAAGCCCGAAACAGATATTACCAAGCTTCTAGGGGGCAAAAGAGTATGAAGGTTGATGTTGAGAGTAACTTGAGACAGAACTCACTAGTTATTTACTAGACAGAGTTGAAGTGGCATTATTAAGCTCAATGTTGTTTTATTGAACGTTGCAGAAATGGATAGGATTGTGTCAAATTTGCAAGTTTTCTTTTGATCCTGATATTCTAAGTTAATCTCAAAACAGAGAATTTATCAATGAAATCCGGAACGTTTACTTCCTCTTGTCAACAATAATCATGACAGACCATCAATTTAATGAAAGAAAAGAAAAAAAATGAAATCTATGATATTTTACTCATTCCAGGAAGTTTTAAAATGTTAATCCAACAAAGAAATTCAAGATAGGCTCTGGGGTGTATAGCCCAAGGTGTGGGCTTTCTGCCCATCTCTATGTCACCATGACCATATATGTCAAAACCAAGCCCATTTGTCCATCGTCCAAGGTCTTGTAGATATGAGAGCCCATGTCTGAATGTGGCAAGCCACTGCTCTGCATCACACATGCCAAAATCCTGTAATAAAAGGGCACAATGTCCTGAGTGAAAGCCTAGGGCGTCCTTCAGAAAACCACGTCAGGGCCATCCAAATCAAAACAGAATATAAAATCAGGTAAAACAATGTTCATAAGAGATATTAGTCTTTAAGTCATGCAAAGTAAGCTATTACTTAAGATATAAGCCACATGAATAATTCACCTCAGTATCCCCTTCAAGTATCACACTGGCTCAGGACTTTATGTGAGTTGGCAAGTTTGAATATGGGAGGGCCTTCATCAAACCCTATTAGGTGTGCCAACCAAGACGGTGAAAGAAAAGACCCAGGTAGAGGGATAGGTCTTGAGGGAAACAATGAAAGAAAAGAACCCTTAAAGAGTAAGTGTGATAGTGGTACGTGTTGGGCTTACTTCATGGCTTATGGTGTCATTAAATCCATTTCTATGAGCGATTCTATAGAGGGAGCGCTTGCTGCTTGAGGTACCCTTTCCTCTGTACTTTTTGCATTTCGAGCCCCTTCATTGCCTTTTGATACCCATTTATTGCTTTGCAAGCCCCCTTTACAACTTTCAAGCTTTATTCTTTTATTTTTTTACTGGGATAAAGTCCTATTATAGATGTGCATTCAGTGCATTAGGACAAGGGACGATTACCATTAGAAGGGGTAGAGCTCAAGTTGGCCTTTGGCTTTTATAGGTGGCCTTTATAATTTTTTTAATATATAGGAGTTGCATCAACCTTTGGGCCTTTAGCCCATTCTTCTCATGAAAGAATGAACCATGACTCATTACTGAAGTAAAGTACATTGTGACAGGCTCTAGGATGGAAAGTCTTAAGTATGGTGGGGAACAAAATGTTACCGTTGTGAGGCCCCCCCGGTAGTACCCCTTTTCCTTGGGTGGTGACATCACGGGACTAGGGCACAAAAGCTAACCACCAAGGTGAAACAAGGCAACAAACATAACTTCTTGAGCCGGTGATCCATTATCCAACTTCAATCAATGATCCTCATCCACATGTCTAGTACATTAAGCACAACACTTCGCATCAAAGAAGGACTAACATACCTCATGGCGATGCCGGCTTACCATCTCCCATACATTGAGTTGTCTGGATGTTATGAGCTTGGCTGATAACAGTAAAAGACAATCTGAGGGGGGCTATTGGACTGCTATTCGTGGACATGTCGATCATCATCATGGTTGGGATCATTGTCTCCATTGAGGGCCATGAGACATGATCTCCTCTAGTTACCCCTAGGCATGGGGGGGTAACATTTCCCATTGCATTGATTTGATGCTAGAGGACATGGGAAAAATTTCTTGGATCAAGGAAACTATTGAGTGAGCTCGGAGTGTTACAATATATATATATATAATCATACATATGTTCTTACACTCACGAGACAGTTCACAAGGATCAAAGAGTTGGTTTGTCCCGCTATCACACGTTTTGCGACCTAGCTTCATTTCTCTTCAGTCTCTCCACAAATCTATGTTGGAGCTACAGAGGATGTTTCTGTCAGATGAGTGGAATTCTTGTGTCTATAGCACTAAAGTCGCTGGGCAAGCCATAGCCTGAATTGTGAGACATGATCAGAGGTTTTGGATGGGAGTGGAAGAGTTGTGTGCTGTCAGTGAACCTTTGGTAAAGGTTCTTCACTGGGTTGATGGTGAGAAGCCCACAATTGGCTACTTGTATGAGGCCATGGATAAGGCCAAGGAAGCTATCTATTGATACTATGAGGACAAGGGGGAAGAGGGATTCACTAGACGAGCCGAGATATGAAGTGTGATTGATGAGCGATGGAACAACACTCTCCATTGTCCTATTCATGCAACATGTCTCCACCTCAACCCCGCATACTCTTATGCATGTGGATTTAGGTTTGATGCAGAGGTTATGGATGGATTTTTCCAATGTGTTCAGAGGATGCTATTGACTCCCACTGAAAGCTCAGAGATTTCCAAACAAATTGATATCTATAAGCTCAATGCTGGGACATTTGGGTATGATATGGCTATCCAAGACATGATTGCTAAGATGCTAGGTAAGCTGCAAGTAAAATTTGTTTCAAACTTTCAAATTTCAATGTCTTTCCTCTCTATCTATTTGTTACTCAATGAAAATATAATTTGTTGTCTTTCCTTTCCATTTATTTGCTGTAGATGTTTGGTGGGAAAACTATGGTAGAAGAGTCCTAGAGTTTTAAAAACTTGCCATTCGAGTGTTGAGTCAAACTTGCAGATCTTTTGGGTGTGAGCACAACTGGAGTGTCTTTGAAAAGATACACTCCAAGAAGCGCAACAGGTTAGAAATATTCAAATTAAAATTTAATTTTTTTATAATTTCATTAATTTTAATTTATGCCCATGGGACATCATCCTCTAATTACAAATTGGCCCTCATACAGGTTAGATGTCCACTGCCTATGACATGGTCTATGTCTACTACAATCTCATGTTGTGGGTTGTTGTTGATTGCAACTTTGTGAGACATTCTCCAGGTCGTTCTCCTCTGGATTGAGTTGAGATGATCTGTGAGAGAGCCCATGTGTTGGGTGTGATCCTGTGATGGGTGTGTGTCAGACTCTGGACTGAGTTGTGATGACGTGTGGTCTCTTGTCTACTCCTCTGGAATGAGTTGAGATGACTTGAGATGGTCTCCTGCCTTGTACTCCTATGGACTGAGTTGAGTCGGCTTGAGATGGTCTCCTGCCTTGTACTCCTATGGACTTAGTTGAGTCGGCTTGAGATGGCTCTCTAGATGGTACTCCTATGGACTTAGTTGAGTTGATCTGTTGAGAGTGATGTCCCTGTGGCTGAGCACATGTGGACGTGTCTCTAGTGGCAGAGCACTAGAGGATGTGTGACTTCCCTGTGGCTGAGCACAAGTGGACGTGTCCCTAGTGGCAGAGCACTAGAGGATGTGTGAGATCCCTTGCTATATTGTCAGAGAGTGAGGCTTTGGTAAAACCCTAATTGTGTTGTAAAGGGTACAAGTCGGCCCCACCATGTAAAAGATAATTAGTATTTTGTAATGATTAATTATATTTGCAAGTTGTACATGTCGACCCTATTGTGCCAATGGACACATCCATTTGATGCGTCTAGGTCATGTATAAATAAAGAGTGAGATCCCCATTTTGGATCACACTCAATTGTCATGAGTTAGAAGTCTGAAATTTGGGGCGCACTTTTCTAGGCACCAACTTCCTCAGTCATAGCAACACCCTCTTGTGTGCACTAGGTTTGGTGGTGGATGGTGGATTTTCTCTTGGAAATATAAGCAAAAGATTGCTGGGTTTTTCCCTTGGTTGAGAAGGGTTTTCCCAGGATATTTCTGGTGTCTTTTGTGCATGGTTATTCTTCTTGTGATCTTGGTTTACTGCAACTATTGTATTGATGCTGCAGTCATTGTTTATGGTTAAGTTCATGCTAAATTGAAAATAAACTACATGCTTGAGCCAACCATAAAAAATTCAACATGGGTGAGGCAGATAAACAAAGTACCCAACACAGATGCCATTTCATTGAATGCGCTTGACACCACGAGTCCGTGGAGGATGGAGACCGAGAGGCCTGTCATGGAGGAGGCACCTGAGTGGTTGGAGCGTAATGCTGATGAGTTGGAGGAGTTATCAGAGGATGTTCCACTTCCAGGAGAGACAAATTTGGAGCAGGAGGACATTGAGAGTTTGCCGTAGCCATTGTCACGATGTCCAGAGAGACTGCCAACTAGGGGAAGAGGCGGAAGACATCCCACTTCATCTTCCACCTTATCCCTAGGAGTTGCACCTTCCACCTTAGGCTTAGCCTCGACACGTCCACCTATTGCTTCTAGAGGAAAAGTGCCAGCGCTGAACTTTGCCAGTAAAAAGGGTAGAGGGGATCGTTGATATCTTAGTGCATCATGATTAGCCTTGTAGGCTTGTAGTATCTAGATGCCTCATGATGATCATCTCATGAGATACATTTATTTTTGTTTTGATGTGATTTCAGATTATGTATTATCCTACCAGGAATTATGACTCAGGAGTTAGGACAGATATCATATTTCAGTATCGATGTTTGATGGACCACTTGACATCTTATACATATTATATTGCAGTTTTATTTTCATATTTATGTGACAATGTCTTTGTTTGATATTGATGTTGCTTTATAATTTAAAAAATTGAAAAAAAATGATTATTTTTGTATTTTTTAAAATTTCCTGATAATTTCCGACATTTTCCTCAATATTTCCAATAATTTCAATTTTGGACCCCTGCCAATAAATTCCCGATAACGATAAGTGCAACATTGCTTTAGATTGTATGTAGGGTTAAAATTTATGATTTTGTATTTCATGTTTTGCATTTGTGTTTTGGGGCACTCAATGTAGATGATTGCAACATTTCTCATGTCTGGTAGTTGCTCTTTTTGGCTTCCAAAATATCATTCACAAATCATCAATGCTACTGTCTTTCGGAAGTCATTAATGACTTCCTTTAGATTGCAAGCTCAACGAATCCATGATTTATTACCCAAGCACAGTTGTTACATCATATGTTTAAAAGATTAAACCCAAAGTAGCTACTTTATATGGGTGAGTCCTGATGTAACCTTATGCTTCATCCCCACCTATTCTGATAAGTTGATAACTAAATTGCATGCTGTTAGTCATCTCATCTTCAAAACTCCATCTTACTGGTTTACTTGGTGGAACTTGTTCGCTTTCTTACTCTAGAGGCACTTTAAAGTTTATGGCTGTTTATTACTTGTTCTGTCTCTCTTACATTTTCCATTTTTGTCATTTTCTTCTTGAGCATTTTCATTTTGTTATATTGCAAGGTATAGTACTTTACATTGTTTATGTTGCATACACCATTTCTTTGCTTTTCTCATGTATCTTTCAAGTGTTGCCGCACAGATCCTTATATATTCACAGTACTATCTTAATTTAGTTTTAGGATTTTCTATCTATGTGCATGGAGTTGTTCCATATTTGTGTTTATGGCAAGCTATAAAATAGAGAAATTTCAATTCTTATAGTTTGGTAGTTAATTCACAAATGTTTGTGGCAAAAGTAATTTTTTATTCTTATTTGTGCTATAAGTAATGATGAATTAGAGCATTTTCAAATCTCACTGATGGCGATGGTGAAATGAGTTTTTTGTTGTTTCACCTCATCAGTTTCAACAATTATATTCTCAGTTCTCTTCCTTTAATTTGTGTCAGTTTGGCTGAAGCACTAGATATGCAGCCTCCTGTCATGCCAGATGATGGCCACACTACAAGAGTTACATCTGGCGAAGATGGATCATCAGCTGCCACTGCAAAGGATGCTTCCACTTCTGAACCTGTTTGGGACGACGATGATACAAAAGCCTTCTATGAGAGCTTACCAGATCTTAGGTATTATATGGATTCGAGTGTTGTCGTATGTTTGATATTCAAGTTTTGGTAGGATTGGTTATAAATTATAATCATGTAAGGAGATGCTGCTAGGCATTATAAAGCCATTATATTATGCTTGCTTATGCATTTGGGTATGGGGAACTCATAATGCATTTGTTTTCAGGGCATTTGTTCCTGCAGTGTTGCTGGGAGAAGCAGAACCAAAGACCAGTGAGCAATCACATAAGGTTTCTGAACAACAGCAGGTACATTTCATGCTCTGATGACAGTCATATTCTGATTCCGTGCATGCTTTTTTTTAAAGTATTATATTATGGTTTACATTTATTTTTACCATTCATTTCTTTGGAAGATCTAGACTAAATGTATGTGATACAAAGGGGATAGCATCCATTATTGTCCTTGGAGACTAAACATTTGGCTAGTATGCGTCACCAGTCAAACCTTGGTTGCAGCACAGTACAACGACCATGATAAGAGCAATTAGCAATCCGGTAGATTACAATCTTGAACTTTACAATGATAAGAACAAAGTCTCCAGGAATAATGATACATAACTTTATTAACTGATGTCACTTATCTTTATTAAATCAAGGTACTAAACATATGTTCATTATACTAAGCAACCTCTAACAAAGAGTAAGAGCTTGGAAAAATACGCAACAGTATTGGGGGTACCTGCACACTCAAGTGGATAGCACTTGTGAGTGTGAATGTAGTGGAGAGTGAACTCTACAAAATAATTTTTTTTGATTAGATAATTGAAATGACTTAAGTTACAAAAGAGAGGGAAAAACACCTTTTTATACAAAAGAGAGAAAAACCCTAACTTAAGGCCCTAGTTACTCGAGAGAGTATTTAGGTTCTTGTTACATAAAGCAACATTTTACGAGCATTGAAATGTAATACCTAAGGACTACAACATTATTACAAACATTATAAGGTTACATATAAAACAGCTCATAGACAAAGTTTACATGTGTGAAGACATGTTTAGGTACTGTTACCCCCTCTCACCTAGGGGTAACTAGAGGAGATCATGTCTCATGGTCCACAGTGAAGACATGGACCCCGACGATCATGATGATCAGCATGCCCTCAACGTTCATCCCAACAGCCCCTTGGATGCCTCTACCTCATCAACAAAGCTAATCACATCCAATCAACATAGTCCTTGGGAGATGGTGGTCCGACGTCATCATGAGATACATTAGCCCTTGTTTCATATGAAGTGTCGTACTTAATATATTAGGCATGTGAATGAGGATCATTGGTTGAAGTCGGATAATGAATCATATGCTCAAGAAGTTATGCTTGTTGCCTTGTTTCACCTTGGTGGCCATC
This sequence comes from Picea glauca, assembly GCA_000966675.3. Lineage (NCBI taxonomy): Eukaryota > Viridiplantae > Streptophyta > Pinopsida > Pinales > Pinaceae > Picea > Picea glauca. The sequence goes on from JZKD02S0700937.1 coordinate 533,476, forward strand.
ATTTGTTCTCTAGTCATGTGTTGTCACCTCCAAGGAACATGGGTATTACTGGGGGGCTCTAACAAGGGTAACGTTCCATTTCTCCTCCATATTTAATACTTACCATCTTGGAGCCTGTCACAATGTACTAAACTTTGGTAATGGGTCATGGCTCATTATCTCATGAGAAGAAGGGCTAGAATGTCGAGGTTGATGTAGCAGCTATAAAAAATGATAATTTCCAACTATAAAAGCCAAAGGCCAGCTTGAGCTCTACCCCCTCTAATGGTAATCACCCCTTGTCTTGATGCATTGAATGCACATCTATAATAGGACTTTATCCCAGTAAAAATGAAAGAATAAGGCTTGAAACCTGTAAAGGGCACTTGCAAAGTAATAAATGGGTATCAAAAGGCAAGAGAACGGGTTTGGAATGCAAAAAGTATCGAGGAAAGGGTACCTCAAGCAACAAGCTCTTCCTTCACAAAGGCACTCATAGAAATGGACCAAATGATTCTATAAGCCATGAAGTAAGCCCAACACGTTTTACTATCATACTTACTCTTGAAGGGTTTCTTTCTTTCCTACATCTCCTGGGACGTATCCCTCTACTTGGGTCTTTTCTTTCTTGCATTGGTCGACACACTTAATAGGGTCTTCTAATGGTCCTCCCATACCTAAACTTGCCAAATTGCACAAAGCCCCGAGCTAATGTGAAGTTTGAAGGGGATACTTAGTGTGAATTGTTGATGTGGCTTCTATGTTAAGTAACGACTTACTTTATATGATCCAAGGACTTTTGTACCTTGTGAACATTGGTCTTACTTGATTCTATAACTTTGATTGATTTGGATGCACCTAGCATGGTCCTTTGAAGGACGTCCCATGCTTTCACCAGGACGTTGTGCATCTATTGTAGGATATGGCATGTGTGATGCAGAGCATTGAGCCACATGATGGCTTGACACACTCAGATACAAGCTCTCACGTCTTTTGGACCTTGGATGATGGATGGATGGGATTTCATTTTGCAGATATGGCCACGATGGCAGGCAAATGGGCATAAAACCCACACCTTGGATAGTGCACCCTTACTTTATTCAACACTTATTGGAGGATATTGCACCTGATTATGCTTAAATACCACTCAGAGGGGTGATGCATGATCATTCCACTTGGACGCTTTCCTTCCTCACCTTGGACGCTGGGATTTGATAATGACATCATGTTCTAGGGTTTGTTGATGATGATGGGGCTTGTTTTCCATTAGACACCATTTGATTGCTTTGAGCACTTGATGAGTATCTCCCACCCTGCTTGCACCATTTGACAATGACACATGGCCTTGGGAGGTCCTCTTCACTCTTTGGAGGCTTGATGTCACCACACATGTGGCATTGTTATGGTGTATTTTGCACATATAATCATTTTAGAGGCTATTTGAGAGGTCGGCCCCACCTTGTATCATGGATTATTGTCATTTTACTTATTATTATGGACAAATAGCGCTTGGTTACCTCATATAAGAAGAGGGAGTGCTCAACTTATTTCATCGTCACTCACACACTTGTGAGAAACTCCTATACTTATCTCTTCTCTCTATTTTTTTCGCTAGGAGTACTTGTGCGCCCCTCTTGAAGGAATATTTTGATTGGATGCTTGTCTCTTGTTGATGGATGGATGGTGAATTAGGGTTTCCTCATGCATGTGCTTGACCTAGTAAGTGTTCTTCAAGTTTTATGCTTATGTTATGTGTTTTGGTGGATGCTCTTTTAGATGGTTAATTGTTGCATGTTACCTTGTATGCTTGTAACCCTAGGAGGGATTAAGATTGTTTATACCCCTCCCTACTTTCATTTATCATTAATTGTTAAAGCATTTAAGACATTGTTCTAGGGCTTAAGAATGTTTAGTACCCTAGGGTTCTTGTCTTAGCTAGTTCAAGTCCTAGGGATTAAGATGGTTTATCCCCCTAGGGTTTGACCTAGTTCAATTAAAGCCTTGTTGCTAGAAGCTAGAGAAGAAAATGACACCTAGGGTTTATGAGAGTATATGCCCTAGGTTTTGTTTTCAAGAAGTTTGGGTTAGGGTTTATGATGGTATATGCCCTAACTTGATATTCACCTCTTTCTTGTCTCTATCAATTTTCATGGTGTTTTCCTTGACTCCATTTGCCTAAGAAAAAAGAAAGAACATTAGTCTTGTTGATTGCAAGTGATGGTTGAAACCCTAGTTAATTAAGAAATCTCCTAATGTTCCCAAGAGCCACCTCCTAAAGCTCCCAAGAGCCACCTCCTAATGCTCCCAAAGGTCACTTCCTTTGTCTCTTCTAGAGGCTGCCCTAAACTGCTGTCTTAGGATAGTATGACAGCTGTATAACAACTGTCATACCACTACCCTAAGCAACCCCCATAAGGTGGCCACTCCAACAACCCTAAGCATCCCTCTCAAGCAACCTACCTAAGATGGCCACTACAACCGCCCTAAGCAACCCTCTTAGAAGTGCTAAGAGGTTGGCACATGGCATATGGTTGTCTTGGCATAAGGTTGACACTTGGATGCTTGACATAAAATTAACACTAAATCAAAACTTTATTTACATGGTTAGTTACAATAGGGAAAATAGCTTCCAAAGCTATATAATTCAACACTCCCTCTTAGCAAGGAAGGTATTTTCCTAGTACCAACTGTTACATCCATTTGTCTTTACTTGGCTATTGACTTGTTGACCCATGTAGAATCTGTTCATCAAGGGAAGTTTTGTATCCATAGCTAGCATTGGGATCAGTAGCATCTCTGGTGAACACACTGATGTCATTACAGGATTTTTATTCACTTAGTTCACCAAGAACTGTTTGTGCAGTTCACCAAGAACTGTCCTACTAGCCATATGCTAGAGGAAGCTATACAGTTCACCAAGAACTATC
>JZKD02S0700937.1:572128-583866 GCA_000966675.3 Picea glauca
AATGAAAGGAATCTAATGCATATATAAGAAGGTTATAACGATCAAATACGACACATACCATGATACCTCGGACCAATTACCTCATGGAGCAAGAGTCCTCTCCGATGCAAGCCCAAGCCGGTAGCGATGGAGGCTGCTACTGCTGATAGGACAAAGCTGGCTGAGAAGAACAAATAAGGGCCCTCCAGTGCCATGCTCAAGTCACTCCTGCTCTCGGTACTCCATGTCTAGGACCATGTGGGCCTCGAGACATGATCTCCTAGTTATCCCTAGATATGGGGATAACAGTGTTGATATTATGGTAGTTGCGGGAGGTATTAACCTTTACGTGTAACCTTGACAAGAATAGAATATTCCAGGAAGCAAGAAGAAACCCTAAAGCATTGGATATAACCCTAGAAGACAAGTCGGCTAAAGAAAATAATTTAATATTGAGTCTTTATCCTCCAGAAAGAGAAGTCGACCCAGAAAGCTAAGAGAGTAGTATAAATACAAGATGCCAAAGCTCATTTGTACACATAGAGCCCGCAACTGCAGAAATCTAGTGCACACTGCAAAAATTTAGTAAGTTCGCAAGCTTGGAGAGTAGTTGCAACTGCAACTACTGCAACTTGTATTTTCGGTTTTAGGCTTGGAATTTCTCTTGGTTATGGTTTGGACTTTCTGCCTTGTGTGCTAGCTCTAGAGAGAGGTACGCTACATTGATTGGCTATTAGGCCTAGGGTTTGCTTCCAGAGTTATTCTCTGTCAAGGTTAAGGTGCTCGGGGGTGGATATGACCTATGGTTGGGTGACAATATTGCTATATTGCCTATGGTTAAACGAGCACACCTACTTTTCTAAGACCTTAATTATCTTTTAGGTCATAAAAGGCCGACGTGGCCAGTTTACATCAAAATTCCAGTTTTTACATAAAATCAATAATTAAAATCCTAATTTCACTTTAGAGATGATGTCATGCCCCTCTAGGGTGATGTTAGACCCCCAGCTTGGAAGGCTAGGCCTCAAATGCAAAATGCTGGGCCTCTAGAGGCCTCAAATGCTGCCACACGTGCCAACTAGCACCAAACCGTCCTCATAAATGCCAAACCCTAACTGGATGATTTCAAGGGTCAACATGGTGACGACAGGGGCCTTCAAGGGCCAATGTCATGGTGGAAGGGAAAGACCCCCCTGGGTCTAGGCCTGCCAGAGTGTCTCACGGGAAACGTCCTTCTTCCTTCTTGGTGTCATCCTCTGGTGTCTCTCTGCCCTTGGTTGGGGTTACAACATCCATCTGGTGGGATTTTAGTCCCATGGAGGTTCGAGATAATCATCTCCCCATATGTCCCTGTCCACCGGGCATGGTCCAGCAGCAACAACAAGTACGCCCTCCATGGGCTCATAAGTCACAGGGATCATAGCAATGTCAATCACATCTAATAATCAAATTACCTAAACATGTGCATCAAACCCCCCTTTACCCAGACAAATGCTTAAAGATGTTATTTGGAGAGGGTCTCAGGTTGTTCTATTGGGCTAATTCTCCTCAAGTTTGGGGTGTTTCCCAGGTGAAGACCAATCTAGGTCATGTAAGTGTATGAAATGGTGTAGGGGGAATGTTTGGGCAAAGGGTGCAGTGATAACAGGGAAATGTAGGTCTTGCCTGTGGATGCCTCTGTAGAGGGCGAGCTGCACCTTGTCATGGATGCCATTGTTTCCTAGCCCATTCAATTCCTTTTATTCTTTGTCTTATTGCTTTTTCTTTTCAAGAGAATAGCCAGCGGACACTGTCTTGGCGTGGTGACCAGTGGTGACAACGTTACCCACAAGCACTTCACGGAAATGAGAAGGCTGGCTCGTGATGAGACCCCCTTTCTCTTGGCTATGCCACCAAGAGCCACTACCCTGGTTTGGTGACCAGATAGATGGTAGTGTCATACCGCTACATTCCCATGGACCTAATAGGCCGACTCATAATGAGACCTCCCATCCACCAACTAGACCTTGAGTTTTATTTTATCTTACAAGTCCCCTTTTCTTTTTGAGAAGCCTTTTATTGCTTTCTCGGGAATCCCTGGGCAAAGCATCTCAAAGGTTTTATTTTGGATTTTAACTTTTGCCAGCTACTTTTACCCTCTGGGCCTTTAGCCCCTTCTTCCCACAAGGCAAGGTACAACCCTTACTAGTGTGGCAAACCCAATGGCCGAACCAAGGTAGGGGAAGATGAGAGGGATAATGATGAAAATGGTAAGTATGGAAGGAATGGACGATGACCTTTCATAGACCCACCTAGTGGCAACTCATCCTGAAGGGAACCAACTTACTAGGGCATTCTGTCACCCCCCCTAGGTATGAACAAGTTAAAGAGCGTAATTTCCAAGCAAACATTGTGAAATAAAGGAGAGTTCAGTGCAACATATTCAAATGCTTTGAAAATCAGAGTGACACATACCATGATACCCAAACTCATTACCTCATGGAGCAAGACCCACTGCTACTTTAGGATGCTGCTGCTGATAGATGGGATGCACTGAAGAAAAGATGGGCCCTCTGGGGCCAAGCTCAATTCGTATGGTTCTTGGTACTCCATGTCTAGGACCTGTGGGCCTCGAGGCATAATCTCCTTAGTTATCCCTAGGATAGGGGATAACAGGAGTCAAACTATTTGAGAAGAAGGAAGAAACAATACCTTCTCCCCCTTCAGCAGTTCAGAGGGAGACAGTTGTTGATCCTATATCTCCAGCTGATGTTTCCCAGAGACATGGCAATAGGCTGGGAGAGGCCTACATGGGCTCGACAGACTCAGTTGGAGGCAGAGGGACATGCAAGTCCTCGTGATACATTCCGAGAGAGCAAGAGACCACAAAGATTTTTGAGTGATGTTCAACTATGAGCCACATCATTGATGCTGAACCTTCTTGTCATGCAGAAGCAATAGGTCAGCAGGTTTGGCAAGATGCCATGACAGAAGAGTATCATTCCATTATGAAGAATGGTGTGTGGGATATTGTTCCGAGACCAGAAGGGAAGTTTGTGGTGACTTCCAAATGCATCTATAAGATCAAACATGCAACTGATGGAAGTGTCAAGAAGTACAAAGCGAGATTTGTGGCTAGAAGATTCTCTCAGGTGGAGGGAATAGATTATGAGGAGACATTTGCTCCTGTTGCCTAAATACACTTCATCTGTACGATTATTGATCTTGCAGCATCCATGGGTTGGAGACTACATTAGGGGGATGTAAAGACAACCTTTCTCAATGGTGAGATTGAGGAAGAAGTTTACATCGAGCAGCCAGATGGATTCGTGACACATGAGGAGTCTCATGTATACAGGTTGAAGAAAGCCATGTATGGACTAATGCAGGCACATCGTGCTTGGTATGAGATACTTGATGAGTTTGGGCTTTAGCAAGAGTGTTGCTGATCCCAACCTATAATACAACATTGTTGGTGATGAGTGCCTGATTTCGGTCCTATATGTGATAACCTATTCAGAAAAACTTATTGTTGAATGCAAGTGTGCATTAGCTTCTGAATTTGAGGTGAAGGACTTTGGTATTATGCACTCCTTCTTGGACTAGAATTATGGACTAGAAGTCCTTAGCTGCATTCTTTGGAAGAAGCTTAACCAACCCCTGATTAAGACACTCAGAAAGGCGAATTGAAATAAATACATTAGAGGCTAAACAATAGAAATCATCCCCAATAGTATACCGCATAGCCTTGTAGAATTCACAAGGGAGACTGTCCATGCCTGGAGATTTACCATTCTCCATGGAAGACAATGTTGCATATAGCTCCACTCTGGAAAAATCTCTATCCAACTTTTTTTGATCACCACTAGAAATCTTTTGGGGGACCACTTTGTGGCAAGCATCTTGATCACCACTAAAATCTTGTGGGGGACCACTCTACGACAAGCATCTCTAGCAGCCACCACCCCACCTGTTAGCGTGTAAGGAGTGAATATATTATGAAAATGTGTGCTAAACATACCTTTCACCTTTGTAGGACCCTCCACAAGAGTACCATCAGTGCGATGCAATCCAAGTGCCCTATCCACAACCACTTTCCTTTGCAGGAAGTCAAAGTAAAACTTGGAGTCTTCATCTCCCTCCTAAAGCCATTGAAGTCAAGATTGAATCGAAGCACCCCTAGATATATACTCCTCACCTTGGCAAACAACCATCTCTAGCTTTGTAGCCTCATCTTGAAGAGCCACATTATGCAAATCCTCTTCATGAAAGATGCGTACCTCCTCGAGTCACCATCGGGCCACCTTTAACTCCTTTCTTTTCTTTGTGCTATCATCCTGCCCCATCGTCTCATAAACTTAACTGTGCGACACATAGCAACTTCCCACCAAAAAATCCATCTTTGATCTGCAATCAGTCTAGGGGACAGATTCTAGACCTGTTGAACAAGGGCTTAGAAATTCTCTGACTCCAAATGTGACACATTTAACTTAAATAGAGATGAAGGTGATGAATCAACTGAATGACCTAGAGAAACTATAGTTTGAATCGAAAGGTGATTTGAGCCGGTTACATCCATCATAACATCCATAGGATGAAGTTTGCTGAAGCAAGTTATATCCTCACACGAACCATAAAAATGATCTAACCTAGCTTGAACTTTGTCTTAACCCTGCTCATAGTTGGTCTAAGTGTACCAACTACCATAGTCCAACTCTTATTTCCATTTAGGGTAAAAAATCTATAAAGAATCCTTATACCTGCACCAAGATTGCTTCTTCGAACCACCAACCACTGAGATTGAACATTCACACTCATTGTCATCCGACTCAACCATATTAAAATCTCCATTGATAATCCTCTCCACAGTTGGGAGAGAAGAAGCCATCCAATCCTAGAGCTTGCCACTCTCTCAACTGATATTAGGAGCATAAACAACACAAAGGCCTATCAATTGATCTTGTATCAGGGGAGTGACCTAGACACAATGATTTTGAAGATCTAAACCAAAAGCAACCACAAAATTATGCAAATAGGATGAAAAAGCAACCACAACCCCTCCACACCCTTAGTAATGATCTAAAGCCCAAAAGGGACCATTCCAACAATATTTCATCTTGTTTCAAAGCTCAAATCCAATTGATTTGATCTCTTGAAGGAAAGCCTCTTCCGGTCAGAAATGCTGCAAAACACTTCTTTCAGGCTACTTTTGATTGGGATTCATCATCCCTTGAACATTCCAGGATCGTAAGGAAAGCTTCATTTCAGAGGAAGATGAAGTCCTAGACTATTGTACCGGTTTTCCATCTCAAAACCATCCAAGCCAACAGTGCAACGAATGCGTGAGTGAACCATTGTGTCCTTGTAGGTCTTTGTCCATTGCTTGGGGCTAAGATCCTTGACTGTCCTAACCACCTTAGCTGGCGAGGAGACCACTTTCCGCTTATTAGTATTGACCCTCTAACTGACCTATTGCACCTAACCCACACCTCGAGCCACGTGGAAGAAATCTTCAATCCACTGGGTGTGGCCTTGGGGGCAAGTCTCGAGTCAAGGTGCTGTCACCTGATCCTCAATTCCTCCGTTTAGGCCAACTCCTAGCGAAGCCAAGGGGGGTAGTCCCTAATAAAAAAAATTATGGTTCAAACTAAATCTAGGCACAATTATTATTCTAGGAATTTATTTGCAACAAGAGCAACTACAAATAGACCTACACTAGCAACATATATGACAATAAATGGAATTGTTTATAATAAAGATATTCAAAGCATATAAAGTATTTGCATTAAAGATATACAGTAATAAAAGAAGATACAATTGCTTGAAAGATAAAAGATAAGCAAATATGAAGACCAGTGCCAATAAGATAAATATTGCAAGATGTATGTAACGCTGCCGAAATGGAGATTGTATTGCAAGTGCTCTTAGTGAATTCTATTATGAGTTAGTTCTTAAGTTGATTAGTTTATTGTGAAGTGGTTGTTGTGAGTACAAGCCACAAAGTGTGAAATGTGTGCAAAGTGATAAACAATAAGACAAATCTAATCTAAGGTTTGGCCCTCTAGAAGTTATCCCTTATTTGGGTACAAAGAACAATGCCAGATGTCCAACATGGAGAGAACCAAGTTCTGAGAAGGCCCGTCTGACTTCACATACAAGTTCAATGTATTGTCCCAATTGAGCAATAACTATCTTTGGATTGTCCTATTAAAGCTACTCCACACTGACCAGTCCCCGTTCTGATGGGTCCCCCAAATTGAGCTAGGCTCACAAGGGGTCAGAGAAATACTAGGGGGAGCTAAGGGGAAGGTTTATTTTCCAACTTTGAAATGCTGAAAGTAAATTGCAGAAAATAAATCTAAGCTAAACTAATCTACAAAAGGAAACTAACTAATACTTTGCAGTGCCATGATTATTTTAGTGGTTTATTTTATCTTTTTTAACTTAGTGAAATGAAAAGCATATGAAGCACACCATAAAAATGAGACACAGAGACAACTCCTTTTAGGGTAGGGGGGATTGAGATGGGCCCTAAGTAGCCCCCTTATTTCTTTGAGGTTACAATGATCTTTTGGAGAAGGTTTGTGGTCTTTATACTTCTAGACCACAAACTTACAACAAGTGATGGAGAAATTTAGATGAGAAGGAAGCTGGAAGCCTTGGGTGGTCCCGAAAGCTCCAAATCCTTGAAATTCGGGCAGAGTTTCCCCTTGGCTGTTCGTAAGCCTGCAAAAATCAGCAAGTGAAAGTGGAAGAAAGTTGCCCAAATCACTTTGGAACAGCCTGCAAAAAAGGTATTAGTTTTGTGCAAAAAATTTTAAATAATGAATGAACAAAAAGATAAGCAAACTAGCTAGAATCAAGCACTAAACTAACTAGTCTAAATGTATTTTATTTTCTGTTTGGACAGCAAAGAAAAGTCATCTAGATCAGATAGAGATACTAAACTCTTTATTATGAAAAATTGAAAGATCTATCTTTTACTAAATAAATAAATGACCTTTCGTAGACTAGATCTACTTATAGATGTATAAGTTATAAGTGAGAAATAGATCTAGTTTAATTATGCATGCAAATTAAATACTTTTAGATTTGAAATGAAATTAGAAATCTAACTATTGCGTGCAGAAAGTAACCATAATGATTTTATCTTTAGTGAGAAAGGTAGAAGGAAATAACTTGCAAATATGGAATCTCTTTGGGCTATGGAGTGTTTGGGTGTTGCACTGAGGGATTTGTCCACTAGAACCTTCAAGCATAGTAGCATAATTCGCCCAAATTGGGGTTTCATGTACGGAAATTTCAAATGCGTACGAAATTCGTCGAACATTCGGCTATGTATGAATATGGGCTTCGAGGACCGTCGACCAACCCGTAATATTTGAAAATTCCGGGCTTCGAGGACCACCAACTGACCTGTAATGTTTGAAAATTCATTATAATGAAGCTATGAACTGTTATAAATATAATCCCTCGTCTTGATACTTCGAATCATGATTCATGGACTCGTCAATCCGGAGGCGGAGAATCGAGATCACCCTCGAGAGTCGAATAATCAATGGTATATGACATGTGTTTTAAATTTAAAATATGTTTCAAGTTGCTTTTAATGAATAATCAATGTTACATGATTATTCAAACACACGTCCCCATGTGGAGCCATATGTTGACCACCTATTTCAACTAGGAGTTCAACTCCATGTACTATGAAGATATGCACCTGATGGTGCTACCAAGTTGAAGACTTGTTGGTTCTACAAGGTAGTTTTGGCCTTCATCACTTATTTTTGTAATTAGAATTTCCGCTCCCTTGCATGGTATAATAATGTCATGGGTCAGCATGGATCATAGTTTAGGTCAGTTGCCTAGGACTTCATCATTAGAGGAGTCCCTTTCATCGAGTGTTTTTTTTCCTCGGGTTATTAATTCGGTCTAACCAGCCTTATTAATTTCCCTTGAGTTTTTCACTCCCACAAGAAATCCTCCAAAGTGGTGAAAGGCGTTCTGATGGTCGAGCCCTATGGTAGCTAGTGTCTAGTGTCTCCTAGAGTCTTGCGGAATTCCGTCGAGTCTAAGGTATTTTTTTTTATTTTTTAAAATTACCTAGTTAATGGTAATTTTAATTAATTTTTTATAAAAAATGTAAAAACTAGGTCCTTGGGATTTTGATAGGGGTATTTGTGCTCAAAAGAAATGGAATGAGACCCCCTACACCCTTGGACCAAGTTTCAACTCAATTGGACAAATTTTGCTAGGTGTTTGTCCATGAGGAGTCTAAGTCAGTCTAAAACAACAATTTAATTGCTTGATTTGACATAGTCAAAATGTTGTAATATTAGCAAAATGGTTAGAGAAAAGATGGGAGATGATGCCTAAACCCATACCTGAGCTATCCTAATGCTTTTCTAACCTTAATCCCCCCTTTCCACCTAGCCATCACTTCAAAACATCATCCCCCCTAGGGAAGTTGCGCCCCCCTTCTAGATGAAATTTTAGAAAATAAAAAGTTAAAGGTGTGGGGCCTCTTTCTCCCTAAGTGCGCCTTCCTTGAGCCTCCATCTCACCTTTTGACTTGTCAAAGTGCTTGACAACTCATCCTCCACTAAGTACCAAAACCCTAACCCTAAGAAGTGCGCCCCCCTCCTTTAGATTCTCAATCTTGCTTAAAGGATGACACTTGGAAAGGATCCAAGAGGGGTAGCTTTTGCTTCCCAAGTATAAATGAAGGCCCTCGCCTTCTCATTTCTCATCTATTCTTTGCCTACTGTTACTATGGTCAAATTTCTCCCATCTTTCTCTCTTTCTCATTCTTGCTCAACATTTTTTTGAGAGAAACTTGTTGCAAGTATTTGTAGCAACCTTCTACTTTCATTAATAGAAGAAAGTTTTGGAGGCTTATGGTGTGTGGAGAGTATTCTTGGTACACCATCCATTGGAGGTGACTTGTTGTGATATTTTTGTGTATGCATTTGTTTACTAGTTTAGAGTAGAGATCTAAAGCAAAGTCTTTTGCTTGGGTAGATTTGCAATAGTCTTATTGTAGATATAGATGAGTAGATTTTAGTTTTGCAAAGTATTTTGTGATCTCTAACATATCTATTCACCCCTTTGCTCTATCTTGTTGCTTGCTCACATTATTTGCAGGTCATTTCTAGTGTTGGAAGAGCTATTTTCAGATCTGAAAATTAGTTTATTCCAACCATTTTCACCTCCATAATTTTCTGCAATATATTTCTGTCACTTTTCTTTCATTTTTGGGCATTCTAACACCTAGAATAGGTCTTTTTAAATCATATTTACTTGCTGTAATTTTCTGCGGAAAATTTCTTTGTTACTAACAATAATTTTCTTGAGTTTGTGTCACTTTGTGCAGTTTTTCCAGCAAGCTTTTGCTTGCTGGTTTTTTGCAGGTTGGTGACCAAAGAGGCGATCAAAAGGCCATTTGGGGCCTCTACAAGCAAGAGATCAACCTCCCAAGTTTGGGTAACAAGTACCCACTTCTTCTCCTTCTATTCTTCATTGTAAGCAGGCCCAAGGGAGTCCCAAGGGATTACATTTCTAAAATCATTGTAAATTTTCTGCGTTTTATTTTTTATTTTTGCCTACATCTAGGAAAGAGTTTGCAAATCCAACCATCCTATAACGTAAGGCTAGGAACTTAGATTTTATTTCCAGCATTTATTTTTACATTGTTTGCCCCACTTGTCATTAAGACAAGGTTGTGTGGCTAAGATTTTTATTTCCAAGTTTTCATTTCAAGCATTTTATTTCATCACCCACTTGTGCACAAAACCGGAAGTCCTTGTCCTCCATCTTGTGCTCTTGTTGTGGTTGCTTAGTTTAGATTTACTTATCAAGTCATTTCATTTACTTGTTTTCCTACAACTAGGAAAGTGTTTGGCCAAGACAACCATCCTATATCGTGAGGCTAGGTTAATATTATGGTTATTGCTTCTATGTTTTCATGCTTAATGGTTTAAGATCTTTAGATCTTAGAAGTAATCACATGATGTTTGCTTAAGCCCATGGAGGCATAACAATTTACTTGCTTACTTTTCCTTTTCATTTCATTGCAAGCTTTTATTTCAAGTACTTTATTCTTCCAAGTCATTTACTTTTCCGAGTATTGTTATTTCTTGCAATTTTCATTTCAAGTACTTCACTTTTCAAGTTATTAACTTTGAAAGTACTTTTCTTTCATTTGAAAGCAATTTCATTTACAAGCACTCTACATTGCAATCACCTAATTTAACTCAGCTTAATCAACTTAAGCTCAATTTACCTTTAGTTCCTTAGGGCCTAAAATTCATCTAGTAATTAGAAGCACCTTTTACTGTCCCAACTTTGCTATCAAAAAGGGAACTCAAGGAAGAAGCAGGGGGTGCTAGATTAGGGATGGTCTCACGGCACTAGGTGTCCCCCTTGTGGAGTACTTTTGTTCCCCAGATTGACGTGTGGAGCTAGGGTGTGGCCTTGTTTGCCTCACTTATTGGGCACCCAACAATCCTTTTGGTATAAGCGGGGAGAGTTCTAGGGAAGTCACTTAGTTTAGGATTCACATTTCACTTAATAACTTAACTAATCCTAAAATTAATCCACTACAACCTTGGGCAACTTTCATTGATCTATCTTTCATGGTTATTGCTTAATAATCTTGCAAGCGCTTTACATTTCCATTTACTTTACATGCAATTTTATTTTAGCACTTTGTGGATGTTCACTAAGTAAATCTAGGAGTTGCGCACTTGCCCTTGGAGGCTTCTTTTGAGCATTTTCATTCAAGTTTTAAGTTGTGTTTTGAGCTTTTGGTTTAACCCCTTGAAGTTGTGCATCTCTTGGAGGCAACTTCATTGCTTGGGTTTGTTGTTGTGTATGCCATTGAAACAACCCCTTAGAGTTGCACATCTTGTGGAGGCACTCTATGTTTGGGTTTGTTGGCTTGATGTGTTGTGGTGATCTTTCCCTTTGAGCAATCTTTCTTTCCCTGCACATTCAAGTATCTCAAGTTAGTTTCAAGTTAGTGCTTGTTATTTTGCCTTGTGAATATTTGTATCTTTTGTATCTAGTGTATCTTTAGATTTTCTTACTTTGTAGATAGTTGTTTAGCTCATTCATTTGTATCTAGTTCTATTTGTAAATCTTGCAAAGTAATTCATTTTTGTATTTAGTTGTAATCTTTTGTAGATTCTAAACTCTCCTTAACTTAGTTGACCCATTTTCCCAACCTTAGGCACTAGTCTTAATTGTCTTAGGAAAAGGGCTGCCTTTGCATTGAAATCTTGCACTTTGCATTGTTTTCTTTTCATACAGGCTAGATTCCCCCCAACCTCTAATCAATTAAAATCAACTCCTAGAACACCTTAATCACTCACATAGTAACTATGGTCTACCCCCCTTGGCTTCCCTAGGAGTAAGCCTAGACGGAAGAAGTTCAAGTCGAGGTGACAGTGGGCTTGAACTTAGGCATTGTGCCTCCAAGTGTTGATTTTTCAGTGTTTTCTCACCCTGCAATTTATCCCAATCCCGGTTTCAATCACACCTTATCACTCCAAAATGTTTAATGCCCTTATCCCAATATTAATGAAATTTGCAAACATTAATATGCATTAAATTTCGAAATGAAATTTTGACTGAAACACATGAAATAAATAATCTATTCAATGGATGTACTAAAACTCAGAAATTATGACAGCAAGCACACATTTAAATGACTCAAAGAATTTTGGTCAAATCGACCCTGGAAAAACCCCAGTGTGGGGAAAACCAGTGAGAGAGAGGGA
>JZKD02S0700937.1:619135-636897 GCA_000966675.3 Picea glauca
TGCCCTAACCTAAACCTATATAATAAACCCTCCCCTCTCACTTTTCACTCACCCTATTCTATTATGCTCTTGTGCTAAGTGTTGATCCTCTCCTCTAGCCTGCGGCCTGTTTTGTTTTTCTGAGGGAGCGTCCTATTTTGTCTTTGTGTGGGAGCGACCTCTTGAATCTGCTGAGCATGTCTATTAGCTGCCGCCTCCATTTGATAGCTGCCGCCTCCATCTGCTAGCTGCCGTCTCCTTCTGCTGTGGTATCTCTGGCTACCATGGGAATCTCCTTCCCTTAAGTGCTGTTTGACGTGGGTGGCGAGGTGCGGCCCTCCTTGTGTTTGTAGCAGGGCTGGTTAAATGTATGGTGCGGCCCTCTTTGTGTTTATTGCAGGGCTGGTTGAATGTATAGTGCGGCCCCTTCCTAGCCTTGAGAGAGCGGCCCCTATTCTGCCCTAGTGTGTGAGGTCCCTAGGGTGTGGCCCTCCTTGTTGTCTTATGTGCACAGGGTTTTGGTAATGGCAAATTGTGAGTTTGCTGCTGGTACCCTAGAGGCTACGGCCCTGTTATGTGCACAGGGTTTTTGATAAGTTTTCTTGTCTTTCATGGGGGTGCCATTTGTATACCTAACAGTCAAGTTTTGGTTCACTGCTAAAACAAGGGTTTATACACAGTCATGCTTTCAGATCTAAGGCTCTTGGGTAAGGGTTTCACCTTGTGATGATTTGGGTACTTGTTTACCTTTGTTGGGTTTGTGCTTTCTCCCTGTGGCACTTGTGTGTGGTGGCAAGAAAAGTTCCTTCATTCTCTGGTATAGAGATCCACTAGATCTATGGACTGAACCTTTGTCTGAGCATACTCAACTGGATTTACACCTACTGTGGTTACTGTGCTATCTTCGAGGTAAGTTGCTGTACCAGGTATGCTCCTTGCTTATCTCACTTTGATTTGGATCTGATCCAACTACAGAATTGTTTAATATAGTATGCATTATGTAGATCTATAGATATATCGGTTGTGAAATGATTAGACAGAATTGTTGGATCTGAAATATGTGTTTAGTCTTATAATACACTGTTGTATTCAATTCTGTTCATTGCTGCCTTAGATCTGAGATATATTCATATATGTTCTAAGTTTAGATCTACATGTTTGTTCTGAGTTTAGATCTATGTGTTTGAAGGTTAGATCTATATACTCTAAGTTGAGATCTGTATACTCTGAGTTTAGATCCGAGTTTATGTTCAGAAGTTGTTGCTGTCCTTCATAGACCTACTCTCTATGTGTCCTATCTCTGATTGAGCAATAGATCTAATTGTTTTAAGGTTTGAAATTTAAAAGAGACTACTGTTCTGCAATTTTACCCTAAATCTAACAGGCTCGACCATTAAAATGCCTTTCACCACTTTGGAGAATTATTGTGGGAGTGAAAAACTCAAGGGAAATTAATAAGGCTGGTTAGGCCAAATTAATAACCTGAGGAAAAAAAACACTTGATGAAAGGGACTTCTCTAATGATAAAGTTCTAGGCAACTAACCTAAACTATGATCCATGCAAACCCATTACATTATTATCCCACGCAGGGGAGCGGAAATTCCAATTACAAAAATACGTGCTGAAGGCCAAAACTTCCTTGTAGAACCAACAAGTCTTCAACTTGGTAGCACCATCAGGTGCATATCTTCATGGTACAGAGCTGACCCCCTAGTCGAAATAGGTGGTCAATAGGGCCAAATTTTACACAGGCACAATGGGGCGTTTTAACAAATATAATATAATAATATTCTTTAGGGTTTTGTCTTGGTGAAATACACTAAGGATATCTTCCGAAGCTACTCAATATTCAACACTGAGCTGTGCCAATATCAGTCTGTCACTTAGTGCCCCTTCCTGAGAGTAGCACCGCGAAGAAGGAAGTGATCTGTTGTTGGGTAGAGTCCGATCTAGTAGGAGGCTAAAGAAAATGGGCTTAGAGCCTGAGGGTTTTCTGCATGTATAAGGCCAAACATCTCTAGTCGGAATATTTGAAGAAGCCAGTGAAGGTCTGAGTCCCTTTGAATAGGAAATGGAACTTCCCTCTAATCTCATAGTAGGAGGGGCAGTGGAAGATGAAGTGCTCCTCAGTTTTGACCTCCTGTAAATGGCAGATCTTGTCTGATCAATCAATCTGGTGGTCAGTGTCCATTCTAAGTCTATGAGAACCCACTCTAAACTGGCCTAGGCGAATGCAAAGAGTGTGCACCTAATGGCAGAGTGTATACTGTGGTCGAACAATGAGCCTGTCTCAAAGGTCCAAGAAATGAAATTTTTTTTTGTGAACCATGCAAAGTAGAATGTGGAACAAATGAAAAACATTGACTGAAAGCTGTTGTTGTTTCAACAGGCTTGCTTTCATCAAAGTAGAAGCTAAATATAATTGTACTGTGTGTCTTCTTGTTTTGAAATTGCAAAGTAGCTTGTTCCAAAAGTAGACATTATTATCTTTGCTAAAAGTGAAAGTAGCTTAGTAGTAATGTTAAAATTGAAAACTTAAATGTACAAACATCTCACGCTGCTAACAAGTGGCAATGGATACAGTCTTACAGTGATCTATGCCTCATTTAAATGAATGCTAAGTTGCAACCTGGCCTGAAGTGAAGATACTGCATGTTTATAAATTTAATGGTAAAGCACAATGCTAAAACATAGGAGTAAATAGCAAGCAACCAAAATTAGTTGATGTTTGAATGACAGGAGTGAAAATGATGTGGCAAGGCTTTGTCTATCTGTCCTTTGAACGAGTTAGAGCTCTTTGATTCATACTCTATTTGTTTTATAGAATCATACTCTTTTGTTTGAATCACGTTACATTTCGAGAATTTCACCACCAATGGAGTTGTAGCTTTTCTTGGTTTCTTTTCCATGTTTCAATTATTTGATGACTATCATTTTGTCCCTGTGGACTGATTATATATGATGAGTTTCAGAAATGATCTTCAGCTGCATGAGAAGTAGAGGATCATTCTTTACATATTTATCTGGAAATTTCATTGTTGCTTAGCAATGACTTCTTGGTTCTAGCAGCTCAAAATGCTGTGTTATAGTTTACTATATGGATGTCTTATTTTGTAAAGTTTACTGATTACACTTAGTTTCATTTGTTTAACAGGCCTGTTTGGATGACTTCACACATCACAACATTGATGTTGCATGCAATTTGCTTGAAACCTGTGGACGCTTCTTGTATCGTTCACCAGAAACAAACATACGCATGGCAAATATGTTGGAAATAATGATGCGACTGAAAAATGTGAAAAATCTTGATGCTCGGCACAGTACATTGGTTGAGAATGCTTATTATCTTTGTAAGCCTCCTGAAAAATCTGCCAGGGTGTCTAAAGTTCGACCTCCTTTGCATCAGGTATGAACAGATAATTCAGTTAGCTGTGGGATTTGATTCATTAAGAGATCGCGCTTTAGGTTTTCATCTATGATGGAAGCTGTCACAAGGAGTAGTCTTCTTCGTGCACTGTCCATGTTGTAATGTGCAAATAGTGAGAAATTTTTCTTTGCTTTGTCGTGCAGTATATAAGGAAACTACTTTTTGCAGACCTGGATAAACAGTCCATAGAGCATGTCTGCCGTCAACTTCGCAAACTACCCTGGAGTGAATGTGAACCTTATGTCTTAAAGTGTTTTATGAAGGTTCATAAGGGAAAATACAGCCAAGTACACCTTATTGCATCTCTTACTGCAGGATTAAGTCGTTACCAAGAAGCATTTGCTGTGGCTGTTGTAGATGAGGTGCACACTTCTGTAACTAATAAATAATATGTCATTTGAAATTTTTATATGAATCAGTTATCTGATATTGAATTAGCATTGAATTGATAGCTAAATATTTTTTTTTGTCATGGAGACTTGTTACCAATCGGAACTGGAAGGGATCAAATGAACACTTAGGGAATGTGCCACACCTAGCGCTTTCTAGCCTTGGGGGGATCGCTTTCTGAACTGTAAAATAGTCAACTGCACCCTGCAAAATACTTAAAATCTGCAAACTATACTTGCTGTTATCTTTATATTAGATCAGAGCAACTAATCCCTTTGGGACAGCAAGTACACTTCAGATTTACACCCAATAATGTCAAATCTGCTAAAAAATAGTGTAAACATGCACTAATTTACTTCAGATATGCACGGAGAAGTTGCAGATCTGAAAGTGCAGAAGTAAAAAATCAGCGAAATAAACTTCTCCTTTTCAGTTTTTTGATCGGTTTCTTAAAACCAATGGGTATGGTGTCAAACAAAGAGGAGAAAATTGATTGGGAGGGCAAAATACCCAATGCCATTCAACTTAGAAATTTCCATGTGCACGAATCAAACTCATAAATGAACAATAATTGGCCACTAAAAGAATGTCACTGTTGAGGAAAATATATGAATTGATCTTACTCAAGCATTTTCAGACTTTACTTGGCTAAAGCAAAGTAGACGGGAATATCACCCTATGTTTATAGCCAACAAAAATAACATCCTAACTCACAAGTATTAATTACGAGTGCTTAGGCTAGTCTTTTATCAACAAAAAACTTGTTGGAAATTCACTTTTTATGTAATTTTCTGAATATAACAGTTGCTGAAATAAATGTAAGAACAGAAGTAAAGACACCAAGATGATAATCAAAATAGATGAGACATAAAGCAATCCTTTATTTCATTCCAAATCACCAAAGAGTCATTTTCTTTACAAAATCTCATACAGAAATCTTGGACCAAAGTCAAACTTAGACATTCCCGATGGAACATACAAAAGGACCTCTGACAAAAAACCAAAATTGAACTATAAAAGCTGGATCAGCTTGCCACAGATTGCTGCCCACTCGACTCTGCACAATAGCCTTTATCAGTCATCGAAATTAATTCACAAAAAGACAAGTCTACACAGAGTATCAAAGATAGATCAACACCTCTGAAAAACAAGTCTCTAAATGATTTGATTAAGCCTTGAATATTGCTGTCTACAATAAGACTCTGCTATCACAAATGAGAATTAGGCTTTGATGAATATATGAATGAATGAAAACTGAATTATCTCAACACAAACTCAAAGAGCAAACATTAGCATGCTTCTGCTTCTATCGTCCTCTTGTCCCTCCCTTTCCTTTTGCTTTTAACAAATTAAAATTGGTTGAAGAAGTTGAACCAATTCATTAGTTAAGTTTGTTAAAAGACTCAACTAACTTTAGTTAGGGGTAAGAGTAATAATTATAATAAGGGTCATAAATAAATAATAACTAGTAGGTGGGACCCCTTGTGACTCCCTTTAGTTCATAACAATCATAACATAACCATTAGCTAAGCAAAACATACCTCCTTGTGCCTCCCATCAACATATTTACTTTTGGCAATCTAAACTTATGAAATTTGAAATTATTTCAAAAATAATACTCATATATCCAAAATAAACATGTTATCCAAAGATCCCTGAAGTCAACTGTCATAAAACAATAGATATAATAAAAACTCAAAAACCATATTTCCCAGTCTGTGATGCAACCCTTCCTTGATTGCTGTTGTCACCTCTTAATTTTCCTGAGTTTGCCTTTGACTGTGCAGAGCCCTTAGGCCTAATCTCGCTGATCACGTGGGAACAATCGTCCCTCAAATGCATCCGGGAAGACACAGATTTGTCAGAGTCATTGGAGGGTGAGGAAGGGGCAGCAATGGCTTTTCCTTTATCGAGTGCATGGTGGGCTTCAGTCTTCAATCTCTTACTAGCATGGGAGGATTGCACTGGCGAGTGGTTAGGGGCAGCTTGGGCAATGGGGTTAACCGGTGGAGGAGGAGGCCAAGACAAGTTGGGCCAGCCATGATGTTGGGAGACTGTCGGGTGGACAATCTCTTGCCATCCATCATTTTTAGGGACCTCAGGTTGTAATGAAACATGAGGAGGTACAGGGATACTGGGTGCTTTCGGGGCTTGGAAAGGAGGCCTTTCAGGCCTAGGTTGGACTATTCCCTGCCCAATCCAATTGAAGAATCCAACATGAAACAATTGGCCAAGCTCTTGTGAATCATCATCAAAATGTATGGAGAACCGAGGCCTTCTTGGGCCTCGGTTCCAATTACCTCTACCTCTGTTTCCTCGACCATGGCTTCCTCGACTGAAGAAACTCATCCTGCATGTGTGATCGAGTAACAAATAGTCTTTTAAATAGCCATACATGACAACTCTTAAAAATATGAAATAGATTTGGCTCAGAATGTATCAGACTCATGCAATCCAATCCATACAAATTATTTTACTGTTAATCAACGAGCAGGGGGGTGAAACAGGGTTCTGGGATATGTGAGGGGTTTGTATTGGGCAAAAATATGATATAATGAAAGGGGAGAAGCATGGTCACTACTCAATGACAACAACAATCAACTGTAAAGCAAATCAATAAAACCTCACTGCAATCCACACAAGACACTGCCATTTTCATCCATTTTAACACAAATTCTCTTGACTGTAATCAATCTCAGAATAGGGAGTGAAAAAGGAATATGGGAGGTGACGGGGTTTGTAATTAGCGGAAAGTGAAATAATGGAAGGGAAGAAGGACGGTTACTGTTCATGGAATTAATTAAGTGATCCATAAAACATTCTGTGAAAGGAGATGCATCAACCATCAATCACTTGACTAAATAATAATTTCTGTGTATTTAACAAGTTCACTGTTCAAAATCAAATGTCCCACACAGTGCCATCACAAAACAACGGGCATCCTATACAATTTGCAAGAGGTTCTGTTCCCCTCATTCACACACTCTACATTTCATAAAAATTTACAAACAATACCCATTTCCAATCTGTAATTATCAAAATCAACCACTGCCCATGCATTTCTTCAATCCACAATTATACTCAAAAGTCATGTTCTCAAAATAATAATGAAGTCACTATTACTGCAAAAGAGCCCATCAAAATGCAATGATATTCGTTAACATATATATGCAGTAACCCAAATAATCAAGACCAAATTGCCACGCCTGAAATGACAATTAATCATACAACCAACAACCACCATTTAGACACAAGCTATGCACAAGGTAATTTGCCCAGGCAATGTAGTTCTGCCACTATAAAAAAACAATTCAATGTGATTTAAAAGCTGGACCACCTATCCAACACGACTGTCATCAACAACACGCTTGCTTTAACCAGTGGTCGATTGTAATAAATAACATGCTTAAAACTCTGTGTATCCCTGAGTATGAAAAACAAGCTAGCCATACCACACAGAGTGCACAGTTAACAAAACTCCACGGTGCAACATTTCCACTTAGCACAACAAACACACAATCACGGTAATAACTGAACATATCGGCTGAGCCATCGATTTAATATAAGATTGCTTCAATTTAGTCACACCGTGATCGACTATGTTGTGCACACTCAAGTCCATACAACCAACAAGCACAAGGATGCAGTGGATATACTTTCTATAGTTACCCAGTCCAATAATCATTCGGCCCCAAGAAAACCATAGTTACCATGCCCAATATTTCATTTTGCAAAATACCATACACACAACGCGACATACGTGAGCAACACCAAGCATTTGTAACCAATGCCAGCTATCATCTGAAAATTATTAGTGCAAATACTAGTGACTGTATATCAACCAAACAATTCGCCACTGTTGTGGAAAATCAATCAATCGAACAAGCTATGGTAGCTATGCCTATCCATGCATCCAATCGAATCGGGGTAGAGGCCCTTTCGAGTAACAATATTGAGCTATTAACATAAGGAGGGTGGCTATATCTTTTGAAAGTGCAATTGGCAACAAAGGGTTCATCCTTATCATCATAGATGCAATAACTCAATTCTAAAACAACAGGACTGCCATACGACCAACTGGGCGAATTCGTATTCACAAGTAATCGACCATACATTCGATCCACAATAACCCGTAGCAACTTGGCAGGCACGACAATCTCCTTTACAACATTCGAGACTGGAGGGTTAAGGGTCTACTCTGTAGCCAACAACAGGGAACGGAGCCAACTCCTCGTAATGGTGGAACTTTCGAGGCCAAGGGTGTGAACACAGAGAGAGACATGATTCATTTGCGGACAGGTAACAATCCATGACAGGGGACCCCCCCAAAAAAGGGGAGGCTCTCATTCAGCCGGGCAATTTATTTAATGCACGCAGGGTATAACCCTCGTGTTCTTCGTCCAAACTACCACAGTACTGAGGTGAAGACAGGGCCGAGTTAAGAACAGAACACTCACTTCGTGACCCTTAGCGGTGGAAACAACCAACGCTGAAGTGAAACACAACATAGTGACGCAGAAAACCTTCGACCATTAAACCCAAGAAAGCCAGAGACTGGATTTAGCGACAGTGTGTGAAGATAGCTATCCACCCAAGACTTAAACAAAAACCCTCTGACTAAACCAGTAGTGGTAACAAAGAGCTATCACCAGGAAGACTAATAATCTCTACAAACTCAAAATTATTACAGGAAGAACCATCCACTCTTCATTCAAGAACCAAAATTTCACACAGTTGCAATGCTCAGGAAAAACACAAACCCATACACCTGAGCCAATAATCATTTCATAACCAGAGGAAAGTCACGAATGGAAAAAAAAAAGACATACTTGTTAATCGAATTCCTTAAAACGAGAGCTAGCCGAGCGGTTCCTCCTTGCTAAAATTTCGGAGCATAACACAGCAGCAAGATCGAACAATAGCCTGACTAGGGTGGCAGCCAACGGGAAGAGTAAAGGTGACGTGCAGTAAATGCACGTCGCCTCCACCCACATCTCATTAACTCAACAGTACATGTCAACAAATTCTCCATTAACACGACTAATCAACCATGTATTGAAACCATCACCACATTAAAAGCCAGTAGCACGATCACCATATCCCATTTCACATCATATAACTCAAACAAAATCGCCTAACCATCAACGTTCACCACCTTATGAAATGAGCCACCGACGTTCAATCTATCCAAACATACCATATGTATATCGGCCACATAATTCCATTAACCATTGCATAACCATTAGCATTGTCACCTTGCCAAATGCGCCACCAACATTTCGACCATATGCATATTAAGCATGTAATTCAATCAAAATTTCATAACCATTTACTTGCTAGCTAGGGTTTAGCAATAATCATCAAGTCTTTTCATGCATGTAGTATAGTTAGGATAGCTTTAAAATCTTCCCCTAGCAATTGTTTCTCATTTCCATCAATTTATTCGCATGTGGTATCGCAGAACTAGTTCCCTTTTTGTTTCATTTGTTATAGTATTTTGCCTTTCATATAATTTCACTAACATGTTGGTTATGCAGGTGCGATAAGAACAAACAATAATGACATTAATGAATAACATAGGTTCTAGTAACATAAGGAATCAACCTTTCATAAGCTCGACTTATAACCAACAAGATCCTCATCAACCATGTGAGCCGTGTCGCACATCATCTCAACATAAAAAATGAACAGATCTGCTCTCCAATAGTTCAAGGGGGTCCCACCTACTAGTATTATTTAGTTTTTATAATAATAGGCTTTAGCAACACTTTGCGGGCGAAACTTCGTTGACGTTTTCAATCGTCAACAGTTACCTTTATTCCAGAGTTGGCAATTCATACTTTGAAGATATCAACTCCACACCAAAAGCACTGAAGGGGACAAACTATCACTTCTTCAACACTTTAGTCACGCCATGCTCGGGAGTCACACGAACATAATGGGAGCAACCTCCAATCGTCGCTCATAATTTTTCTCAATCAAATCATCATAAAAGAACTTAGAAAGTATGGAAGAGTGAGTGGAATATCAAGCAATAACCAATGGAAAACCTCAATCACTTCTCATTTTCTTAGAGAATAAGTATTGGAGTGCATAAAGGAAGTTGCTTAGAATAGAATTAGAAAAGATGGATAAGCATAGACTAAGGAAGGTACCATCATCCTACTTACTATAAAGTGAGAGAGAGAAGGGACAATTCTAGAAAAAACTTCTCCAAATAGGGTGTGTTATAGTGCAGGTTGTAGGTTGGGCAAAGCCCAACCCAACCACAAGGCAAGTGCTACAACTTGGGAATCCTACACCCAATGTCACCTCGATGTAGGTCCTGCACTTCAAGGGTGACTAGGTCATTTTAGGGAGGTGATCCTGGTGACCCGATGGGGATTGAGATGGAGGTAGAGGGAAATGGAAGTGAAGTCCCTAGAGGTCAAGTCTAAGTGGAATGAAAAGTAGGGAGAGATGCCTTGCAAGTCAAGTAATTGCTGCCCTACAGGTATAGTACTTTTTCGGGTGATTGTACCTGCCCATGTAATGTCCCCACTTTGGGACATCATCACAGTGCAGAGGTTTATGATGACCAGAGTAGCCAGATGGATGTTATAGCGAGTACAGGGGTTATTGAGAGGCGTTGTGGGGTCTAGCTTGCATTGCTCATCATATTTCATCATTATGAGCCATTCAGCATAGCTTGGCTTTGGTTTCGTTGCGTTTCGACGATTTCCATGATTTTGACTATTTTGGGCTATAAGTTAATTAAATTCACTGAAGAGGTCATTTTGGGCACATTACTTGGAGGAACCTCTCAGTGTAATAGCTCATTGGAATTGGGAGGAGCAACACTACATGATGGGATGGCTAGAAGTGACTTTCACTGGCCAGGGAAGCCACAAGGAGAGATATGACGCTTTTCAGAGGTAAAAAGATTAATTAATTAATTAAAGTGATTTAATTAATTAATTAAATATTAATAAAATGAAAGTCACTTTGGAGGGACAAGGAGACAAAAAGTATAAAGGAAAGGCAAGGGCCTCTACTCATGGATTCATGTATGATCATCTTTTGATATCTGGCTTCTAGCTAGTGAGCCCAACATTGGGGGTTTTGATTTAACAAACCCTAGAGGACGATTCGGTGGTGAAAGATTCCACCTAGCTTGTCGCAAGCTTGGTCTCGGAGATGCAATACTCTCCTACACCATTCTAGTTCGGTTCTACATCAGTGCAGGAGGGTTCTACACCAACCACAGTCATAGGAAGGAAGAGGGGCGCACCATTGGGGGTTTCCAGCAAGGGGGGCGCACCACTCATTGAAGGAAGGTTCCATCCAGCTGAGGAGAAGTAATTTTGGGAATTCCAGGTATTGGGTTTTCCTTGCAGGTGTCTTAGCACCATTCTTGGTCGTTTCCGGAGGCATTTCAGTGGAGGGTTTAATTGTATTGACAGTGGGACGATTTCCCAAGAGGAGGGCGCACCATTATTTGGAGGGTAGCTAGATCTAAGGATCTAGCCAATATTTTGCCTAGTTGAGCACTTGGGTTTTCATTGCCGTGCCCCGATCTATCACTCTAGTGGATTGGTGGAGCTGTTGGAGGTCTCTAGGAGAGAGACCGATTTATCTTGTGTTTCAGGCATCCAGGGGGGCGCACCATTCCTTGGAGGAGGTTCAGATCCATAGGGTTTGAGAGGGATCTTGGAGATTTAGGCACCTGGGTTGTTCTTGCCATCACCCGATCTACTATCTGGCATCTTTCTTGAGGTGATTGGACATCTTTGACAGTTGGGCCGAATTATTGAAGAGCTTCAGCATTCCAGCAGGACGTGGCATCTTCCAGTGGGGGTTTGACAGTCCATACGACCTAGATCTACCTTGGCATTGGTCTTCATCTCTTACCCAGCCCTTGGAGGCTTGTGGCATCTTCCATTGGAGCATTTTGTAGCAGCTCCTATTATATTATATTGTCCATCTTCTTAGCCATCTGTTGAGCATTCCAGATCGGCCTCACATTGTAGCAGGTTTCTCTGTTTCATGAATAAAAACAGATTTGAGATGTTTTGGCTTGTCTATCATATTGCATATGGTTGAGGTATGTTCCATGATTGTATCTTCTTGTTTATTGCTGCAAAACACATATAAACACATCAGTAAACCCCTAAGGCCGAAATCAAGAGGTCATCCTGCAAGTAAACACATGTAAACACATGTAAACAAGTAGATCAACAAAGTGTTTGACGAAATGCCACAACCAAAAAAGTTTTAAAAGACACCCAAAACCGTGATGTTCCTGGCATAATGGCTTGGGAACATTACAGCCCGAGACACAAGAAAACACACTTTGCAATGATATATGTCAGTCGGATCAACAAGTTAAGCTTACTGTCCCTAATTTGCAGCAACAGATATCAACTTATCTCAACAAATAAAACATCTAAAATCAACATATAAAGATCTAGACTAGTTAGGTAGATTAGCATCAAACTTAACAATGAACATTGGCTGAAAAATGACACTTAAGAAGCTAGATAAGATGGCTGTTGTAACATGTGTTTTCTGCAGAAAATTGCAGCCTTATGGTTGTAGCATTCAGTGGCAAGCAACAACAAAATCAACGATGAAAAGTTGCCAAGAACTAGCTCAAAAGATGCGCCCTAGTTAGTAGAGTAAATGAACAAAGTTAGAGACCTAGTCTAGGGATAGTTTAGGAGTTATGAGAGTGTTAGGAGCTAGGGTTATGCATCCCTAATGACTGTAGGTTAAAGTTTGTAACAACAATTAGAGTGTTGGGGGAGAGGGGACGCCCTAATGGGGGAAGACTCCTTTCAATGAGATAAATCAACTTCAAGCAAGAGAACCTTCAAAAGGTCAAAGATTGCGTTTCCCAAGGAACTGATTTTATATCTCCAATGCAAAAAAGAGTGTTGCCGTCCTTACACACTTGAACCTCTTCCGTCTAGGCTTACTCCTAGGGAAGCCAAGGGGGGTAGACCCTAGTTACCATGTGAGTTAAAAAGATTAATTCTAGGAGTTAATTTTAATTGTTAGAAGGCTGGGGGGAATCTAGCCTATATGAAAAGCAATCAATGCAAAGGCAAGCCCTTTGCCTAAGTCAACTAAGACTAGTGCCTAAGGTTGGGCCATGGGGTTAACTAAAGTTACAAACAGATTAGACTTTACAAAAGATTACAATTACATACAGAAAAAATACTTTACAAGATTTACAACTAAATTAAATACAAGTAAATGAAACAACTATCTATACAAATAAATATAAAGAATACTAAAGATACAACAATAATATACAACTATCAACAAATAAAATATGCAAGCACTAATTAAACTGACTTGAACTAACTTGACTTATTTGTGCAGGGAAAGAAGAGATAATCACCACAACACAACAAGCCAACAACCCAAACAATGAAGTGCCTCCACAAGATGCGCAACTTCAAGAGGTTGTCTTCAATGGCATCAACACAACTACAAACCCAAACAAGAAGTGCCTCCACAAGATGCGCAACTTCAAGGGGAAATTGAAGATAAATGCAAGATCCAACGAAAGAGTCCCCACGGGAAAATGCACAACTTCAAATGGACAATAGATAAAGCAAGTAAAAGCCTCCACGGGCAAGAGATGCGCAACTAAGAATTAATTATTCACAAGTGCTCAAATAAAATTGCATGTAAAGTAACTTAAGTGAAATGCTTGAAAATAAAGTAAAGTAAATTGCTTAAGCTTGAAAAAGATAAAGTGATTGAACTTGAAAGAAAAACAAATACTTGACAAGAAAGAAATAGCTTGAAAAACACAAGTAAGTTACTATGCCTCCACGACTTAAGCAATGAAATGAAAAGAGATTCTAAGATCTAAATATAAACCATAAAATAAGCACTAGAAGCAATAAATCACAACTAAATTCCTAGCCTTACAATATAGGATGGTTGACTTGGCCAAACTCTTTTCTAGGTGTAGGCAAACAATAAAGAATTAAAAGAACTTGAAAGGAAACTAATCCTAGCCACACAACCTTGTCTTAAGGACAAGTAGAGAAAATGAGAAATGAAAAACAATGCTGAAAATAAAACCAATTAATTAGCCTTACAATATAGGGTGGTTGGTTTGGCCAAACTCTTTCCTTGGTGTAGGCAAACTAGAAATTAAAACGCATAAATTTTAATTTGCTTGAGAAATGCAAGCCCTAGAGACTCTCTTGGGCTTGCTAACAACTTGAGAAAGGAGAAGAAGAAGAGGGTATCCAATACCCTTGTTTAGGAGGAGTTTACTTGACTTTAATGGCCCCAAATGGGCTGTTCCTCCACGCTTCTGTCACAAACTTGCAAAAAACCAGCAAGTAAAACTTGTTGGAAAAACTGCAGAATTGACAAAAAATCTATAGAAAATTTCTGTTAGTGGAAACCAAAAATTTATAGTACAAAACCAACAGTATATATATTTGTTTTTGGTCTATTTCAGAACACAAATTCCAACCAAATATAGAGGAATATGAACAGAAAAATAAAACAAAAAAGATTAGAGGTTTTATGTGGATGGTAAGGAAGATTTCCAGATCTGAAATCTATCTTCAAAACCCTTAGGTGACTTGCAAATTTCTTGAAACAATGCTACAAAAAAGAGAAAGGGGTGAGCACATTCATGTAATAAAACAAAATACTTTGTTAAATCTATAAGATATACTCACTAGATCTATGATAATACTACCAAAAGATCTACCCAAACAAAATACTTTGCTTGGGAATCCCTAAACTAGATCTATAACAAATGAAAATAAGAAATAACTAGAACAAAATCACCTCATTAAGTAATATGGCACCAAGAAGACTCTTCACACCATGTATCCTCCAAAGATTTCTTGTATTAGAAGCAAGCTAGGACAATAACTTGCCCAAGCTTGAGAAAAGAAAGAGAGAGCAAGAAGAATGAGAGAGAAGAGTGGGAGAGAAAGGAGAGGAGAGGAGAGAAATGGGTAGAATAACCTTGCACTGAGACAGATCATGTAAAATGAAGGAGGGGAGGCTCTTATTCATACTTGGGAGCCAAGAGTTACCCCTCTTGGATGAGTTACAAGTGTCACACATCCAAGAGAAATAAACAAAGTCAAGGAAGAGTCAGTTTTAGGGTTTTGGTAAGTTAGGGTTTTGGTAAGTGAGTGAGGGGGTGAGGTGTAAAGGGGGAAAACACCTTTTGTTATGGTCAAACATTAAGTTAGACACCAAGGAGGGGGAATTTAGGGTTTAGGTTGTTTTTTTCACTCAAACTTTTTAATTCCCACATGTCAATTAGCTAGGGATACCACTTGAAGTTGTTTGCTAGGCAAGGGGGGGTCTTTTTGTTAAGGTTTAAGCTATTATTAGAGTTCTTTGCATTTCACTAGATAACAATAGCATAAGATAGGTTCACTGAGAAATACACAATCACAAGAGACACATCATTTATCCCGGGAAACCCTTATGGGGAAGAAAACCCAACAAAACTTCCTTATTATAGATAGCCAATACAATGCCAAGAGATAACTCAAACAAATACAGAAAGTCCTCTCCCAAGAATGCGCCTGTCTCTCTCTCTCTCTCTTCTTCAACTGTGGCTCCAAAACTTGCTCCTCAAATGAACAAGTGAGTGTGTGTCTAAGTGAGGCGCTAGCCTCCTTATTTATACAATTTTGGCACGTGTGGAAGTGTCTCTTCATTGGCAGGGCCAACTTCTTCTTTTGGGTGGTTATAACCACCTTTAATATATTCTAGGGCCTCTTTAATATATTCTGGGGCCAACTTCCTATTCTGCCTATTACAATTATACTTTAACCAATCCGCAAAAGGGGATTTGGTCTTTTACAATAGCCGACATGATAAATCCGCAATAGGGGATTGATCTAATGAATAATACCATAATAATAATTAGAATACACTTTGCAGTTACATTATTTCAACACTCCCCCTTAACAAGAAGGGTATTCTACAACATCATCAGGCGAGAGAGAGGACAACATCATCAACAACATCTGGTGGGTGAGAGGACAACATCATCAATATCATCTTGAAACACTGACTGGCGTATCTATAAATCATCGGAAGTTTTTCTCATCATCAACAGAACACAGAGGTTGGAGCATCATCAACACAACATGGAGCTGGATTAGCATCATCATCCTCATCGGTATGAGGCTAAGGTAAAATCATCATCATCTTCAACATTAAAGCTGAAATAATATCATCATCATCATCTTCAGCAAGGACTCAGGAGCTGAAGTGGCATCATCATCATCATCTTCAGCAAGAGGCTGAAGTGACATCATCATCATCAACTGCATCGACATGGATTAGTATAACACTAATACATCCTCATCATCAATAACAACCCAAGGCTGATACAACATCAAAAGCAACAATATCACAACACAAAGGTTGGCAACACATCATCATAGCACGAGGCTGGCAACACATCACAGCAATTAAGCTGGCACATCATCACAACAATTAAGCTGGCACACCACACAACAATTAAGCTGGAAAACACCACACAACAATTAAGCTGGAATCATAACACAACAATTAAGTTGGAAACACAATACTAGACTGGCTTTACGTCACAACCATTAAGCTGGAAGCACAGTACTAGGCTGTCTTTACCGCACAACATTTAAGCTGGAAGCATAATACTCGGCTTGCTTTTCGTCACAACAATTAAGCTGGAAGCACAATACTCGGCTTGCTTTTCGTCACAACAATTAAGCTGGAAGCACGGTACTAGACTGGCTTTATGTCACAACAATTAAGCTGGAAGCACAGTGCTAGGCATATCTCAACACAACAACTAGACTGGCTTTACGTCACAACGATTAAGCTAGAAGCACAGTACTAGGCATATATCAACACAACAATCTAGATTGGCTTTACGTCTCAGCAATTAAGCTGGAAGCACAGTACTAGGCATATCTCAACACAACACTACTCCCCCTTTCGAGGGAGGTCCTTTCGGACTATACCATGCTTATCTCGAAAGTGCTCAAACTTTACACGAGATAGAGGCTTGGTCAACACATCGACAATTTGTTCATCCGTGCTAACATATTGGAGCTTTATGGCTCCTCTTTGCACCATGTCACGGATGTAATGATATCAGATCTCTATGTGCTTCGACTTGTTATGAAATATAGGATTCATTGTCATCTTTATGCAGCTCTGGTTGTCACATAGGATCGTGGTTGCTTCCATCTCTAGGTCAAATAGACTGTTCAACAACTTTCAAAGCCATATAGCTTCGTAGCTGGTAGAACACACAACAATGTATTCTGCTTCCGCTGTACTGAGAGAAATGTTGGATTGCTTCCTACTCTGCCGTGAGATCATGGTTGATCCCAAACTGAAACAACATCCTGAAGTGCTCTTCCTGTCAGAGACACTTCCAGCCCAATCTGAATTTGTGGTGTGAAATCATGATCTACATCATGGCTGAGACCACAATCTAATGTACCCTTTAGGTACCTCATCACATGATTTGCAGTAACTAGGTGAACATGTCTGGGTTCTACAAGAAACTGACTCAAGGTGTTCACGGCAAAACACATATATGGTTTGGTGTTTGTCAGGTACATCAGCGATCCAATGATCTGTCTATATAGCGTGGCATCAATCAATTCTGACGAAGTGTCGACCAGTAGCTTCAGCTTCGCTTCCATGGGTGTATTCATGGACTTTTACTCCAACATGTCGAATCTCTTCAGGATTTCGATTGTGTACTTCCCTTGGTTAAGGAAGATCCTCTCCGGACTCTACCATACCTCAAGACCTAATAAATAATGCATTAGGCCAAGCTCTTTCATCTCAAATTCTGAAGCGAGCTTCTTCTTACATTCAGTGATGAGCTTTTCTTCTCCAGTTAAGAATAAGTCATCCATATACAACAACAATATCACCGGCTCATCGTTCATAACCTTGAAGTAGAGGTTAGAATCT
>JZKD02S0700937.1:642860-658060 GCA_000966675.3 Picea glauca
TAGTCTAAAGGCTGCCCACCGATCATGCAAATAAAGTGGATAAGATTTTGGCGGCTCTCTACTAAAAATGCCTTCAAAAGCAATTTCAGTAGACTGTTGTACCAGCTTCTTGGTATCCTCTATTTGTTGTTTATATTGTCTAATCTTTTCTGTCCATTTTTGTTCTTGTTGCAGATACATAGAGCACCATCTCGCCTTAAGCTTTTCGATGAATTGTCTGTGGGACTCTTTATTGATTATCCCCAAGTCAAAGAGTTCGTCTTTATTTCTCCACTGAGGAAGGTCGGGTTTCAATTGCATAAAGGCATGAGTATTAGTGATGATATCATCCAGGAAGGTATTAAACATTTGTTGAGCTTGCTCTGCATGAACTTTGGCACAACTTGCCACTCTTTCTTCTGATACATCTTCGCCCTGTATATCCTCCATCAAGTCTGCTGCATTGTTTGGAATTTTGTGATATTTCAATTTGCTTTTGAGTTTCTTGTTTTGTAGCAACAGTCTTCGATTTTGTTTGAGTAAAGCTTGGTAGCTAGGGCTACAGAACCGGAAAGGTTTGGGTTCAATATGGCTCTTTCCTTTTTTCTTCTTCTTGCCATGTCCCTTATGCCCAGGGACGAAGTGTGAAGTGGCTGTCATATCTTGAGATTTATCTATTATTTTGGTCGAGGAAGGGGAAATGTCACACCCTATCCTATTCTGCTCTATGTCTAATAATGGGGGTTCTACCCCTTCCGGTTCAGCCTCAATATCTATCATCACCTCATCTTGTTCTTTCCCTGTTTCTAAATCTTCAATGAGCTGTACATCTGATGTTTCCTGTTCAGACCCTGTGTCTTCTTTATCAATAATGACCGAGCTTAAGATTTTCCAAGAAATTCTCGTTGATTTCCTGCATCCTGTAATGACCTTTTCGGTCCTCTTTTTAGGTGGTTAAGTTCTCATCTTCGGCTTGGACACTGTTGAACCCATGAAAGTATTCCAGGAAATACCAAGTTAATTCAATTCTTCATTGATAATCATCATGATGAGACCTCGATGATATAAAGCAGTTTCGGGGTTTTGTTTTTTTCTTAAAAACTCAGCCATCTTAGATAAACTTTTGTGTAAGAAGTAAGGCATGCTGAGGGGTTTATCTCCTTTCAAATGTAACATGATTCTGATATGATAATGATGAACCAAATTATATCTTCCTTCACAGGTGACAAATTTCTGTAGGTGGAACACCACCTCATCCCAAGGAGAGCTTAGTAAGTCCCTGGCTATCCCTCTTCTCAAATCTGGAAGTGGAGAAGGTGCTTTAAGGAATGGGATCCAACTTTCAGGGGCCACTTTAAAACTCTTATGCCACTTCTCTCCTTGCAATGACAGCCCTGTAACTCTGCTCAAGGATTCTTTAGATACAAGGATATCCAGCCTTCTCACAGTGGCTTGGCTACCATCAAAACTCCGGGCAAATTCCATAGTGAGATCGAGGTCAAACCCCTGGAATTTTTCTAGGAATTGGAGCCATCCAGCCTGTTCAAATACCTGCATCACTGCTGGGTGTTTTCTGATACTGTCTACATTATTGGGCTCATTTTGATTTACTACCCCTCCCATTTTCAAAGAAGAACACTCTGTTCAGAAAGGAAAATGCTACAAAATGAGGGGTGGATGCCTGCTTACCTCAGGATCGCGTTATAGCGCATTAATACAGCCCCCTGTCGATTTGTATTGAGCTTCTGGACAGACTCGTTATACACAACAACTTATTCTTTTAGCCTTTTATAAACAAGAACTGACTCTGCCTGCAGCATTCACGAATGATCTAGCCTGATTCAGTCAGCAACCAATGGAGCGACCTTTGATCAGGAGCCAATGCAAACTCGACTCTGTTTGGAAGTAACCCCGCTGTCACCCTATGCGCGTGTTTCACCTGTGTAGCTGCACTCTATGCTCAGAATGTCGTGCTAACTCAATTTGATGTTATATGACCACTGCAATATAGCAAACCTGGCTTCAATTCTATATTGGACAGGCACCGTAATGTAGCTAACCCGACTCAATTTGATGCTGGATAATCACCGGAATTTCTCGCACGGTAACTAGCCCGACTCGGCAAAGATGCTGTGCAATTACGGTTATACAGCTTACCTGGCTCAACCTTATGTTGCCGAATTACCGTAAGCTTCACGCTGTATATGCTTCTTTGTGGCGAACCAGCTCGGCAAGCGTCCTGTGGAATCACTGTAATATAGCTTGACTCTGCTATATAAGCACCGTAAGAACCTGACTTTGCTATATGAGCGTTGTAATAACCCAACTCTGCAAAGACGATTCCAGAGGTCCCGATTTTGCTCTTCGTATGGAGGTTTAAAAACTGAGCACAAAATAAGTTTATCGGGCCAAGGAGCGAGGATCGTGGCGGTACATTGGCATGTGTTATGACAGGTGATGTATCGGGGAAGCCGTTGATGCGAAGTAGCTCATTTCAAAAAAAGTATGGTCTGTTTGAAATCATGATTGTACGCATATGGAGGGAAATAAATCGCTGGTTATTGAAATGATCGCTACTAAATGGCTGTCGGGGGTGATGATGATATGCTATGTAATGGCAAAAATTAAAAGATAGTCAAAGTATGGATGACGGGTATAATGGTCAAGTGTGTAGCTGCCAAGGGTTAGTAAATTTGGTGATGTGGTTAGGCAGGGTCATTAGGCGTCATGTATCACTTTATTATGTAGCGTAGCTAGATAGGGTTTGTATGGGTAGTGGATAATTCTTAGATATAAGGCGTAGGGAGGTATGTATTAGGGAGTTAATGATATTATATATATATATATATATATATTTTTTTTTTATGTCTGGAGGAATCATCAACTAGTTGGGCACGTGCTCGCGTTACACGTGGCCGTGTTATCCAACTGCTACCACTATAACCTCCAGGTGTGCCCACGAGGCCCCTTACGCGGCACACATTGTAAGTCGGGGGGAGTTGAACTCGAAACCTCATGGAACTTCATTTTCACGGCACTTGCCAATTGAGTTGCCCCCCCCGGGGGCGAGTTAATGATATTATTACTTGCCACTTAACCTCTCAATTTTTAATTCATAAAAGAGAAAGAGAATGAGTTTTTAGAAAAACTTGAACCGATTAGTTGAGAGAGTGCAAGCGCTCCTGGTTGTCTTGTTGACTTCGATTTGTCATGACATGCCTCTTCGTAACCCTGCAGGATCAATGCATTATTGTAGTTTGACCATATCTTTAAGAAAATGAAAAATGTAGACTTCATCACCCGAGATAAAATATTATTATTTTTATATATTTTTCTCTCTTTTTTTTTTTTTAACAAACCTTGTTCGCCGGAGATCCGGTTTTCAAACAAGAGTTCGTTCCGTTGCGCCTCGAGGGGTTTTCACAACCGATTTTTTTTTTCTTTTGACTTAGTGATATTGGCCTGAAATTGGTTTTCCAATATCATTAGTGCTGGCAGCGCCTAAGACCAGGTTTTCACTGTTAGATCTTTATTATCTTTTTTTTTTTTTAAACAGGTTGATCAATGTAGAAATAGATTACGGAACAACGGGCACAGGTGGCGATGCTACTGTGCCCATTATATTGAGATCAATATGTTTTACTACTTCCCGAATGAATTCCTCCTTGGTCTTGGGCTTCTGATATAGCCTCAGTCGATGGCCATTTGCCATGAGTGATGTCCCTGCTTCGTCAATAGTACGTAGTTTAACGGAGCCATTCTCATAGACTGTATCTACCTCGTATGGTCCGAGCCATCGAGTGTGGAACTTGCCTTTAAAATCCTTATACCGTGAATCGAATAGGAGGGCCCAATCCCCCTCTTTAAACTTCTTTTCCTTGATGAATTCATCGTGCCATTTAGCTCTTTGCTGTTGAACCAGAGTAGTTTGATATATTGCAGCTTGTCGAATCTCATAAAGCTCATTAATCTGCTCAAGCCTATGTTGTTGGGCTTCTAAGAGATCCAAACCCACTTGTAGTGCAATTCTCAGTGTTTTGATTTCAAACTCAATGGGGAGAACCACACGCTTTTCATACACTAATTCATAAGGAGTAAATCCTATGGTGTTCCTCCAGGTGGTTCTATAGGCCCATAGGGCCTCTGGGAGCTTGTCAGCCCAATCTTTATGATGATGCTGGATTGTTCTAGTCAGAATAGCTTCTAATACTTTGTTTGTGACTTCTACCTTGCCATTTGCCTGAGGATGGTATGGAGTTGACATTCGGTGCTTAATCTTGAATTGCTCGGTGATAGATTCAATGAGTCGTGAAATAAACTGGGCTCCTTGATCAGTGACGATCTCCTGGGGAACCCTAAAGCGGACAAATATATCTTCATATAGGAAGTTAGCCACTGCGTCCTCTGTGGCCTTTGGAAGTGCTTTGGCTTCGACCCATTTGGTTACGTAGTCCGTACATACTAGAATGTGTACCTTCTACCTTGATGGTGGGTTAATAGGTCCTACGAAATCTAGGGTCCACTTCTTGAAAGGTTCTATTTGAAGCTGAGGTTGAAGTGCATCTCATCTGACTTCACAGGTCGCCCCATTCTTTGACACTTGTCGCAACTTCTGACGTACTGCTTGGCGTCTCTAAAGATGGTTGGCCAATAATACCCCAGGTGTAGTACTTTATTTGCAGTTCTTTTATCTGCGAAGTGACCTCCGCAAGGTTCATCGAGGCATGCTTTTAAGATGTCGTACATCTCATCCTCTCGAACACAGCGTCGTATAATATGATCGTGTCCGGTACGGAAGAGATATCCTTCGATCCAAGAATATGTTGCACTTTGCCGAATAACTCTTTGACGTTCTTTTGGGGAGAGATGTTGCGGGAGTCTACTTGCAGCCAAGTAGTTAGCGACATCTGCAAACCAAGGTGTATTAGTTGATAAAGCAAACAAGTGTTCATCGGGGAAGTTATCTTCCACTGGAATGGTTTCTCCTTCGTTGGTGAGTCGAGAGAGAAAGTTAGCAACAACATTTTCCTTCTCTAGTCTATCAATAATTGAAATGTCGAACTCTTGGAGTAAGAGCAACCACCTGGTTACTCTGCCATTGGTGATAGATTTGTTCATAAGATAACGAATGGCAGAGTGATCAGTATGTACAAAGACCGAATAACCTGTGATATAATGACGAAATTTGTTAATAGCATGTACGATAGCGAGGAATTTTTTTTCGGTTATGGTATAGTTCTTTTCAACAGGGGTAAGGTTTTTACTGATGTAGTAGATAACATACGGACGTTGTTCCTCTTTTTGTCCGAGAACAACTCCAATGGCCGTGTCTGAAGCATCTGTAGAGATATGAAAGGGTATAGTCCAGTTGGGGCCACGCAGAATAGGTGCATTGGATAACCTTTCTTTTAAGGTTTCAAAGGCAGTCTGACATTGATCATTCCAGGAAAATTCCATAGCTTTTGTAAGTAAGGAAAACAGGGGAGATGCTATCTTTGTAAAATTTTCGATGAATCTTCGATAATATCTTGCGTGTCCTAAAAAACTACGGACGTCTTTCTGAGTTGAGGGAACTGGAAGGTCATGAATGACTTTGATCTTAGCAGGATCTACCTGGATCCCTGTAGGTGATATGTGGTGTCCTAACACAACCCCTCAGTACAAAGCATATGGCATTTCTCATGGCTAAGAGAGAGGCTGGTTTCTTGGCATCTGATCAAGACCTTTTCTAAATTTTCTACTACTTCTTGAAAGTTATCTCCATACACAGTAAAATCATCCATATAGATTTCTACACAATCGTTGGTCAAATCTGAGAATATCCCTAAGACAACCCTCTGAAATGTAGCGGGAGCATTACATAGTCCAAATGGAAGTACTCGGTAAGCATAGGTTCTCCATGGGCATGTAAAGGTGGTCTTCTCTTGATCCATAGGGGTGATCTGTATCTGATTATATCCACTAAACCCGTCAAGAAAAGAGAAGTACTTTTTCCTTGCCAAGGTATCTAAGACTTGATCAATGAATGGTAATGGAAAGTAATCCTTCAAAGTGGCCTTATTCATCTCCCTGTAATCAACACAAATACGCCACTTGCCATTCTTCTTCGGCACAATAACCAAGGGCGAAACCCATTTGCTATCGGAGATGGGGTAAATGAAATTTACGTCAAGGAGCTTTTGGAGCTCCCCCTTGACAATGTTCTTCAGAGCTTGGTTCATTCTCCGCTGGGGTTGTCGAATAGGTCGGGAATCCTCCTTAAGATAGATGTGATGGGTACATAGCGTAGGGTGGATCCCTTTCATGTCAGTATAGTCCCAAGCGAAGGCGGAACTGTGTTTTCTTAGTATTTCTATGAGCTTCTTTTGTTGAGAAGAATCTAGCTTAGCATTGATATTCAAGGTCTTTCCTGGGTGGATTTCAACAGCTAAGCTTTGGTTTCCAAGGGTAGCCTCTATAGGAATCAATTCATCTAGTATTTGTGTTGGTTCAATTGGTGAATAGACTTCCTGGAACTTCTCTCCAAGGATGTGCTCCAGGGTTGGATGTCTGGCTATGTGAGGGTGTGCTAAACATGTACAGATCAAATCATCTTCAGTGGCTTGTTTAAACGTTGATGCTTGGTCAAGGGTTAACAGAGGCTGTGCGGGTTCTTCATCGCTATCCTCGGCCCAAGGAGAATTCCCTAGGTCAGGAGAAGGTTTAGCAGGAGGGTAGAGAGTCGGCTCTTTAGTGGAGTTTCCATGGGAGATAGTCATATTACCTGATCTGCAGCCGATATATGCGTCAGCAGTGGCCAACCAGGGTCTCCCTAGAATCAAGGGATATCCTCCCAGGTTGGCCTTTGGTTGTAGGACCATAAAGTCAGCTGGATATTCCCATGAGTCTACAGAAACAATTACGTCTTCCAGCATCCCCTCAGGTTTGACTGTAGATCTGTTTGCTAATTGAAGGACTGCAGGGGTTGGTCGAAGACTAGGCAGCTGAAGTTTCTCCATGGTTTCTTTAGTCATTACATTGATGGCCGCCCCTAGGTCCACTAAAGTGTGTGCAATGGAAATGTTATTGATGTGGACTTTGACTACCGGACTTCCTGGGTCCATGTATTTGGCCATAAATACTTTCCCTAGCATTAGATCTGTTAACTTTCCTATGACATGAACAGTTTCTGGGTCTTTCTTCTTCCTCCCTTGTTTCTTTAGGCAGAGTTCCCGAACAACTTTAGCATAGATTGGAACATCCTTGATAGCTTGAAACAGGGGAATTTTTACACATACGTTTCCGAGTTCTCCCAAAAGGTCAAATTCCGGTTGTACAGGGGCCTTTTCTATATTTAGTCTTTTCGGATAAGGTGGCTTTGCGAGTAATTCCTGCTCATCGAAATTTTTCTGAGGGATAGTTTGCTTCTCCTTGGGAGTATTAGCTTCCTGGTTTTCTAGCTCGGGGGGGTTCTCCTCATCATCTTGTTCTTGGATGATAGGTGAGGTCTGATCTTGAACCACTCTTCTCGATCATAGATGTATGTTTTGGAATTTCGTAGGAGAAATGACGTATGTTGGAAAGAAGGGTAGTTCAGCGTTGCAGGCGGGCTGAGCTACTTTATTATTTGGATTTGGTATTGGTTGGGCCGGTAATTGTGTAGGTCTTGGAGGAGGTTGGTTGGATGGTAATTGTAGTTGTTGTTGGTGTTGAATTGGAGGGTGTGTTTGGGGAGTAGGCTGTTGAAGACTTGGCCCTCTCCAGCCTTGTTGCCAAGGCTGATTCTGCATTTGGGGTTGCCCTTGTTGCCAAGGCATGGAAGCATACCAATTTTGCTGTGGATACTGATATTGAGTATAGTATGGAGGAAATTGGGATTGCTCTTGTATCATGCCTGGTGCCTTGGGTGGCCATGGTCGCTTTTGGGCCATAAAACAGATTTGCTTTGTCTCCCCAGTGGCCCCTTGGTAGACTGCCTTTAGTTCAGGYAGGGAAGGGCAATTCTTAGTATCGTGATTTTGTTCGCAGATACCACATATTTCTATGTTATCCAGAGGACACTCCCTYAGGGGGTGTTTCTTTCTACATTTTGGACAAAAGACARCCAATGCTAGGTCGGCTTCTTCTTTCTTTTTCCTTGCTTGAAAGGTATCCAACTGGGAACTAAACGAACTAAGGATATYRGTTTTAAAGCTGTCCAACATGTTTCCTATTTCAGTTYTGGTAACTCCTCCTCCKGACGGCTTTGTGACCCTAGAGACTAGATCGCGGGGGCTCTTCCCAGACTTAGTAATGCCTCGTGAATAGYGTCTACACAGTTCACAKATATCATTATAGGTCATCTGGGAGATATCCCCRRCTCCCATGAGATTTAATGCATCCATACAATCATCCTTRATTCCTCTTAGGAAGATAATACGTAGTGTTTYGGGATCAAGCRTGTTTTGCTTGGTCCTTTGTAAGTTGTATTGAAATCTTTCTACRTAATCTTCGAGGGTTTCTTCCTCCTTYTGTGTCATTCTAAAAATTTCTTCTCGTATATCCCTTACCTTGCAGTAATCCTGGTACTTCTGGAGAAATCTCTGTTTCATTTCGTCCCAGGTTTTGATAGAATTTCCTTCGAGTCCCATGAACCAGCGAAGAGCTGCTTCTTTCAAAGTGGCGGGAAACAATTTAATTTTATGGGCATCAGAATAATAGTCATAACTTCGGCAAAGGACATCAAATTCGAAAAGGAAGGTATCTGGGTCCTCGCTAGGCAATCCACAGAAATTCGGTAAAGCAGAGGGTGGAATGTTTTTCATTTGAAGTATACCCTCAGTCTCTTTAATAGGAAACTCAAATGTAATTGGTTCTTTCTGTTTTGGGATCTCCATTTCTTCTTCCATGTTTAAGAGTCTTTCCCCCCACAAGGATTCTTCAGAGGCGACAGAGTTTTCTGGCTCTTTAATGGGGTTACTATGTCCTTCTGATTCGGAGCCTTCAATAGGATGGTCCTGGTTTCCGGGAGATTTAGCAGAAGGTGACTCTATGATTAACCCAGCAGTCGAGTCTATTTCGGGAGGCTTTTCCAGATTGTTGGAAGCTATTTTTGAGTAACGATGAGTACTTGGGGTTTTTGTAGGGTCTTGTTTTTCTTCACTTTTACTGGCCTGTTTACTAGTGTCACGGGTGGTCCCTGCACCACGTCCCTGAGGTTTCTTAGTGCCTCGAGTCATGCATTCTGAGATAATTGGTAAGGACAATATCCTGGGCAAGGAATATCTGTGGGTAGTGATGAACTCCCTAAAGTTTCCTTTCAGCCTGGTATTGCTCCTATAGTGATCCTAAGGCTAAAGTCCTAGTTTCTTGAGTGCCTCCCCGACAATGATAAAGTCCTAGTTTCTTGAGTGCCTCCCCGACAATGACGCCAAAATGACGAGGTAAAAATATGATTCCCAATTGTTTGGTGTCTCTCTACATTCTATCACTCATTTGTCAACCCAGGGCTTATTGAGCTTACGAGGCACTCTTGTGTAATATGCACAGAAAGGAGAACTAGCCTACTGTAACTATGATTACGAAAGCAACAAGTCACAAAACTCTGATCCTTTCAGTCTTCTGGTGGTATCTCTGAAAACTAAGCTCCCTGAAAATATCATAAACTCAATCTTTGAATGTTCACTTGACTGAAATTCACGAGAACTGTGATTCTGTAGCAACTGTGCGTATGTGTAAGAGGAAATGCTAAAGTCTATAAAAAATCAGAAATTACGATGCTGTAATCATAAGGGTAAAGTGCTTAATGATCCTTGTCCTCAACGCTGTGGATGATGCCAAAGTTTATTATGATGGTAGGTTCTTTCACCTGGGCTCTGTTATACATACCCAGATTTCATCTACACATACCTAAAGTTTAATCATAAGGTGTTAGGGTCACAATAGGTCTGATTTTAGATGTTGATTGAAATCTATTCACCTTAACAATCTTCAACTGTCATTACTCGGCAGATATTCAGGGCCATTATGATGCACATCAACATTACTCAGCAAATTCTAAAATAAATCTTAAAAACTAACAATCTAATCAGCATATATATATTTAATTATCATGCATGAGTTAACTAATAACAAAGGATATAACAGCAAAATAAATAATACAGGTTGTACCTATGAGTGGGCCCTTGTTCAAGGTACTCCCGTATTGACACTTCAATACTTATTCATAGGAAAATGATCACGCATACACAGCAGGAAATATATATGTATATATCAGAAATTTAGAACTCAAAAGCAACGTTCGCTCAGCTCAATGTATGATATGTCTCATGCTAATACAAAAAAGAACTGTCTGTGCTCAACCGAGCATACAAATATATATACAAAACACTTGGCTAAAGACAGCTCTACATAGAGCGCCAATCCTAGATTCTAGGATACTGTTTGAAACAAATTGATGCTTAATGCCCCCACGTATCCCCTGGCTGTTCAAGTCTTAGATGCGTTGGGTAAACTTGTTACGCACATTCCTGTTTTGGATTTATCATGTGCGCTGAAGTGAAGATACTGAACATCTTCTTTAATGCTCTCGGTTATGCAACCTCCACACTGGAAACTATTAGTCCTGCCACTCGTTCACATGTAAGCTGTCCACTCAAGGTATATCGTGTTGTGTAGGTGCTGAATGTGACTGTGTGCTGGAATTATATCTTCTTAAAATATCCTCTTCATATATCTCAAAATTGCCTTGCATCGATACACATCTTTACGTGAAGCTGGGGCCTTGCATTATGTAGCTAGAACCTGGGGCCTTGCATTCTGTAGCCATAGTTAATATCATTGAAATCCACAAATATTTAATAAGTCAAATATTTTCTAAAGTTCACTTTAATTCTAGTTTATGAACAAAAATCAAGAAGATTATGTGGCAATAATAGTACTTGTGATAAAGATGGAACTTTGTAAAGATAAGTATGTGGAAAGCATAAAAAGAGGACAAAATGTATGTGTATTTAGAGGAAATAGGGAACAAAAAGATGCCAAAATGGGGGTTCATCACTGCACACGACTGTCAAGGTGGAAGGCCAACCAATACTCATAATGATATGAAACTGATAAACTGAAGTTGCCTTCCATTTTCCCATTTTCCTGTATTAAGTCATCTTTTGGTTGAGAGGTTAAAAAAAAAATGAACATGTCAAAGGAACCACTCCACTGTCTTCATCAAGGTTGTCAAAGTTCTTTCGTAAAGAGATTGGTTCCTCGGGAGGAGGGTGGGGACTTGAATTATCTAGATATTCAACAACTTCAAACTCAAATTCCTTTATCTCCT
The DNA here is from genome assembly GCA_000966675.3 of Picea glauca. Taxonomy (NCBI): domain Eukaryota; kingdom Viridiplantae; phylum Streptophyta; class Pinopsida; order Pinales; family Pinaceae; genus Picea; species Picea glauca. Next base: position 654,130 of record JZKD02S0700937.1, read on the forward strand.
CAAGATCGATTACTGGCTCATCTATGGACCCATCCAGAATTTCCCTACGAACTTCCCTATCTTTTTCACTATGAAGCTCAAGTTCAATAGGGTCTGGATGTTCAATACAAGTCTCATTCTTTGCAAAGGGAGCCTCCATGATCTACAATTGATCTTCCATGGCCATAAACTGTTCATTCATGGCTTCACGCTGTTTAGTATGGGCCAATTGCATGGCCTCAAACTGTGTAGTATGGGCATACTGCATGCTCAGAATGATTTGTTTAAGCTCCTCAATGGGATCTGGTGGAGAATCAATCTTTATATCTGAATTGACTGTTCCAATATCTGGAAGATTCTTCTTCTTCCATTTTTCCATAAAAGCATCAACAAATTCATTATAAGTTTCATCTTGATCATCCCCAAATCTCTCCAAAAAGGCATGCAACAAACCCCGTATGGTATTAAATGTATTATCCTCAGAATCATGAAACCAATAGTAAGCATCTTTCTCACAAAGAGTCATGACAAACAATTCCATTAGAACATCCTCATAAATAGGTGGATCCAACTATTCATCAATACACCGCCCAAAGGCCCTGCTATGAGCACTAGCATTATCATTATTATGAAAGTCAGGCAAGTTTTCAATAACATCTTCAGATATATCATGAGGATAACCAACCATTCCTGATAAATCAATAGGTTTTAAGAAGGTGCCCATTTCTAACTAGATCATCAAAAGGTTGAAAGAAAAGGATGGGGACCCAAGAATTACTAAGGATCCAACCAGAAGAAAAACTGGCTAACTTCATCCAAAAACTTTTTCAAGTTCAAGGATGAAGCAAAAACAAGCCGTGAATTTCTCCTTGAAGAATACTTTGTCAAATTATTTTAAAGTGGAGTTGCCAGATGACCTAGTTTATCTCAAACAAACAAGAACACCAAACAAAGCAAAAACAAGAAGGAAAACAAAAAGTTGTTAGATTATTATGTACAACAAGAGATGGATATTAGAGATTGCTTCTTCCCCAAGACTTTAAAGCAACCTACAAGGATTGCTACCTGTAGTACACTTCAAAGAGATTTTCAATGGAGTCGCCACTTCGAGAGTAAGCAAACAATGAAAAACCAACCCTAGTTAAAAAATTTTAGGGAGAAAATTTATTGTTTATTTTAAAAGAATAAATTAAGTTAAGTCGTTAAGGCCAAGGATAAAAGACTTATTTCCGACAATGACGCCAAATATGTTGCCGTCCTTATACACACATGCAAACGTGGACTAAGTCCAATCCACTTAGTGTGTCCTCGGAGACACAATGTCTAAGTTCAAGCCAACTGTCACCTCGACTTGAACCTCTTTCGTTTAGGCTTACTCCTAGGGAAGCCAAGGGGGTAGACCCTAGTTACCATGTGAGTTAAAAAGATTAATTCTAGGAGTTAATTTTAATTTTTAGAAGGCTGGGGGGAATCTAGCCTATATGAAAGGCAAACAATGCAAAGTGCAAGATTTCAATGCAAAGGCAAGCCCTTTCCCTAACTCAACTAAGACTAGTTCCTAAGGTTGGGCAATGGGGTTCACTAAAGTTACAAAGAGATTAGACTTTGCAAAAGATTACAATTAGATACAAAAAATAATATTTTACAAGATTTACAATTAAATTAAATACAAGTAAATGAAACAACTATCTATACAAATAAATATAAAGAATACTAAAGATACAACAATAATATACAAGTATTAACAAATAAAATAGGCAAGCACTAATTAGACTAACTTGAACTAACTTGACTTATTTGTGCAGGGAAAGAAGAGATCACTCAAGAGATAATCACCACAACACAACAAGCCAACAACCCAAACAATGAAGTGCCTCCACAAGATGCACAACTTCAGGGGGTTGTCTTCAATGGCATCAACACAACTACAAACCAAAACAAGAAGTGCCTCCACAAGATGCGCAACTTCAAGGGGCAATTGAAGATAAATGCAAGATCCAACGAAAGAGCCTCCATGGGCAAGTGCGCAATTTCAAATGGACAATAGATAAAGCAAGTAAAAGCCTCCACGGGCAAGTGCGCAATTTCAAATGGACAATAGATAAAGAAAGTAAAAGCCTCCACGGGCAAGAGATGCACAACTACTAGTTAATTATCCACAAGTGCTCAAATAAAATTGCATGTAAAGCAACTTAAGTGAAATGCTTGCAAATAAAGTAAAGTAAATTGCTTAATCTTGAAAAAGATAAAGTGATTGAACTTGAAAGCAAAACAAATACTTGGCAAGAAAGAAATAGCTTGAAAAACACAAGTTACTATGCCTCCACGGCTTAAGCAATGAAATGAAAAGAGCTTCTAAGATCTAAAGATAAACCATAAAATAAGTACTAGAAGCAATAAACCACAACTAAATTCCTAGCCTTACGATATAGGATGGTTGGCTTGGCCAAACTCTTTCCTAGGTGTAAGCAAACAATAAAGAATTAAAAGAACTTGAAAGGAAACTAATCCTAGCCACACAACCTTGTCTTAAGGACAAGTGGGACAAACTAGAAATGAAAAACAATGCTGAAAATAAAACTAATTAACTAGCCTTACGATATAGGATGGTTGTTTTGGCCAAACTCTTTCCTAGGTGTAGGCAAACTAGAAATTAAAAACACAGAAATTTTAATTTGCTTGAGAAATGCAAGCCCTAGAGATTCTCTTGGGCTTGCTTACAACTTGAGAAATGAGAAGAAGAAGAGGGTATCCAAGACCCTTTCTTAGGAGGAGTTTACTTGACTTTAAATGGCTCCAAATGGACTGTTCCTCCACGTCACCAACATGCAAAAAACCAACAAGTAAAACTTGTTAGGAAAACTGCAGATTTGACAAAAAATCTGCAGAAAATTTCTGTTAGTGGAAACCAAAAATTTATAATACAAAACCAACAGTATATATATTCGTTTTTGGTCTATTTCAGAACACAAATCCATCCAAATATAGAGGAATATGAACAAAAAAAAACAGAAAATATTAGAGGTTTTATGTGGATGATGAGGAAGATTTCCAGCTCTGAAATCTATCTTCAAAACCTTTAGGTGACCTGCAACTTTCTTGAAACAATGTTGCAAAAAAAAGAAAGGGGTGAGCACATTCATATAATAAAACAAAATACTTTGTTAAATCTACAAGATATACTCACTAGATCTTTTATAATACTACCAAAAGATCTATCCAAACAAAATACTTTGCTTGGGAATCCCTACTCTAGATCTACAACAAATGAAAGCAAGAAAATAACTAGAACAAAATCACCTCATTAAGCAATATGGCACCGAGAAGAGTCTTCACACCTTGTATCCTCCAAAGATTTCTTGTATTAGAAGCAAGCTAGGACAAATACTTGCCCAAGCTTGAGAAAAGAAAGAGAGAGCAAGGAGAATGAGAGAGAAGAGTGGGAGAGAAATGAGAGGAGAGGAGATAAATGGGTAGACTAACCTTGCACTGAGATAGATCATGTAAAATGAGGGAGGGGAGGCTCTTATTTATAGTTGGGAGCCAAGAGTTACCCCTCTTGGATGAGTTACAAGTGTCACACATCCAAGAGAAATAGACAAAGTCAAGGAAGAGTCACTTTTAGGGTTTTGGTAAGTGAGTGAGGGGGTGACCTTCATCAGAGATCAACAGGGATGTGACCTTTGATGAGATCTGTTATCCCCGATATCTAGGGATAACTAGGAGATCATGTCTCGAGGCCCACATGGTCCTAGACATGGAGTATCGAGAGCGGGATTGACTTGAGCATGGCCCTGGAGGGCCCATCTTTCTTCTCCTTCGTCAGATTTGTCCTGCCAGCAGTAGCAGTTTCCATCACCACCAGCCTGGCCTTGCATCGGAGAGGACTCTTGCTCCATGAGGTAATTGGTCCGAGGTATCATGGTATGTGTCATATTTGATTGTTATAACC
>JZKD02S0700937.1:713432-729405 GCA_000966675.3 Picea glauca
CTGCTGCTGACAAGACGAATCTGATGAGAGAAGAAAAGGATGGGCCCTCCAGGGCTATGCTCGGGTCAATCCTGCTCTCGGTACTCCATGTCTAGGAACTGTGGGCCTCGAGACACGATCTCCTGGTTATCCCTAAAAATCAGGGATAACAAGTACCAATGAAAGTGGTCCCCTTGTGTTTGTGATTCTCTAAACACAAAGGGGGAGACTATTACCATAATACCTTTACTTTATGTTCTAATTTTACTTTGGCTGTCACTTAAGTCATAAAGTGAAATTTGTCACTTAAGTTATAAAGTGACAATTAATTCACAAAGTGGGTGAATTAATAGACATAAAGAAAACTATGGAAACTTGAGTAAAGTGGGTTTCTAAGTGAGATTTATGAGAAGTGATTTCACCCATTGATTAGACTTGGGCTAGATGCGATCTAGGTCCTTGATCTTTTAGGTTTGGCCAAAGAGAGGCTAAAGGAGGAAAAAGGGTAAGGATGAGACTCATTGTCACTTGAGAGAGTTGAGTGAAGTGAGGAAGAGAGGAAGAAGACTTGTGTGCATTCTTGAGGAGGAGAAGGGCGCATGCAATCAAGGCCTTGAGTGGAAGAAGGACAAGGGCACACCATTGTTGAGGAGGTGCCTTGGTGGGAGGCTAGGGCGCATGAGCAAGGAGTCTTTTCTTCATTGGAGCTTGAGCTAGTAGGAGGGTGCACTCAAGGAGTGAGGGCGCAACTAGCTTGGGAGAGGACGCACTTGTATGTGGGCGCATTTACTTGGAGAGGTTACTTGGGAGAGGGTGCACCTTTGTGTAAAAGGGGGCACAAGTTTACATCTAGCAGGCAAGGGCTTCAAGGAGGGCGCTAAACTTCTTTTAGTCAGACAAGGCGCAAGTCAAGGCTAGCAGGCACAAGTTTTGAGTGACTCCATTACAAGCTTGAGGATAAGCTTGGATTGTATCAGGTTCCTTGTGTATTTACTTGTTGTAGCATTTGCTTTCAGATCTCCATATATATATATATATATCTATCTCTCTTACTGGTTTTCCCTATGGGGGTTTTTCCAGGGTCATGTTGGCCAAAAACTACATGTGTTCATTTGTCATGTTTGCTTAGTATTTTTAGTGGTAGGTTGTTAAAGATCCTAGAGGTGTGTTTGATGTTTAATGCATGTTATTGAAGGCTAATTTGGACAACAAAACCATTCATACTTTATCCTTATAACAAAAGGAATTAAAGAGCATCAAACCAAAGATTTGTGGGCAGATTTTGAGAGGGCAAAGTGTTGATGATTGCAGCTACGTGAGACATTCTCCAAGACACAAACCTGAGAGAGAGCCCCTGAGAGGGGTGTGTGGTTCCTATCCGAGACAACGCTGGAACGTAGAGATGGCCTCCTCCTTACAGAGAGTTGAGAAGAACTCCAGATGATTCTCCTGTGTAACGCAGTGAGAAAGGAGATTTGTAGAGTTGGACGTGCCTATGGTTGAGCACAAGGTGAACGTGTGAAATCCCAAAGTGTTGGGTGCATTGTCATGAGACAGAAATGAAGATGATGTATTAGCCTCCTCTGAGCACAAAGTTGATGAGAAACTCTAGATGACTCTCCTGTGTAATGCAATGGGAAAGAAGATCTGTTGAGTGGACGTGCCTGTGGACGAGCACAGGTGAACGTGATCCTAGTGGTTGAACACTAGTGAGAGTGGTTCTTCTGTGTAATGCAATGAGCCAGAGATATGGACATCCCTATCGATGTGCCCCTAGTGGCTGAGCACTAGTGGGTGTATGCGATCCCTTGCTATATTGTTCAAGAGTCACACCTACCTATAACCCTAATTGTAATGTTAAGGGTACAAGTCGGCCCCACCTTAATGTAATTGATAATTAATGTAAAAGATAATTAATATGGTTATTATTAATTATATTGTGAGTTAGAGAGGTCGACCCTGTTGTGCCAATAGACACTTCAGTTGAGAGGTTAAGTCTAATATAAATAAAGGTAGATTCCCCATTGAGGAATCATATCTTTTGTGTGAGTTTGGAAATTTCAGCAAGTACATCTTCTTGGGAAAAGTGCACACCTCTCTTGGGCGCTAGTCTTCTAGGGTTTGTGAGCAGCATTTTGTGTGCTAGGTTTTCTTGGTGGTGGAGGTCTTTCTTTTGAAGAATATAGCAAAGGATCGGCTGGGTTTTCTTCCCTTGTTGAGAAGGGTTTCCTAGGATACTTCTTGTGTACTTGTGCATGTTGTTTCTTCTTGTGATCTTGGTTGTTGCAACAAATTGTCTATGGTTTAAGTAAAATGCTAAAATGGAATGAACTTCATGCTTAAGCCTAGCTTATTGAAAAATCAACATGGTATCAGAGCATAGGCTTTGAAGAACCCATTGCACAATCATCTACCAGTCTCCTCTCTTTTCTGTAGAACCATACGACCCTCCTAAGGTTTCCAGAAAATCCGTACGACCCTCCTTCCTGAGGTGTTTCAACCTTTAATACTTGAAGGTTGGGGCAAATTTTGTCATAGGAGAGTACGACCTCCTCCGGCGCACCTCCAAAGACTCTTAGAGTGAAATTTCGAGCATTTTGAAATTTTGGCCCTAAGGTTTAGCTAATTTCTGTAGAAATTTCAGAATTAGGGTTTATTCAACTCATTGAAGGAGCTCTTCAGCTCACCAGTGTTCTCCTATCTTTCAAAGGCTTATTGTTGGCAGTCATAAGTCCAACAAAATCTAAAAGTGCTAGCCTAGCCTAGCCATTAGGTTTTCTAGCCCAGTTGACAAGGGTTTGTGAAGAATCTAAAATTATAATGAACAAAACTATGATGGAAGATAAGCTTGATGGATCAAGCAACTTTAAGTTCTTGGAAGACAAGACTTCAGAGGAAGGCTTATTGTGGGTGACACTATGACTACCCTCTTCATGAAGATGTCAAGAGGACAGAGATTAGCTAAGTGCCATTGGAGAAATCATACCAGCACCCTCAGGTATGCACTTGTATATATATTATTTGTATCATTGTCGTGAGGGAAATTGCAGGAGGAAGGAACCTTTTGCTGAAGTCATGGATCCAGAGGGATCTCAGTGCATTCAGAGGAACAACACACTAAAAGTGAAGACTCCAGGTTTGATTGTTGTAATTGTCATTCATCTAACCTATATTTCTAAAGTTTGCTACATTACAAGTAGGTGTTGTAGCTGTGACAACAATCCTTAAATTGTTTTGATTCCAGAGATGTACTCATTATTCTCCTTTAGGAGATATTCTTGTTTTGGTTCCTCTTGTTTTCTTGTTCCAGACAGGTTAACAACAAAGGAAGATGTTTATCCTTCAGAGGTTGTCACTTGACTCAGAGGGAGTCAAAACTATTTGAGAAAGAGGAAGAATAGAACCATCATTGAGGCAACCAATGCAATATTGCATGATCAAAATCTTTCTATGATTCTATGGGCAGAAGCATGCATGACACAGTATATGTTCAGAACAAAAGCCTTCACTAGACTTTGAAAAACATAACTCCTGAAGAAGCCTTCACTAGAGTGAAGCCTGAGATTGAACACTTCAGGATATTTGGGTGCCCAGTGTATTTTCATGTACTCAAAGAGAAGAAGTCCAAGCTAGACCCTTCAGGAAGAAAGGATACGTTTATGGGATAATAGTGAATCTTCGAAGACATTCCAGATCGACATCCCTAGTTAGAGACAGATTAAGACAAGCAAAGATGTTGTCCTTGAAGAAGAGATAGCCTTTCAAAGATCCAGAGAATCTTAGATGGAGATTGACAGTGAGACAATACGTTCTCCCCCTCCAGTAGTTCAGAGGGAGACAGACATTATTCCAGCTGATCCAGTTGCTCCAGTTGATATGTTCAGAGATATTGCAGTAGGGCATAAAAGGCCTACCTAGGCTCACTCTGCGGGAGGCAGAGAAACATACAATCCTCTCAAGGCACATCCCAAGAAAGCAAAAGAGTTTTCCGAGCTATCCTTCAGTCATGAGCCACTTCATTGATTCTGAGTCTACTTGTCTTGGAGAAGCAACAAGAGAACATGTATGGCAAGATGCCATAACAGAAGAATACCACTATATCTTAAAGAATGATGTATAAGATATTGTTCAGGGACTAGAAGGGAAGTCTGTGGTGACTTCCAAGTGGATCTATAAGATCAAGCATGCAGTTGATAGAAGTGTTGAGAAATACAAAGCGAGATCTATAGCCAGAGGATTCTCACAAACAGAGGGAGTTGTCTATGATGAGACACTTGATCCAGTAAGCCCGATACACTTCCATCCGTACTACCATCCATGAGTTGGAAACTATATCAGATGGATAGATTCTTGATGAGTTTGGGTTTTTAGCAAGAGTGTCGCTGATCCAAACCTATATTATTACAGTGTTGGTGACGAGAGCCTGATTTTGATGACTTATTCAGAAAGCCTTGTTGTTGGATACAAGTAAGCTTTGACTTCTGATTTCGAGATGAAGGATCTGAGTATGATGCACTGCTTCTTGGGACAAGAACTATGACAGAGGACCGATGAGATTTTCCCGAGTCAAGGAAAATATACAGTGGGAATATTAAAGAAGTTTAGTATGACAGAATACTAATCCATGATGATGGATGTAAAAAAAAAGAAGAAGATTGATGATGATTCAGAGGAGAGTGATCCACAACTGATTGGACCATTGATGTATCTGGCTAACACTAGACCTGATTCATGTCTTGAAATGAATGTGCTTAAACAATCCATGAGTTAGTCGAGACAGACTCACTTGATAGTAGTAAAACATATATTGAGATATGCCTCCAGTATGAACTTGAGTTTGCAGGATATGCAGATATAGATTGAGCAGAGAGTACAGTGGACCGGAAGAGAACATTCGGTTGTTGTCTTACCATAAAGGTTGTCATTGTTTCCTGGTGCAGTAGGAAACAAAATCTCTGTCCTTGAATACCACAGAAACATAGTATGTATCATTGAGAGTGCGAAGCAGTATGGCTTCACAAGCTTTTGACAGATTTACTTGATCATGAGATGGATCCTATGATGATAACCATAGCTGTGTGTAAAGCTCTTTGAGAATCCAGTGTTTCATGATAGACCGAAACATGTTGAGATAAAATATCATTATATCAGAGACATGATGGAGAGGAAAATGGTACACATGCAATATCTTCCTACACATGACCAGATTGCAGAAATATTCACCAAATTAGCTTGGTGAAGGATACCTCCCTAGTTGAGAGGGAGTGTTGATAACTACAGCCAAGACAAAGTTCAAAATACATCCGTGCGAGACTTGGCATCATGAAGAATGCCTCTCTAGCTGAGAGGGAGTGTTGATGATTGCAGCTACGTGAGACATTCTCTAGGAAACAAACCTGAGAGAGAGCCCCTGAGAGGGGTGTGTGGTTTCTATCTGAGACAGAGCTGGAACGTAGAGATGGCCTCCTCCTTACAGAGAGTTGAGAAGAACTCCAGATGATTCTCCTGTGTAACGCAGTGAGAAAGGAGATCTGCATAGTTGGACGTGCTTGTGGTTGAGCACAAGGTGAACCTGTGAAATCCCAAAGTGCTGGGTGCATCGTCATGAGACAAAAATGAAGATGATGTATTAGCCTCCTCTGAGCAGAGAGTTGATGAGAAACTCCAGATGACTCTCTTGCGTAATGCAGTGGGAAAGAAGATCTGTTCAGTGGACGTGTATGTGGACGAGCACAGGTGAATGTGATCCTAGTGGTTGAGCACTAGTGAGAGTGGTTCTTCTGTGTAATGCAGTGAGCCAGAGATATGGACATCCCTATGGATGTGCCCCTAGTGGCTGAGCACTAGTGGGTGTATGAGATCCCTTGATATATTGTTCAAGAGTCAGACCTGCCTGTAACCCTAATTGTAATGTAAAGGGTACAGGTCGAGCCCACCTTAATTTAATTGATAATTAATGTAAAAGATAATTAATCTGGTTATTATTAATTATATTGTGAGTTAGAGAGGTCGGCCCTATTGTGCCAATAGACACTTCAGTTGAGAGGTTAAGTCTAATATAAATAAAGGTAGATTCCCCATTGAGGAATCATATCTTTTGTGTGAGTTTGGAAATTTCAGCAAGTACATCTTCTTGGGAAAAGTGTGCACCTCTCTTGGGCGCTAGTCTTCTAGGGTTTGTGAGCACCATTTTGTGTGCTAGGTTTTCTTGTTGGTGGAGGTCTTTCTCTTGAAGAATATAGCAAAGGATCGGCTGGGTTTTCTTCCCTTGTTGAGAAGGGTTTCCCAAGATACTTCTTGTGTACTTGTGCATGGTGTTTCTTCTTGTGATCTTGGTTGCTGCAACAAATTGTCTATGGTTTAAGTAAAATGCTAAAATGGAATGAACTTCATGCTTAAGCCTAGCTTATTGAAAAATCAACACAAAGTTCAGATTTAGTGGGCTGTTTTGAACAGCAAGAAGGCTGTCTTAAAACAACAAGTAAAAAGTTTGAAAGTACCCAAGCTTAGTTCCCAACAAGAGGTCAAATGCCAGGCCTGTTGGGCAGCCCATAGAACCTCATAAAATCTTCAGTGCACCCCATGTGGGAGTGAAATGAAGGAAGTGGTGTGATGTGAGGGGAAGGGAGAGTGAAGTGGAAGAGAGAGAGATTTAAGGGAGAGAAAGGGGGAGTGAAGTGATAAAAAGGGAGGCGCCTTAGTTCACCGAAGAGAGTTTTAGTTCAACTAGTGACTAAGTGAGAGAGAGATGGAGTTAAGTGAGGAGAGAGGGAGTTAAGTGAGAGAGAAGAGAGAGAAAAAGGGAGGCGTACTAGTTAACTCAATGTATGGACCTCGTAGACTCCTCCATGCGCCAACTCAGTCCTAACTGATGCATGTAGCCCTAGTCCACACTAGATGACTCTTGCATGCACCCAGATGACTCAAACCACTATCCGGTTGACTCCTAGCGTCTGCCACCTCATGCAATCTCGTGCATGCGCCCTAATGTTGCCACTTGTCACTCCTAGAGGCTACCACGTGTCACAAACTAAGACTATGACATGTCACCTCCCAAGGCTACCACATGTCAAATCCTGAAATTGCCAAGTTTCATCTCTGCCAAGTTGCCACGTGTCACACTAGATGTCATACTGCTAAAAATAGAAAGTGCTTGTATGTTGATGAAATTAGGCTCCTCAAACTCTATTCTCTGCAAGGAATCCGAATGTGTTTAGATTCGACATCCAAGCATTGCTAAAAATAGACATGTCTCGCATGTCGTCTAGAAAAGGCTCTTTGGAATTGTGATCTTGCAAGGACTTTGAATATGTAACCAAAACTACCATGCAGACCTCTGAACTCTGTCTCCTCAAAAGTAGGAGAACTGCTAAAAATAACCATCTCCATCTACTCTCATGAAAAACCTATGTAGCCTCTGTCTCTGAAACAAGGAAATCACCACTGAACCACTTAGTACCTGACCTCAAAGGGAACCAACCTTGGATTAGAACCAAGCTGTCTCTGGGAAACTATCTGAATGCCAACCCTATGGAACATAATGGCTCCTAACTCTCAGGATTTCCAAGTGAGAAAATCTAGGGGTTAATAGAATGCAATGTAAAACACCTCTCCATCAACTGATCAACCATTGACTCTTCAACCCATTGTTTTAAAAGTTGGAACCAGAATCAGATTGGAATTGGTTAACAAAAATGGTTTACTAAAAAATACATAGAGTATGAAAATTTTTATTAGATTTCTTTTATGTATATAAATGTAAATACAAACCATTAGACACCAACCTTACAGAGTTTGCTCATGCATATTACTATATAGCATGTAAGGGTGAATATAACAAAATGGCATTAAGTGCAAATACATATCTTAAGCAAAATGCATAAACATCGAGGCTTGAAATGGCCTCTAGAGTCCAAAACATGTCATGCTAGAAGGTACAAGCTACAATCAAGATGCAAATAACTACATATCAATTATCATCATGACCAAACTCATCTCCACTGTTGGGAATGGGATCCTCAACATCAATACAAGATCACCCTTTGGTTTAGACTCCTCTAGTTGGTTCAACCCTCTTTGCTCCTCAGTGCTCACAATCACCGAACTAGTCCTTGAACTGGCCGGTTTGACCTATTTTATGCCAAACTAGCTAGTTTGGTATGGACCCAACAACTGGTCTAGTTCAAGGACTGGTTCTATGCTTGTGAGGGTTTTGGTTCCAGTTCTATCGGTTCTTTAAAAACTACTTCAATAGTATGAGAGTCAATGTTGGCTGAAAATTTTATCATATATCCAACAAATGTAGAAGCTGATTTCAATTTTAAAATGTCGTCTTCTTCCACACCTAGATGGTTCTCAATTGTTTCAAAGCTCACAAACTAGGGCTTTGATGCCATAGCCTAAATAGAGCATGTTATCACAAGATCTAGCACCCTTGTTCAAAGCCTATCACAAGGTGCAAAACAAGTGTAACTATTGGAAGTACTTGCCACTGTCACCTTAGCAATTACTTCCCACGTTTTAGTAAGGGATGAGATCCAACACAAGGGAGTCTTCCCTAGCAAACTCAAGGAATCCTATAGCAAGATTGAATCAAGTCTATGGCCTCCTATCTTGGTTACTCAATTATACCGCCACTTAGGTCAAGGTTGTCAAGGCAATAACAAAGTGGTTTAATGAAATAGCTTTCAAATTTGCAAGTATGAAGTATCTTGAACAATCAATGATATCTAGCAAGTCAAAACAATTCAAAGATATGCCCCAAACACTACAAATCAAGAAGAAAGCTAAAGCTGTTATAAAACTTGTATTCTCAATGATTACTTCAACAATATGACAAGTTACAACGACAGAAATATAACAACCCTTAGAACAAGTAATCATGCAATGAAAGAGGTCTGAAAATGAAAGCTAGAACTAGGGTTTTAGATAACAAATGCTTGCTGAAATGTAAATGGCTTGAAACAACCTCAAACATCCAAGATGTCAAGCCCTAGTAGGGTGAAAATTACAACAGCAATACAATAAATGATGTCAAGGTCTATCCCAAGGGTGAAAGATGCCAAGAAACCCTAGACATTAGGCTATAAATGACTAAAAATTGAAGGGAGATTGCAATAAAACCTAATCTAGCCATAAAACATCAAAGGAGAAGGGGAATTAGGGTTTAAAGTCACTTGCAAAGGAGAAAGACTAGTACCATTTAGTTTCCTTGGGCATATGGAATCAAATGATACACTTTCTTGGAGAGCAAAGAGAAAAGAAAGACCTAAGAACTAAACCCTAGGGTAGTCCACTACATACCCTAGGTATTAATCCTTTAAGAGTGCAACTCAAGGTAGTCCACTACAAACCCTAAGAGGTCCTCCGACGTCTTCTAGCAACCTTTAGCAAAAAGATCAAGATGGATCTTGGGTCAAACCCTAGGGTAGTCAACTACAAACCCTAGAAATTCAATCTACAAGAATAAAACTAGGGTTGTCCACTACAAACCCTACAAATATCCTTATGTCCTTTAACAAGCTTCAACAAATGATTACAAGGGAAGGTATTCCACTACAAACCTTCCTAGGGTTTCAAGACAAGGTTTATTCAAGAAAGATAAAAGATAACATGCAATATCACCACTTTGATAAAACATTCACTTAATACATCAAGAAAAAAACCATCAAAGACTTAGAAAGAGCACTTACTAGGTAAATCAATGATCATCCATGAAACCCTAACCATGAAATCATTTACAAAACTTGAAAAGCATCCACAAGATCATCTCCAAAACAAGGTGCATAAGTCATCTGTAGTGAGAGAGAAAGATAGAAGACAAGTGTAGTGATGATTCTCCACAAATTGAGTTATAATTTACAAAATGGAGTGCTCCCTCTAGATATACGAGGTAACCAAGTGCTATATCTCTCTATGAAGCCCCTAAAAATGAAAATCCATGATACAAGGTGGATAGGTCTTAGGCCGACTCCCAATAATGCCTCCGAAATAAAGATACAATGCTAAAACATGAAAACGTCCTCCTAAAAAGTCACACGTGTGGGTGTAAGACAGGCTCCAAGAAGGTGACGTCATCCTCTAATGGGGTATAGAAGCCTCCAAAGGTCATGTCTCCCCAAAAGGTGAAAAGTATTGTCAAAAGTCATGCCTCCTCATCAAGGTCACATCTCCCCATCAAAAGGTGCCAACTCATCATCATCAATGCTAGGTCGGCTCAGGCAAGCATCAAATTATCCTCAAACATGACATCATCGTCATGTGTGCAACGTCTCGGGCTCCTAGTGTGATGTCATGATGGATAAGGGCTCCATAACCTCTTCAAAGAGGTGTACCATCCTTGTCAAGGGAAGTGGCATCCATCCAAACCCTAACGTCCTCAAAGGGGTGCAACATCCAAGGTGTGAGATGTAATGAATGTATTTGAGGTCAAGGATCTGAGATCGATTCTCTTTGCTACTGCCGAATTCATAAACACATCGAAGATCTATTATGTTGGAAAAGACTTTCCCATCGTTTGTGGTGATAAGAACGGAGGAGAGGTGGGTGTTTTGGTTAATGTGGGCCAAGGCGTAGAGAATGGAGTTTGTTCTAGAAGCAATATAGAGCGGATGCAATACTCACAACGGTGGCCACTAAAATTAAAACCTCTGTCAGGGTTTCAGAGAGAAGAGTGCCCCCCATTTTCTCTGACCAATCACTGAAAGGAAGAAGCCATGAGAGAAGATGAGAAGTTAGTTGAACAGATGCAACAGATTGTTGATGTCCGACTTGGCCTTGCTGCAAAAGGAAAAATTGAGTATTCTTTCTCTCCTGCCACACACGACCTACGTGGTTTTCCTCTTTGGATTTTAAACCAATCACTCTTTCTTTGTTTGGTGTCAGCTCTGGATGTATAGAGGGACCTGACCATAGTACATCACCTGGTATCAAGTTCAAACCCTCCCAAGTAAGATCAAGAACTACTTCGAGCCTTGACTAATTCACCCAAAGAACTGAGCCTTAAGAGTTTGGAATTAGAGCGTGAGACTAACCTGCGTCCCTTCTTCGGTTGCTTTGAAGGCCTTCCTCTTGCTGTTATCATTGCCAACTATGTTTACACTGCACATGGAGGAATTTTCTGCAACAATGAGTCTCCCTTGTTAGAAAGATCAAAGGGGAAGAAATACTTTATGAGGCAGAAGAACCTTCCAGGCCAAGAGCAATAAAATCGTCTCAAGTCCCCAAAAGTCCTTGGATGCAAAAATTATCCCTCACAAAGAAGACAACTATCGTACATAAAAGAAAGCTCGCATGTTCGATTGTTTGTGGTTTCTTTCTGGTATGTGTGTATTCTCTTGAAGCTGTATTGAATCAAGTTGATTTGTTTCTTTTAGCATGTTGAATATATGTGCCGGGTCGATTTCTTCCTTAGGCTATTGAATAGTTCACTATGGTATGGTATTTTAGCTTTCCAGGTTGAATTACATTGTAAACGGGTGCATTTTCGGTAGAAGCCAATACCCTTCATTTGTTGAGTTTCCATCATTGAGTCTAATTGTTAAAGGGTGGAGTTGCAAGAAACCCTGTGAGTTCTAACCTATGGCTCGAATTGATGAACTATTAGAGTTATTGAGCACTCTAATACTCTTTTTTGCAGTGTTCCACGGGGACGCGTCCCCCAGGGTGGGGGTCGTGGGGGACGCGTCCCCCACGTCCCCGGGACGGGGGGACGTTTCCCCACGTCTCCTTTTTGGGGAGACTTGGGGGGACTTGGGGGGACGCGACTTCCCAAGGTGGGGGACGAGACTCCCCAAAAGGGGGACTCCGGGACGTCCCCCCTTGAAAAGGGGGACTTATGGACGTCCCCCCCCAAAAGTCCCCCCCAAAATTTTTTTGCCCAGTAAGACTTAAAAAAGAAAAAATTAAATTTAAATTTTTTTTTTTTAAAAACAAATATATATAAAATTAAGTTATGTTATTGTTGAGATTTATCATATTATCATTATTGTATTTATTTTTAAAATTTTATTTTTTATATTTTTTTATATTATATATGTGACGTCCCCCCGTCCCCCATTTCCCAAAAATCCCTAAAATTTGGAGATACTTCCACACGTCCCCCTTGTGCGTCTCCCCGCACCCACGTCCCCCCGTCCCGGAGTCTTGGTGGAACATTGCTTTTTTGTGGACAATACAGTGAAAACTGACATAGCTACTCTCACCGATGTTCTAACCTGTTTACAAGATTCGTGGGACAAAATCGAATTTCTCTAGCTTGAATCACAACACCAACAAGAAGAAATACAACAAAAGAATTTTCAACATTTGAACTAGTCCTTGTTTAGAACAATCGTCTTTTTGAAGAAGATGATGATGCCTATTCAGACCAACAACCAGTGCAAGAACAACTTAGTGACAAATTTTTAGATTCAAGTAAAGATGAAGTTCAACTTCCTCTTTCCAAGCCAATCATTAGACCTTGGGAAGAAATCAAGAACAATAAACATAGAACTGGTATCAGATATGAAAAGGAATCCACCTTTCATATTCCGGATTATACCAAATCGATCCAGTTCCAGAGCGCTAGATTCCTTCAAGAAATTTCATATTCACTTGCTCTAGTTCAAGAGAAGATTTCGAAATGCCAACATTGTCATCGATTTGGCCATGTGGAGGATCAATTTTTTGATCTTCATCCTTGTGAGCTTTGTGGAAAGTGTTACCCTCCAAGTTGCACTAGGATAGACTTGTAGTTGAACTGCCAAAGATTGAACAAAGACTTGTTTAATTCAGAGTTCAGAAGTCCAGGTGGGCACTTTTGCCCCTTCATGCATTTTCCATACCCCCATGGGGGAATTGTAATAAGATGAGCTAGCATGAACAACTTTGTAAAAGGCTTAGCCCCCTAAGACTTGGTCATTAATACATTACTCTATAGTGTTTTTTTTACTAGTTAATTATATCTTGCTGCAGAAGCGAGTTATAATTTCTAAGTTTTTTCACTCAATTACCTCCAAAGCTGGAGTATGTCCTAGTGGCTAGGATTTAGTAGGTTGTTTGAGTCTAGTGTCTAATGTATATTACCATGGTAGTCATCACTCTTGAGTCTCATGGAAATGCGCTAAGTCCCTCTTAGGAATTTTTAATGTTCTCAACAAATAAAAAAGTTTCCTACAAAAACGGGGTATTTTAATTGTAATTTATGTATAAGTTCAATAAGTGGTACTAGGTGGCATCATATGCCTTGGGGGTACTCATTTTCTTGTGTAAAATACCCACTTTACCTCTTTACCCCCTTTTTGAGTGAAAATAGTGATTTTTAATCACTAAAAATCAATTTCTCTCTCAAAAGGGAAATAAAAGACATAAAAAAGACAAAAAATCAGCATTGCTATTTTTTGGGAAAAATGTCAAGGAAATATTTTGAGTCAATTCACCCTCTCTATTAGTTCGCTGAGCTTTGTTGTCACATGAGATGGAGTTATGGTTGAGTTAGAGGATGAGATGTGGCGTTGGGAGGAGATCCCAAGAAGAGGGTGCGGCCCTCTTCCTCTATGTGGTGCATTCTCAAGGGAGGGTGCACATCCCAAGGAGGCTGCCACCTCTTTTGGGCCATGTGTCACCCCTCCCTGCTTCCTATTCCCTCACATGTGGCAACTTCTTGAGTTATGGGAAGTGGTGTCACTATTTCCTCACCCCCTTGTCACTCCCTCTCTCCAAGTGGTGCGCCCTCCCTCCTTGGGATCTTCACCCATTGTGCTATAAAATAAGGCACTCTCTCACATTGTAAACTAGTTGGAGCTTGGGGAAAGAATGCTTGTACTCTATTGTTGTAATTTTTGATATTGGAATACGAAAGAGACTTTGGAGGTCATATGGTGGATGGTAGCTTTGTGTGGATGCTTGATGTTCATGGTCTAATATTGGATGTAAATGTGTAAATGTATCTTGATTATTTGCATCTTAATTTGTAAGTTGGCCTTCGTAAGGGTGCTATCACACAATAGGAAAGATCTTCTTAAATAGGTTGCTTATTAAGATCTTTTGTTTCCTTATACATGCAGTTAAAGATTTGCATGCTAATTTAGTTTAATTACACGCTGTCTAGATTTCATGTGTAGGGAACACCAATATTTAACAAATTGTGTCCAAGTTTATTAAGATTGCAGGTCTTCATACTTGAAGAGGTGGTTGATTTGAGTGCAGTCTCCCACAAGCTTCAAGCCCTCTCGAGAATAAAGTCCCTCATCCATTCACCGAAGGACTCCATAGCCCAAAGGAATTTCATGTTGCAAGCTCCCCTTCTCATTCTTTATCTCATCAGTTTTAAAACTCTTTTGGTTGCTATTTCATGCATGCAATAGCTAGATTTATATTATTTTTAGCCTTGCATGCATAGATTAGACTAGATCTATTTTTTGCACTTCCAAGTTTTCATCTAAGGATTGGATCTAGCATAGGAAAAGTCCACTTTTAGTAAGCTTTTTTCTTTCAAAATTTTAAAGGCTAAAGGTAGTTCATTTCCATGAGCCTTCAATTACAAATTTGGCAATCTTAGTGCCATTTGGTTTGCAGTTCCGAACAGAAAACAAAAGTCTCTAAGAAAGCTTGCTTTTTCGCTTGCTTTCTTAGCCTTTCTTAGCTTAGTTCATAGTTCTTTTACTTAGAATTTTTTTGTGCAATTCTAACACTTTTTTGCAAGCACTTTCAAAGTGGTTTGTAGTGTCTTTTGGCATATCTAGCTTGCTGATTTTTGCAGGTTTGCAGACAGCCAAGAAGAAATTCTGCCAAAATTCTGAGGATTTAGAGCATCTAGAACCTCTCAATCAACCTTCTCTTCAATCTAAACCTCACTCTTCCAACAACTTTGTAAGTTTGTGGCCTCAAGTATAAAGGACCACAAACATTCTTCCGAAATTATTGTAACAAGTAAAAGAAAGAAGTGGGATGGCCCACTTGGCCTGCAATCCCCCACGGGGTGGGGGCACTGCCTCTTTTGTGGTGTGCTTGTTGTTTCTTGTTTAGTTTCATTTCTGCAAAGTTAAAATCAATCTAAAATAAACTGAAGCAACACAAAACATTAGCTAGATTTCATTTTCTAGATTAGTTTAGTTTAGATTTCCTTTCTTGCAATTTCAATTTGGCAAATAAACCATCCCCTTGACAACCCTAGTATGTTCTTGACCCTCACGGGCTTGCTCGACCTTGGGTTCCATACAGAATGGGAATTGGTTAGTATGGATTTAGTTTAATAGGATAATCCGATAGTTGTTATTGTTCACTTGGGATCCTACATTGAACTTGTGTGTGAAGTTAGGGGGATACTCTCTAATGAGATTTGTTCTCTCCTCGTTGGACCTCTGACATTGTTCTTTGTACCCAATTGAGGGATAATTTCTAAAGGGCCTGTTGACCACCTATTTTGACTAGGGGTCAACTCCCTGTTCCATGAAGATATGTACCTAGTGGTACAACCATTTTGAAGATTTTTTTTCTCAACAGGGCAAATTTTGCCCCCGACACGCTTTTCAATGTAATCGGAATTTCCGCTTCCATGCGTGGTATAATTTTGTAATATGCTAGCATGAGTCAATTTTTGTCTAGTTATCTAGGACTTTATCATTAGGGAAGTCCTTTCATCGAGTGTTATTTTTCCTCAGGTAATTAACCTTGCTTAGCTGCAATTTTAATTATCCTTGAGTTTTTCACTCACAATAATTCTCCAAAGTGGTGAAAGACGTTCTAATGATCGAGCCCATGGGGTGACTAAGGCAGTGTTGCCAGAAGCGGGAGCGTCGGAAGCGTCATTTTCCAAAAATCCTCGGAAGCAAAGCATCTGGGAAGCGTCTGTTATATATACATATAATTTTTTATATATATTGCATTTATATTCAAAACAATATGTAGAAAGACAAATTAGCTGCAAAATATATGAAAACATGCATATTTGTACATCAATATAGATAGAAATGGCATCCATACTACATAGTTCATCAATGATTAATCATTCGAG
>JZKD02S0700937.1:729457-759026 GCA_000966675.3 Picea glauca
TGAATTTTGAATGGGACCTAAAATTCTACTTTCTCCATATGAAGTCCAATGAGGTTGGAACCACTCTCAAACATCCTAAAACAATTAATGGTAATGTTAAAAATTTAAGTAAAAAGATGAAAATGAAAGATAAAGGAGAATGTCACTTTTACCATTAATTACTAGGGTGAGTGAAATGGGGGGGGTGGGGACCTTTTTAAATAGCACTAGTAAGGCAAAATTACCCTTATCTGCACACCAAAACACATCATTCCCCCCCCCCCCCGGCGGTTTTCTAAATTTTTTTAGACAAACAATTTTTTCGAAAAAATCGCCAAAAAATCGGTCGATTTTTTCAGCGATTTTGCCGATTTTTAGGCGATTTTCTCAACACTGGCATGAACCACTTAAAATGAAATATGAAGTTAAACCATAGGTTACTTGTGAGTAGATTTTAGAGTTGTGGTTAATTAAGTGAATGTGTTATCCTAGACTAGATGACTTCCCCAAAACTCTCACCGCTTTGGCCAAAAGGACTGCTGGGTGCTAAAGAAGCAAGGCAAACAAGGCCTTACCCTAGCTCCACAGGTCAATCCGGGAAACAAGGGTGCTCAACAAGGGGGACACCTAGTGCCATGGGATCATCCCTAATCTAGCACCCCAAGCTGCTTCCACAAGTTCCTTTTTTGATAGAGAAAGTTGAGACAGT
This sequence comes from Picea glauca, assembly GCA_000966675.3. NCBI lineage: Eukaryota > Viridiplantae > Streptophyta > Pinopsida > Pinales > Pinaceae > Picea > Picea glauca. The sequence goes on from JZKD02S0700937.1 coordinate 730,146, forward strand.
TAAAGGTGACCTAATTAAACTAGATAAATTGATTCCCTTGAGATTAATATGGATTAATTAAGTGATTAAAAGTTACTTGAGTTAAGTGCTTGAATGAAAATGACGAGTGCTTGAAAGAAAAGAAATGAGAAATGCTTGAAAGAAATGTACAAGAGTTAGATTATGCCTCCATGGGCTTAAGCAAGAAAGTAAATGGAATTAAATGCTTCTAAACTATAAGATATCACATGAACTTGAAAGAGCAACTAGAGGCATAAACCATGAACTATCTACCAAACTAAACTAGCCTTACAATATAGCATGGATGGAAAATCCAATCCTCTTTTCTAGGTGTAGGAAAAAGAATGCAAGAAAGGAAATAACTTAGCTTGAAAAAAGGAAAGCAAGTAAACCTAGCCACACGACCTTGTCTTAAGGACAAGTGGGGCAAACAAAATGAAACTTAAAACAGAAAATTAAATCTAAGTCCTAGCCTTATGATTTTGCATGGGTGGCTAGGCCAATCCATTATGCAAGGTGTAGGCAAATGAAAAAAAACCGCAGAAAATTACTTTTAGAGAGAAGTGCAAGCCCTAGAGACTCTCTTGGGGCTTGCTTAGAATGTGAGAAAGAAGGAGAAAGAGTTGGGAAGATATTACCCCAACTTAGGAGGCTTCTATTTGATGTTTTGGGCCCCTTTTGGGCTGTAGATCCTCCTCTTTCGGTGCAGACCTGCAACAAATCAACAAGCAAAACTTGCTGGAAAAGCTGCAAAAACACCAAAAACTTGGGAAAATTTCTGTTAGCAATAACCAAAAATCTTCTGTGTAAATTTTAGCAAGTAAAATATGTTTAAAAACTCTATCCAAGTATGTTAGAATGCCCCGAGAAGTATAGAAAATAACAAAAATATGAAACAAAATTTTTTAGAGGTTGAAAGTGGGTAGAAAGAGAGATTTCCAGATCTGAAATCTTCATTTCAAACCCTTAAGTAACATGCAAATCTTGACAACAAAGCTACAAGAACCAAGAGGATGTGAGTAGATCTAAGAGGTAAACCAAAATACTTTGAAATACCCAAATAAAATAACTCACTAGATCTATGATAATACTACCACAAATCTATCCAGGCAAAATACTTTGCTTGGAATTCCTACTCTAGATCTAGAAGCTAAGCATGAACAAGAAAAACACAAAGGAACAAGATCACCTCAATAATAATGTGGCACCAAGAAGACTCTCAACACCATGGATCCTCCAAAGATTTCCTTTATTCAAAAGCAAGCTTGAGCAAATACTTTCCAGAAGTTTGAGAGAAGAGCAAGAGCAAAAAAGAGAGAGAGAAGAGTAGGAGAGGAGAGATTTTGGCATAGTAACAATACTGGGAGTAGATGTGTGAAATGAGAGAGGGGAGGCTTTCTTTTATACTTGGGAGCCAAGAGTGACCCCTCTTGGATGCTCTCCAAGTGTCATTCAATCAAGAGTCATTGAGCATCTCAAGAGGGGCGCACTTTTAGGGTTTTGGACATGTTAGGGTTTTGGTAGATGAGTGAGGGGATGAGGTGGCACCTTTTTGACAAAGTCCAACAACAAATTAGACTTAGGAGGGTGAACTTAGGGAGAAAGCGAGTTTTTTACTTTAATTTTTTGACTTAGCTTGACTTTCTCTTCAAGGGGGGCACAACTTCCTTAGGGAGATGGATGGTATGAAGTGGTGGCTAGGTGAGGGGGGTGTTTAAGTTAGGAAAAATGTTTCTCTAACTTAGGAAAGGAGTTTAGGATTATCTCTCACTCTTTCTCTAACCTTTTTGCTTCATTATTACAAACAATTGACATTTTGATTTTGTCAATTAAGCAATTAAATTGCTGACTCTAGACTGACTTGGACTCCTCATGGACAATGACCTAGCAAAACTTGTCCAATTGAGCTGAAACTTGGTCCAAGGGTGTAGGGGGTCTCACTCCATTTCTTTTGAGTACAAATACCCCTATCAAAAATCCCAAGGACCTAGTTTTTACATTTTTACATAAAAAATAACTAAAATTGCTATTAATTGGGTAATTTAAAAAAAATAAAAATAACTTAGACTCGACGGAATTTCGCAAGACTCTAGAAGATGTCTAGCATGGTCATTTGCAATATTCCTAGACCCTAGTCACCCATAGGGCTCGATCATTAGAACACCTTTCACCACTTTGGAGGATTATTGTGGGAGTGAAAAACTCAAGGGTAATTAAAAAGGCTGGTTAGGCCAAATTAATTACCTGAGGAAAAAAACACTCGATGAAAGGACTTCCTTAATGATAAAGGCCTAGGAAACTAACCTACAATATGATCCATGTAGACCCATTACATTATTATCCCACGCAGGGGATCAGAAATTCCAATTACAAAAAGACGTGCCGAGGCCAAAATTCCCTTGTAGAACCGGTAAGTCTTCAAACTTTGTTGCACCATCAGGTACATAGCTTCATGGCACATGGAATTGACCCCCTAGTTGAAATAGGTGGTCAATAGGTTTCACACTAGTAATTTCATAATCTTATAAATGAACAAGTAAATACACCATAACCATTCAAAATAAAGAAGGATTGCAGATTTCTACTTCATCAAGAATAATCTAGCCACAAACCCTAGTTGAATACTTTCCACCATAAAAATGCAAAAAGTACACCTAGATAAGCTTCCTCCAAGAGTTGTGCACCACTTATTTCAGCCAATAAGCCTTAAAAGAGGCCAAATTTCAGACCTCACACTTGTGTGAGGGAAAGATGATGAAAAAATGAGTCTTAACACTCTATTTATACAATAATCATGACCTTTAATTACAATTTAGGTAAAAAAAGGCCGACATGGCCAGTTTACTTCAAAAATCCAGTTTTTACATGAAATTAACAAATTAAACCCTAAAATGTGCAGAAGAGGTGACGTCATGCCCTCCTAGGGTGATGTTGGGCCTCATAGGTGGGATGTTAGGCTCCATAAGCAAAACGTTAGGCCTTCCAAGGCCTCCGGATGATGCCACACGTGCCACTTGGCACACAACTGTCTCCATCATGTCCATCTGATGCTGGGTGATGTCTAGGGTCACAAGAGTGATGTCATGGGCCTCCTAAGGCCAACGTTCAGGGGGAAGAGAAAGACCCCCTAGGTCCAGGCCTACCAAAGTGTCTCTGTTGGAACATCCTTCTTTTTCTCTGGTGCAAGCCTCTGGTGTCTCTTTGCCTTTGGCTGGGGTCACAACATTCATCTGGTGGGCTTTTAGCCCCATGGAGGTGCGAACTAATCATCTCCCCATATGTACCTGTTCGTCGGGCATGGTCCTGCAACAACAACAAGTACGCTCTCCATGGGCTCATAAGTCACAAGGATCATAGCAATGTCAATCGCATCCAATAATCAAGTTACCCAAACATGTGCATCAAACTCCCCTTTACCCAAACAAATGCTCAAAGACGTTATGCTATTTAACAAGCCAGGTTTGGAGAGGGTTTCAGGATGTCCTATTGGGATAATCCTCCTCAGGTGTGGGGTGTTCCCAGGTGAAGACCAGTCTAGGTCATGTAAATGCATGAGATGGTGTAGGGGATGCTTGGGCAAGGGGTGCAGTGATACCAGGGAAATGCAGGTCTTACCTGTGGGTGTCTCTGTAGAGTGTGAGCTGCACCTTGTCATGGATGCAATTGTTTCCTAGCCCATTCAATGCCCTTTTACTCTTTGTCTTATTTCTTTTTCTTTCAAGAGAATAGCTGGAGGACACTGCCCTGGCATGGTGACCAGTGGTGACAGCGTTACCCACAAGCATTTCACGGAGATGAGAAGGCTGGCTCGTGATGGGACCCCCTTTCTCTTGGCTATGCCACCAAGAGCCACTACTCTAGCTTGGTGACCAGATGAATAGTAGTGTCATACCGCTACATGCCCATGGACCTAATAGGCTGGCTCATGATGAGACCCCCTATCCACCAACTAGGCCTTGAGTTTTATTTTATTTTACGGGTCCCCTTTTCTTGCTGAAAAGCCTTTTCTTGCTGAAAAGCCTTTTATTGCTTTCTCGGGAATCCTTGGGTGAAGTATCTCGAGGTTTCATCTTTGGCTTTTAACTTTTGTGAGCTACTTTTACCCTCCGGGCTTTTAGCCCCTTCTTCCCACAAGGCAAGGTACAACCCTTACTAGCTTGGCAAACCCAATGCCCGAACCAATGCAGGGGATAGATGAGAGGGATAATGATGAAAAGTGGTAAGTATGGAAGGAATGGACGATGACCTTTCATAGACCCACCCAGTGGCAACTCATCCCTAAGGGAACCAACTTACTAGGGCACTTTGTCATCCCCCCCAGGTATGGACAAGTCAAAGGGCATAATTTCCAAGCAAACGTCATGAAACAAAAGATAATTCAATGCACATATTCAAATGTTTTGAGAATTAGAGTGACACATACCATGATACCTGGACTCATTACCTCATGGGGCAAGACCCACCACTACTTCAGAACTAGGCGGATGGGATGGATGCTGCTGCTGCTGATAGAAAGGAGGCGCTGAAGAAAAGATGGGCCCTCCAAGGCCAAGCTCAAGTCAATATGGCTCTTAGTACTCCATGTCTAGGACATGTGGGCCTCGAGACATAATCTCCTTAGTTATCCCTAGGATAGGGGATAACAGGTTGCTACTGTATGAGTGGAGTATGCTGCCTGCCTATAGAATATTTTTGAGTTGGGCATCTGCCTTCATCGTTCATGGAACTGATCATATGCATTCATATCTATGGAAATATATATTTACTCCTGCCTTGATACTGTCATTTAATTGTTTTCTGTGAGAAATAATGTTCTTTGCCAAGCCACTGCAGGATAATTGATTTACAGCCTGTATAATACACTTTTTAAAATTTAATTTAGTTTTCTAAAGTTTATATTTTAGGAACTTCAAAAAAGTAATTTGCCCATTCTATTTTGCCTTTGATTATAAAAAATAAAACTTTTCCCTTTCCTTTATTTGCTGCTTTAATTATTGGGTTTCTTCTATGTGCAGAATGTTGCCTCAGTTTCAATGTTATCTCTCTTGTGCCAAACTTTGTCTCAACACAATTCTTTGATATCTATGGATTGGGTGGTTGCTCTGATATCATTGTCAGAAATATTTACCACACATGCGGGCAGATATGTGTTGGAAGAATGAATGATGTATTTCATTCATATCAACCATACTGATTAATACACATGCACATTGCATATAGAAGGAGAAGCCATGCTCTGTTCTTCCCATAAGCAAAGAATTGTATTATTACATCATAGTCACCTTTTCCTAAAGATATCATTAGCGTTGTCCTAAGACTGCGCTATTACACCACTGACTTTATAACTTAACACTAATGATCTCCTAGGACCTAAGTCTTAAGAAATAAACATTGCATTAAGTTTTCTAACATTATTTGTGATAAGATTTTTTATTTTCAGTATTGTACCTTAGGAAATGTGCCGATTTGTATGGTCTGAACAATAAAAGAGAGATTTTTCCATTGCCAACAGGGCTTTGGTTCACTGGTAAGATTATAGAGTTATAAATCGCCCACCAAGGTTCCATTCTCATTGGGGTCTGGCCCATTTGAATGGCACACTGTGAAATGAAGGGTTGAGGCAGAGTGCAAGTCCTGGGTGAAGAAAGCCTGTATTATGTGGTGCAGCCCATTGGGGCATATTCTAAGAATCACTTCCTAAAAAAAGAGAGGCATTTTGTTTAACAAATTGAGGGCAATATCTGCATTGACACTAAGGCAAGTTGTTGATGAGGCTAAGCAGTGAAATATATGATATGGCAAAGCATTCTATTGTTCTGCAAATCTTCTTCGTTTTCATGCATTATGATTACAAGGACAAATGTCTAATAAAATGAGATCACTGTTTATGACCTCTTATAGTCTCATATATAAAAAACACTGGTGCATGTCATCCCTTTTTGTGGAATTTGAATATTAGTATGCATATAGAACTTGTCATAGCTTTTAGATTTTGAAGTTTACTTTGGTTGAGAAATATTTTATATGATTTTGTCAGTGCTTGAAGTTTGGTGGATGACGATAACTAGCACTGCCTTTGGAACAGTTTGACTAGGGAACTATCTGCTTCTCAGATGTTAGAGATGATTGCTATTGCAGTGTTATTGATCTTTGTTTGTAATAGGATATTATGTTTGTGTTGGTCTTTGATTTGATTTTATGTTACAATGGTGTCTGTCGAAGTTTTTATGAATTGAAGAGGATCCTACTTATTTCTATGGTTGTGATGAAATCAGCTTGACACACTGGATCCACCAGAGGATTGTTTTCGCATTCGGATGGTGATAACTGCTCTTCAGACATGCGGCCACTTTTTTGATAGAGGTTCTTCTAAACGGAGGCTTGATAAGTTTCTAGTCTTTTTTCAACGATATGTTCTTAGCAAAGGGGCCATACCCCTGGATATTGAGTTTGATCTCCAGGTTGGTAATTAGTTGAGAATTCTTTCTTTAACTTTGGGTTTCTAGTTTAGGAGTTTCTTTGTGTCAATAATACAATCTTACAAAAATCTCCTAGTTTCCCATAATACTAGGATATTCATGACAACATTTATGTATTACTCTAACCAATATTTATCTTCTTTTGGATTGACAGTTGACTAGAAATGCATCATTATTTTGCTTAATTTAGACGGACTGTTCCATTGTAAAATTCTCCAATTGAACTGCTTTGTAGGTTGAGTTCATTGCTACATCCAAACTGACTATCCATTTTTTCTGGAAGAACAATATATCTAGTGTTGTCTTAATAGATTTTGTTCAAATAGTTATATCATCTAGCAAACATATCATGCATTTCCTACTTCTCCCTTTTCTGTTTTCATTGAAATGCTAGAGAATGGGACTTGTTAATCAGCTGGTAAAATTGCCGAGTATACTGAGAGTCTTGAGGCAACCTGAAAGCCATTGGGTTACTCATAGTACTTCAAGTGAAAGATATATCAAGCAAAAATGGTGTGGCATGGGAACTTGTCCCCACCACTAGGGGACATATCCCATGTGTTTCCCCATCTTTGTGAGGACTATAGGGTGAAGTCCCCATTTGGAAGGGGTGTCCCTGAGGACCTGGGGATTCCCCACATTCCCTAGACATTTTCCCCAAAAATGGGATGGCCTAGGAGATGTTGTTCAATTGTTTCAGGGCTGTCTTGATGTCGCCTTTTAACATTGTCACCCATGTGGTATTGATTCTCCAAAAAAATATATATTCACTCATTGGTTCGATATTCAGGCCATGAAAATATTATGTGTGTAGTATATTTTTGTAATGGGGGATAATCCCAACAACAGTTTTGACTCCAAGGTTTGTTAGGTTCTTGTACCTTATATATTTTTTGTTTAACATAAAAACTATTATATTAATTTAAACTCACTGTGAACTAACCTGAACAATGTTCATTACAAACTGCAAAAATAGAATGTTCGAGTTCAGAGGAAAATTTTAACAAATCCACAAAGCTATTGTGCATATATAGGCAAGTCTACTTGCTCAAAAACTTGAAGTACAAACAATGGATACAAAAACCCTAGCAAATTCAACTGTCTTGACCAATAAAAAATCAAAGATCAACAGAGTGACACAAGCATTTGAAGAAGATATAATACAAAAGGTGAATCGAGAAAATTCTAAAAATATGATAAGGAAAGATAATGTTACAAGGACACCTTATTGACATACTAATCAGAAAAGGTGCACTATAACTAATAAACATATCATCATCACTCTGAAAAAAAGCAGCAATTGACTTATATTTTGAAGAATATTAATACCATTACAATTGGGTCTCAAACTAGAAGTCATCTTGGGAATCACAATACAAAAAGTTCATCTTGGGAACCCTATAAACACACAACTCCATAGAGGATCAAATTAGGGTGGTCAAACTGTCGTACAATTTCATAATTCTTCTCATTACTTCATCAGTTATATTGTCTCATGTCTTCAACGCACACAACTTCAAGAATGATGAATTATGAGAAGGCATTGCAGGCCAAAATGAAGACATAGCCTTTTTCTATGAAATATTTTGAGGACAAAGCATCTTTGATGGAGAGGCAATGCAATGACTATAAAATATATAAATAAACATTAATAAATAATAATAATAATAATGATAAACTGAAGAGCATAACCTAACTAAAGGACTCAACCATTCACTTTCGTGACTAGTCAATGAATATAAGTATACTGTCACAAGGCTTATTGTAATCACATCTCATATTCAATTTATCAAATATATATTTTATTGATCCCATACGTATTTCAGCTCATTGTCCTTCTTATGTTGGATGTTCTGTATATGAACTATTCTTCATTATACAGCATTAGGGATGAATCTGAATTAATAAATTACAGCAGCAGATACTTCTCTTCTATTCAACCAAATACATAAGGCAGCCCAAGCAAATAAACACCAGACAAGTGTACTTCAATGCAACAATGTTTCAGCCCTTTGGGCACACTACCCAAGCATATAACAGATCTGAAAATAACTTATGGCAGTAGATTTATGACAGTGGTAAATCTGCCCATTTAACTTCTATATGTTTGTTAAATCACTTAACAAAATCTGCTCAATGTTATGTCAAATCAACACGCATAACCAGCACTAGAACCTATTCAATCATTAAGATGAAAATAAAATCTGCAATTACACAACATTTGGACATCAGGAACACTTCATATATATGTATAAGATGAAATAAAAGTACATACCTGTTAGCACAAATTCCCGCACTTATGTAAATATGAATAACTCTGTGGGTCTGTGGCAGAAATTATTGTAACTTTTAGAAGAAACTGCCCAATGTGTCACTAGCAGAAACTCCTCTCTGTTTGGGCTGGTACTTGCCAACCTCAGGGGGGTGTCCCTAAACCCTTCCTGTGCTGCCTTTAACCTGTAAATCTGCAATAAACCATAATAGAACAGAAGCAAGAAAAGATCTTTGGTCTGCGTTTAAACAGCCAAAGGGTTACAATATTCGATTTTATAACTGTTGGTAGAATTTCCTTCAAAACTTCCTTCAATGTTAGCTTTAAAAGAAATGGAAAGAAAATAGATAGAAAGCTCTAATAAGTGGTAGATTCCACCCAAATAAAAGGCTGAAAACTTCTAAAAGATTGCACAAAAACACATCAAGATACCAATAGACTCGAGAGCCGGATACAAGCATAACAAAGTTTTGGTTTTGCATAAACCAAAAGGCTGATTGCGCCAAAGAGACATATACAAAACTGGTACAATGATGTTTCCTGCACAAGATTGTAGAAGCTAGAAGAGAGAAGAAAACATGTGAGAGTATACTGCTGCAGAAAAAAGATCCGACCATAACCCTGAAGCGACCTCCTTTTTGACCATTCTCCTCTAATACACATTAGCATGCAAGATGTCTCTCCTAACTCATGCGCATTAATGAGTGAGAATGGATATTCCTCCTCGTGTGTGTTAGTGCTTAAGTCCAAATGGTGCTACCTTAAGTGAAGTTTGGAGTGAAATATCCATGCGACTAGTCTAAGTTGAGTGGTGTCCACACACTTTGAGTTCACTCAAGCCAACTCACTCACATGCATCCATTTAACTCATGCATGCAAACCTCAAAATCCTCACCATGCGCCAACTATCTCCTAAATCCATGCATGTGCCACCTAAGTGAAGTGTAGATGCCATGCGCCCTAGTTGACTCAACATACGTACCTCGTAAACTCCACCACTCATGCATGCACCTCAATCATCCTAGGCAACTCATGCACGTGCTTTGATGACTCAAACATGTGTCTAGTTAACTTGAGCACCTGCCACATCACCTTAGTCTCATGCATGCATCCCAGTCTTGCTATTTGTGACTCCCATAAGCTGCCATGTGTCACACCCTTGGCTTGCAATAAATAAAGTTTAAACATGCCAAAAATAGCAGTTCCGCCCAAAAATACAAAAAAGTTGAAAACTTTTGGAACTGCTAGGGGAACCTTGCTAAATATAACACACCTAAAAATAGACACTGCTAAAAGTAGAAAGTCTTTGCATGTCCATGAGAGTTTGAAACCATACTCATTGGACTCGATTTTCAGTGGGGAGTACAAATATGTGATTAGAATCAACATGCAACCCATGCTAAAAATAGAAATGTCTCACATGTCATCTGAAAGGGGCTCATCAAACTCTAAATCTCACAAGGGTCCCAAATATATCATCATCTCTGACATGCATGCCTCGGAACCCTGTCACCTAAAATGTAGGAGTACTGCTAAAAATAGTAACTCTCCAAACCCTAGCCAGGGAAACCATAAGAAAATCCTAGCCACCAACTCCTTCTAGCTAGGAATCACTCCCAACTAAAGTTGGTTGCTCCTTCAAGGACCCTCGACAAGCTAGTATACACACCAACAAGTCCTCCTATCACACAAGTGTGCTAGATAGTCTCCCTTTATTTTCTCCACTTCAAGCACTCCAAGTAGTAATAGGGTTTCTCCCACATGAACTATAAGATCAAATGCTTCCTTTGCTCCTCTAGGGTTTCTCCCAAACCCTAGCTTCCCTTGTCTTCTTGGAGAAAAATCCCAACCCTAGTATTTGTTGATGATTATAGCTGCGTGAGACATCCTCCAGGACATAGACTGAGTGAGTCGACCTGAGAGAGAGCCCATGAGTTGGGTGTGCCCATGAGATGGGTGTGTAGTTCCTCTCTGAGACTGAGATGGAATGTTGTGCCCCTGTGTGAGGTGGTGAAGCCCATGAGCTGGGGGTGTGGTTCCTCTCTGAGACGAAGATGGAATGTTGTGTGCCCCTGTGTAGGGAAGCCCATGAGCTGGGTGTGTGGTTCCTCTCTGAAACGGAGATGGAATGTTGTGTGCCCCTGTGTGGGAAAGCCCATGAGTTGGGTGTATCGTTCTCTCTGAGACAAGATGAAATGATGTATTGGCCTCCTCTGTGCAGAGAGATGAGATGATGTGATACTCCAGATGATTCTTCTGTGAGACACAGTGAGAAAGAGATCTGCTGAGTTGGACGTGCCTGTGGCTGAGCACAGGTGAGCGTGATCCTAGTGGCTAAGCACTAGTGAGTGTGGTTCTCCTGTGAGACTTAGTGAGATAGAGATGTGGACATCCTTGTGGCTGAGCACAGATGGATGTGCCCCTAGTGGCTGAGCACTAGTGGGTGTATGAGATCCCTTGTTATATTGTACAAGAGTCAGACTTACCTATAACCCTATTTGTGATGTAAAGGGTATAGGTCAGCCCCACCATAAAGTGAAAGATAATTAATATGGTAATTATTAATTATATTGTGAGTTATTGAGGTCGAGCCTGTTGTGCCAATAGACTCAAATATTGATAGGCTCAGTCTAATATAAATAAAGGTAAATTCCCCATTGAGGAATCATAACACAAGTGTGAGTTTGGAAATTTCAGCAAGTACTTGTTCTTGGGAAAAGTGTGCACCTCTCTTGGGCGCTAGTATTCTAGGGTTTTGTAAGCACTGTTTTGTGTGCTAGGTTTATGGTGTGGGAGGTCTTTCTCTTGAAGAATATAGCAAAGGATTGGTTGGGTTTTCTTCCCTTGTTGAGAAGGGTTTCCTAGGATACTTCTTGTGTACTTGTGCATGGTATTTCTTCTTGTGATCTTGGTTGYTGCAACAAATTGTTTGGTTCAAGTAAAATGCTAAAAATGGAATGAACTTCATGGTTGAACCTAGCTTATTGAAAAATCAACATGGTATCAGAGCGTAGGTCTTTAAGAACCCATTACACAAGTAAATTTCAGTGATCCTCTCTCTTCTGCAAAACCGTACGACCCTCCTAGGGTTTCTAGAAATTTCGTACGACCTACCTTTCTGAGGAGTTTCAGCACTTGTCACTTGGATGTTGGGGCTAAAAAGAGCATAGGAGTGTACGACCTCCTTCAACGCACCTCCAACAAGCTTCAAATTCCATTTTCGAGCATTTTGACTTTTTGGCCCTAGGGTTTCTCTAATTTCTACAGAAATTTCAGAATTAGGGTTTCTGCAACTCATTGAAGGAGCTCTTCAACTCACCATTGTTCTCCTATCTTTCAAAGGCTTATTGTTGGCAATCATAAGTCCAACAAAACCTAAAAGTGCTAGCCTAGCCTAGCCGTTAGGTTTTCTAGTCCAGTTGACAAAGGTTTGTGAAGAATCTAAAATTATGATGAACAAAATCATGATGGAAGACAAGCTTGGTGGATCAAGCAAACTTAGTTCCTGGAAGCCAAGACTTCAAGGAGATGAAGACATCAACATCTCAACACTCTCAGGTATGGTCCCTACCAATGATAATACTTTATTAATTGACAGTGGTGCCTCCAGGCACATGACCGGTTTTAGAGATCACCTAACAAATTTTGTTGAGAAAGTGACACATCTACATGTTCTTGGAGATGATGTCAGATATAATGTGAAAGGGGTTGGAACTTCTACCTTCCAACTAGATTCAGATATGCAACTTCAACCATAGTTTTAAAAATCAGAATCGGTACAGGAACCGGTCGAGGGTCCAACCTGAACCGGAACCGGTAATGAACCGGTTGAATCGGTTTCAATGAACAATTTTTTTAAAAAAATACATAAAATATTTAAATTTTAATGAAAAAATATATTTTTAAGATTTTAAATCATGTTTCCAAAGCATTAGAGAGTCGAGACAATTAGAGACAACATATCCAAAGTATGCTCATGAATATATCAAAATGGCACCAAGTGCAATACATATCTAGAGATCGGAACATAAATACATAATCAAGGAGGCTCTAGAGTCAAAATGGCCTCGGTCCTCTATAGACCACAATAACAAAACACATACTAGCAAGAGTCAAGTCTACAAGTCACTATCTCATTTATCAACATGATCAACGATCAATCATCACTACTGCTAGAAGTAGAAATGGCATGGGCATCCTCGCCCTCGACATCATCATCTGACTCGGACTCGGACTCGAACTTGGCCTCAGACTCATCACCATTAGGGACATTTGTGACTACACACTCTGAAGCTGCACTAGCTATAGTAGTATGAGTACGACCGCGACGAGCCACACGAGGTATACGACAGCGACTACGCTTGCTTGCAGTTCCACTAGGGCTTGCCATGTCTGACACTGGAATCGGACCGCGAGGCCCTAATAATGGATCTGCATCCATCTGAGCCTGCCCTGCTAACCCCATCTCCAAATCATGGTCAACATCAAACTCTGGTGGGTGAGTCTTTGCTACCCAATCTGAAGTTGGATCAACATCATCCAACACAATAGGATCTGTATCGGGTCTTTTGTTCAACAATTGGTTGCGCCTGAGCTGGAGGTTGTACTGCACAAAGACTAGATCATTTAACCGTTTCTGTTCTAAGCGGTTTCTCTTCTTCGTGTGAATCCTCTCAAAGACAGACCAATTGCACTCACACTCAGAAGCACAGCAAGTTTGACTCAACACTCTAATTGCAAATTTTTGCAATTGAGGACAATGGCTGGCAAATGACTCCCACCAGTTTGCTGTAAAAAACATAGTTGGTCGAGTTAGTTCCTTGAAGTAATAAAATATAAAGTATATAAAATTTAAACACTTGAACTTTAAACTTTGGAATTGTTACCTGGCTCATCCACATCCCTTGCAATCTTTGCTAGGTTCTTGTCGAAGGTACCTGTGGCTCTAGTGAAACAAGTGATTTGTCGGTGTATCTCCAATTGATCACTCTCAGAAGGGACCATGCGCTCAAGGAAATCAATCAAGCCATCTGTAACCTCCCCAGTCACATCTTCTCCAAGCTGCGCTTTGTAACGATACCTTCGGTTCAAGAAATACCCAGCTGCATGTATAGGGCGATGGAGTTGATTGTTCCATCTACGATCATTGATGTCCCAAATAGGTCCATACTTGGACACTCTATCCTTGTATGCTACCCTTATTTGCTCCTTTGCCTGATCCATAGCCTCATAAATGTAACCCATGGCCAATTTTCCCCCATCCACTAGCTGCAACACCTTAACAAGTGGCTCGGCAATTTTCACAATTTCTGTTGCTTTTTTCCAAAATCTGGGATCATTAACTTTCTTTTTGGTGTCTTTTCCATCTGGTCTGTGAGCCCACTGAGATTATTCCATTCATCAAATGCAAACATCTTTTGCAAGGTACTTGATTGGGAAGCCATAGATTGCAATGCCAAGAAGTGAGTTGCAAATCTAGTGATGGCAGGCCTAATAAGTTCTCTTTTCTCTGTGTTTTGCCTCATTAGGCTCAAAACCCATGAGTGGTTGTAGATGTACTTTGTGATGCTTTTGGCATGCTCTAAGTGTTTTTGATCCATTCTTGTTTGCCAATGTCCTCAAGCATGAGGTCTATGCAATGTGCAACACATGGGGTCCAAAATATGGTTTTGTGTTTCTCCTCTAACATCTTCCTTGCAAGAACATAGTTAGAGGCATTATCTGTGATGCCCTGAACAACATTCTCCACCCCCACCTCCATAACAACCTCATCTAATAGCTCAAATAACAAGTTTGCATCTTTGACCCTATCAGATGCATCAACTGATCTCAAAAACACGGTTCCTTGTGGGCAAGAGACAAGGAAATTTATGATAGTACGGTTCCTTCCATCACTCCATCCATCTGACATGATGGTACATCCTGTTTTGGCCCATGATACTTTGAAATCTCTCAAGTATTCTTCAATGGATTCGACCTCCTTTTGCAAAAGAGATCCCCTCAAATCATGCATACTAGGGCCTTTGAAGCCCCTCCCACAAGCAATAATGGAATCCCACATAGGTTGGTAATATGGTGAGTGGGAAGCATTGAAGGGGATATCAACATGATACCACCATCTAGCTATGTACTCATAAGCAATCTCTCTATATTGTTTCTTCCAATGGTCATCTAAGGCAGGCTGATATTGAGTGGGTTGAACATAAACTTGAGAAACATTGGCATTGTCAGAGCCAGAAGTGAGAGGAGGTGTGAAATAGCTTTGGATGGTATTCCTCTTTTTACTTTTAGGCGGATTCATGGTATTTTCACTATCAAGTGGAGGAGGAGCATAATGAAAGGGGTCTCTATTTCTAACACCGGTAGAATGAAGAGATGGAGAGTCCTCATAATCAAAAGTGGGGTTGTCTGCCCTCATTTGTACTACAACCCTCTTCCTCCCTATTTCAGCCTATATAGCTTTTTCTCTAGCCTTATCTTGTTGGTAGTCATTAAGTACTTTTTGCATCTCTTCTCTAATAGGCCCAATAACATCCAATGGTGCCTCACATGGTTTAACTTGGCCTCTAACACCAACCAAGTGTTCTTTCAACCTATGAATGCCACCCTAGCCCCCCCGCCCCCCCTTGATGCATTTTTGACAATACTTGCAATACATTAGACCTTCAATCACCTTAGCATGAACCCATGCAACATCTTTAGTTTTTGGGGCCATTGTAAATTTGTAAATGCAAACTCAAAGGCTAAATCAAAGGTGGAATTTGCACAATGCAAGCAATCTGAAAATGCAAAGAAGGAACCTTGTCTTAGACTCTTACAAGTTTCAAACTTTCAAACATTCAACAATCAAGATTCAAGATGGGAAAAAAGAGGAAAATTTTCAACATACCTCTAATCCAACTCCTCCAAACTTGAAGATGAACTATAGCCTCCTAGTTGAGATGCCAAATCCACCACAAACTGCACAAAACACTTGCCCAATAAGCTCCTCAATGCTTCTCTTCAAGAATCAATGCTGCTCCAAAACCCAAAAGCTCCCGAATTCTCCCAAATGATGAATGAGAGAGGTGTGAGGCACATAGAGGGGGCTGCTGTGTCTCTATAGGTTGTTGTTAGGGTTTAGAGGGTAAGGGGTTTCTAAAACCAAAAAAAAATAACTTTTTCATGTCTGCGGGAGTGCTTGAGGAAAATCGGACCGAACCAGTCGGTTTATGACGGAATCGACCGGTTTGGTACCGAACCACCCGGTTCGGTACCAAACCGGCCGGTTCGACTTTTGTCCCGGTTCGAACTAGTCCATGAGATAATCGGTCAAACCGGTCGGTTCCAGTTCCGGTTTGACGGTTTTTAAAACACTGGAGCCTTCAACTAAGAGAAGTACTATATGTACCAGGAATGAAGAGGAACCTCGTCTCCATTTCTGCTTTGGAAGACAAAGGCTACAAGGTTACCTTTTCAGAAGGAAGAGTTCTTGCATGGCACAAAGACTCACATATAAATTCTTCCAAGGTAATTGGTGTTCGAGAAAACAACTTGTACAGATTAACCATCAGACCAGTCCAGGATCTGCTACATGACACTATCAACTTGAGTGAGCTATGGCATAGAAGACTTGCTCACATTCATTATAGAGTTCTCCCAGCTCTAGGGAAGATGGTAACATGTCTTCCAGAGATATAGATTCAACATAAAGGTGTTTGCAAAGGTTGTGCCCTTGGCAAGAATTTTAAAGGATCCTTCTTGAGCAGTGACAATAGATCCAAGAAAATCTTGGACTTGATACATTCAGATGTGTGTGGGCCAATGACTATTGCATCTCTGAATGGGTACTTGTACTATGTACTCTTCATAGATGATCACTCTCGAAAAACCTGGATTTACTTCTTGAAGAACAAGGATGGAGTCCTTGCAAAATTTCAAGAATTCAAAGCTCAAGTTGAGAACCTGACCTGAAGAAAGATCAAGGTACTAAGATCAGATAATGGAGGAGAATACACCTCCAAAGATTTCAGCAATTTCTGTATTGATGCAGGGATCAAGAGGGAGTTCACAGTTCCTTACAATCCTCAACAAAATGGGGTTGCAGAGAGGAGAAACAGAACTATCATCGAGGCAACCAAAGCATTGATACATGATCAGAGTCCACCTATGAATCTATGGGCAGAAACATGCATGACAACAGTGTATATTCAGAACAAGAGTCCTCATCAGATCTTGAAGAACATTACCCCAGAAGAAGCCTTCACTGGAGTAAAGCTTGAGATTGGACACTTCAGGATATTTGGGTGCCCAGTATATTTTCATGTACCCAAAGAGAAGAGATCCAAGCTAGAGCCTTCAGGGAGAAAGGGCACATTTGTAGGATATAGAGAATCCTCAAAGGCATATCGGATCTACATTCCTGGTTAGAGACAGATTGAAATAAGCAGAGATGTTACTTTTGAAGAAGAGATAGCCTTCCAAAGATCCAGAGAATCTCAGATGGAAATTGATAGTGAGACAATGCCTTCTCCCCCTTCAGTAGTTCAGAGCTAGAAAAACATTATTCCAGTTGAACCAGTTGTCCCAGTTGATCCAGTTGTTCCAGCCGATCCAGTTTCTCTAATTGACATGCCCAGAGATATTATAGTAGGACATAAAAGGCCTGCTTGGGCCCGACAAACTCTACAGGAAGCAGAGGGACATGCAACCCCTCAAGGGACAACCAAAGAGAGAAAGAGACCAAAGAGATTCTTGAGCTACCTGTCAGCCATGAGCCACATCATTGACTCTGAGCCTTCTTGTCATGGAGAAGCTTCAGGTGAACAGGTATGGCAAGATGCCATGATAGAAGAATATCAGTCTATATTGAAAAATGATGTATGGGATATTGTTTCGAGACCAGAGGGAAAGTCTGTAGTGACTTCCAAATGGATTTATAAAATCAAGCATGTCGCTGATGGAAGCATCAAGAAATACAAAGAGAGATTTGTAGCCAGAGGGTTCTCGTAAGTAGAGGGAGTTGACTACGATGAGACTTTTGCTCTAGTAGTCCAATACACTTCCATCTATTCCATCATTGCACTAGCTGCTTCCATGGATTGGAAGCTACATCAGATGGATGTAAAGACAACCTTTCTCAATGGTGAAATTGAGGAAGAAGTTTATATCAAGTAGGCAGAAGGATTATACACAACGAAAAATCTCATGTGTGCAGGTTGAAGAAAGCCTTGTATGGACTAAAGCAAGAACCTCGTGCTTGGTACGAGAAAATGGATGGATTCCTGATGAGTTTGGGCTTCAGCAAGAGTGTTGCTGACCCAAACCTATATTATCACATTGATGGCAACAAGTGCTTAATCTTGGTTCTATATGTGGACGACCTTTTCCTCACCGGTTCAGAGAGACTCATTGCTAAATGCAAACAAGCCTTGACAGCTAAATTTGAGATGAAGGATTTAGGCTTGATGCATTACTTTTTGGGACTAGAAGTATGGCAGAGGACAGATGAGATTTTCGTGAGTCAAGGAAAATGTATTGTGGAGATATTGAAAAAGTTCAGTATGATAGAATGCAAATCCATGCCTACACCAATGGTGATGGATTTGAAGAAGATGAGTAATGCTGATTCAAGAAAGATTGATCCACACTTGTACAGACAGTTGATTGGATCACTGATGTATCTGGTTAACACTAGACCTGATATATGCTATGCAGTGAATATGCTTAGCCAGTTCATGAGCCAATCGAGACAGACTCACTGGATAGCAACAAAACATGTATTGAGATACCTACGAGGCACAGTTGGATATGGCCTAAGATATGCCTCCATTGTAGACTTGAGCTTGTAGGGATATGTGGATGCAGATTGGGTAGGGAGCACAGTTGATCGGAAGAGCACCTCCGGTTGTTGCTTTACTTTAGGGTCTGCCATGGTTTCTTGGTGTAGCAGGAAACAAAGCTCTGTGGCATTGAGTAACGCAGAGGCAGAGTACATAGCATTGAGTGTGGTAGTCCGCGAAGCAGTGTGGCTTCGCAAACTTCTGACTGATTTATTCGATCATGAGATGAATCCTACTACTAACGATTGTGATAACCAGAGCTGTGTGAAGCTCTCTGAGAACCCTGTGTTTCATGATAGATCGAAACACATCGAGATAAAATATCACTATATCAGAGACATGGTGCAGAGGAAAACAGTACACGTGCAGTACCTTCCTACCCATGAGCAGATTGCAGACATCTTCACCAAACCGCTTGCCAAGACGGAGTTCGAGTACTTCCGTGAGAGACTTGGCCTGGTGGAGAATGCCTCCCTAGCTGAGAGGGAGTGTTGATGGTTAAAGCTTCACGAGACATCCTCTAGGACACAGACTGAGTGAGTCGACCTGAGAGAGAGCCCATGAGTTGAGTGTGCCCATGAGATGGGTGTGTGGTTCCTCTCTGAGACAGAGATGGAACGTTGTGCCCCTGGGTGAGGTGGTGAGGCCCATGAGCTGGGTGTGTGGTTTCTATCTGAGACAGAGATGGAATGTTGTGTGCCCCTATGTAGGGAATCCCATGAGTTGGGTGTGTGGTTCCTCTCTAAGACGGAGATGGAATGTTGTGTGCCCATGTGTGGGGAAGCCCATGAGTTGGGTGTATCGTTCTCTCTGAGACAAGATGAAACAATGTATTGGCCTCCTCTGTGCAGGGAGTTGAGATGATGTGATACTCCAGATGATTCTCCTCTGAGACGCAGTGAGAAAGAGATCTGCTGAGTTAGATGTGCCTGTGGCTGAGCATAGGTGAATGTGATCCTAGTGGCTAAGCACTAGTGAGTGTGGTTCTTCTGTGAGACGCAGTAAGATAGAGATGTGGACATCCCTGTGGTTGAGCACAGATGGATGTGTCCCTAGTGGCTGAGCACTAGTGGGTGTATGAGATCCCTTGCTATATTGTACAAGAGTCCGACTTACATGTAACCCTATTTGTGATGTAAAGGGTACAGGTTGGCCCCACCATAAAGTGAAAGATACTTAATGTAAAAGATAATTAATATGGTAATTATTAATTATATCGTGAGTTATTGAGTTCGTCCTTGTTGTGCCAATAGACACTACTGTTGATATGCTCATTCTAATATAAATAAAGGTAAATTCCCCATTGAGGAATCATAACACAAGTGTGAGTTTGGAAATTTCAGCAAGTACTTGTTCTTGGGAAAAGTGCGCACCTCTCTTGGGCACTAGTCTTCTAGGGTTTTGTAAGCACCGTTTTGTGTGCTAGGTTTATGGTGTGGGAGGCCTTTCTCTTGAAGAATATAGCAAAATATTGGCTGGGTTTTCTTTCCTTGTTGAGAAGGGTTTCCTAGGATACTTCTTGTGTACTTGTGCATGGTATTTCTTCTTGTGATCTTGGTTGCTGCAACAAATTGTTTATGGTTCAAGTAAAATGCTAAAAATGGAATGAACTTCATGCTTGAGCCTAGCTTATTGAAAAATCAACAGTATTCTTTCAAATCTCCTCAAGGACCCTAGCGCTTGATAGAAAAGAGAGAAAATACAATGAAGAAGAGTACAAAGGGACTAATTTGATCTAGCTTGTAAAATACCCACCTCGGTATTCTCTAGAGTTTGAGGTAATATTCCTGAGTTTGAGGAATTGTCACTGTGGTATTTCTTCAAACAGTTTGTATACCAGCTGCTGTAGGTGTAATTTTTTTATATCTTTTACAATGAAGAGACCTCTTAACAGTTCATAGGTAATTTCCCATAATGACAATCACTGAATATGTTACTCTAAAGCAAAAATAATAGAAATAGTTGTTGCTATTTTATTTAAAACCCAAGAGGATCACATATATCTGTACCATCATTTACATGAGCAAGTTTCTAATGATAATCTTAGTTTATAACGTCGACAAACCAATATAATAGGTTGTAATGATTATATAGAACCTGGATAGAAGATTGTCTTATCACAACACCCAATAGCATATTTACCGTTGCAAATAGATATTTACCTTCAGGAATAGATATTTACCGCTGCAAATAGAGGGAGAAGCCACCATAGAAGGCGCCCAAGATAACTGTTGGTACTCGACCCAACCAAAGCATAAACTCCTGGAGATAATAGCAATGTTCCACAGTTCGGAAATAAGAAGGAAGGCACTTAGATATGAGATATAACTCAGCTTTCAAACAACAACAGATTATCTCTGTATTTATGTCAAGAGATGCGCCCAGTTCAGAGATATGGCATCACCCAGGCCATATATACAAATCAACACTGATATAGTGATTTCCAACCTCAAGTAACTCAGCCAATAAAGGATATAAATCGCCCAAGTAATGAAGAAGTGCCCAGCACTGATAATACTCAGCCTTTGAAGCAACTCGACCTGTCCAGAAGTATCACAACCAACAGTGAAGTAAACTCTCCCAGCAGTGCAACAATGCGTCCTTACAAAAGATGGCTGCCAGCAAGAGGAACTTCGACTTATACTCTATCCCCAAGCTATAATATGCGCCCAACCTCTCAGGAATGCACCCAAAGTGAAGGAAACTCGGCCTCCAAGGGAAAAACGACCTCCACACTTCCAAACTTAGCTTCTAAAGGACGAAAACACAATCTGAATGAAGCACAATGAGAAATCTGCAACGATCTCTCTCTTAACTGACTAGGGTGTATAGTTGCAACACCGAAACCAGTAGATGAACAAGGGTTTCCAAAAACCCTAGACTCTTTCCTCAAGAGCTCTCAAAAAGCTATTTTCCCCTCTTTTATTTCTCAATTGAGTATTTCCTGCTCATTTTACTTTTATTTTATTTTTAATGTCACTTTATGCTTGCACACTTTATAATTTTTAAGTGACTTCATTTGCCTAAGACCCACGTCCCCCCTTTTTCCCTTTTTCACTTTATAAAGTTATTTCCTAGGCAAAAGTTGAGTTCCCTAGTTAACTTTTCCGACTTAGCCTACGGGAACCAAGTTAGGCTAGCGGAACCACTCCTTATGACTCCTAGGCCAATGGGGACATTAAAGTCCTCCCCGCCTGAGATTGCTTGTCCTCAAGCAAATGCAATCCAGGATGTTGCAATATCTGCTCTCCTTCCCAAGTGGCATCCTCAATAGGCAGTTTTTTCCATTTGATCAGGTATTCTTTGATGCTCCTGTTCCTTAATTTCTGCTCTCTGGTCTCCAACACCTCCTCCGGAATTAGAATCAACTGCCCCTCCTCATCCAATGGTGGCAGCTCTGTAGAGGTGACAACATGTTGTCCCACTTCCTTCTTGAGGCATGAAACATGAAAGACATTGTGTATCTTACACCCCTCTAGAAGATCTAACTCATAAGCTACCTCCCCGACTCGCCTCGAAATCCTGTAGGGACCATAGAATCGTGGATTTAATTTTTCTACCCCTTTCATTTTCAAGGATGACTTTCTGTATGGCTGCAAGCAGAGGTATACCAAGTCTCCCACCTCGAAACTGCGCTCCACTCTATGCTTATCGACATACATCTTCTGTTGATTCTGTGTCGTTTGTAGGTTATCTTTGGGAGTTCGCAGGATGTCCTGACTCTCCTGAATCCAATCTTTGGCTTTGGGTGCCTGGCTATCCCCAAATGCTCAATCCACAAAGATGGTGGTGTCATAACCATGCAAAGCTTTGAAAGGTGTCATCCCGATCGACATGTAATAGGTAGTGTTATGGCAATGCTCACCCAAGTGCAGCCATTTGATTCATGCCTTTTGTTGCCCCGATACATAATTTCTCAAATACCCTTCGAGCCATTTGTTCACAATTTCGGTTTTCCCATCAGTCTGAGGGTGATAACTGGTACTGGGTGTTAATTCTGTCCCTACGAGCCTAAACAACTCTTGCCAAAAACCCCCCATGAATCTGCTGTCCCGATCATTGACAATTGTCTTGGGAAGTCCATGCAGCTGAAATACCTCTCTGAAGAACAATTCCGCTACCTGCGCTGCAGAGTATTTGGACGATATGGCAAAGAAATGGGCAGATTTAGTAAGCCTGTCAACCACCATGTAGATACAATCCTTCCCTTGAAACTAAGATGGCCCTGTAATGAAATCCATCGAAATTCTTTCCTATTTTTGTTCAGGGATGGGAAGCGGTTGGAGCAATCTTGCTGGATGGGTATGTTCTGCCTTATTCTGTTGATAGATGTGGCACTCCTGTACAAACTTCAGTGCATCAGTCTTGAGACCCTTCCAAGAGAACCTCTCCCGAATTTGTCTATAAGTCTTCAGGTATCTTGGATGACCCGCCAAAGGAGAATTATGCGTAGCATGTAGAATTTTGTCTTTCAATTGAAACTCTGGTACTAAGTAGATACGGTCCTTATAATATATGATGTCGTTAATAACCCTGTACCTGTCATCAGAGACCTGACCATCAAGTATCTGGCAAGCAAACTTGTTTTTGGAGTATTCTACCAATAGAAGTGCCTTCCATTCCATCGAAATTGCCATGAGAGAGAGAGTGGGTATCCTGGATAGGGAGTCAACAACCACATTATTTTTGCCTTTCACATACTCAATTTCAAAATCGTAGGCTTGGATTTTACTGATCCATTTTTGTTGCCGCTTGCTTAGCTCCTTTTGCTCCATGAGAAACTTCAAGCTATTATGATCAGTCTTTACCTTGAACCCGTTTCCCACCATGTACTACCAGAATTTGGTCAAAGCATGCATTATGGCCAACATCTCTTTGTCATATATGGAGTAATGTCGCTCATACTCTCGGAGTTTGTGGCTTTCAAACGCGATTGGGTGACCACTTTGCATCAATACAACTCCTATCCCAATTCTCGAAGCATCACACTCCAATTCCCATTTGTTGACTATCTCCGTTTGGCCATCAGTTTGAGGATGATAGCTAGTACCTATCAACCTAAATAGCTCCTTCCAAAAAGTGCTCATGAACCTGTTGTCTCTGTCACTCACAATGGTTTTTGGGTAAACCATGCGACCTAAAGACCTCTCTGAAGAATAAATCTGCAACCTGTGATGCACTGTAATCTGTGGCAATGGCGAAGAAATACGCAAATTTGGTTAATCTGTCCACAACCACAAAAATGCAATCCTTGCCTTGGATGTTGGGCAATCCTGTGATGAAATCCATTGATATACTTTCCCATTTCTGTTATGGAATAGGGAGAGGTTGCAATAATCTTGCTGAATGGGTGTATTCATCCTTGTTCTCCTGACAGGTGGAGCATTCCTTGATATAGCGCATTACATCCTCCTTCATGCCCTTCCAAGCGAATCTATCTCTTATCTGCCTGTATGTTTTAACAAACCTCTGATGGCTTGCCAAGGGTGAATCATGACATGCATGTTGTTGATTTTTCATTACGCTGGGCTCAAGCATAAAGTTCATTCCAATTTTAGCATTTTACTTGAACCATAGACAATTGCAATTAAACCATAAACAATTTACTGTAGTAACCAAGATCACAAGAAGAAAACACCATGCACATGTACACAAGAAGTATCCTGGGAAACCCTTCTCAACAAGGGAAGAAAACCCAGCCAATCCTTTGCTATAATCTTCAAGAGAAAGACCTCCCACACCATAAACTCAGCAAACAAAAGGGTGCTCACAAAACCTAGAAAACTAACGCCCAACAGAGGTGCACACTTCAGCCCTAGAACTTGTACTTGCTGAAATTTCCAAAATCACTCTTGTGTTATGTTTCCTCAATGGGGAAATCACCTTTATTTATATTAGACTGGACATATCAAAAGTAGTGTCTATTGGCATAACAGGGCCGACCTCAATAACTCAAAATATAATTAATAATTACCATATTAATTATCTTTTACATTAATTAACTTTCACTTTATGGTGGGGCCGACTTGTACCCTTTACATCACAAATAGGGTTACATGTAAGTCTGACTCTTAGACAATATAGCAAGGGATCTCATACACCCACTAGTGCTCAGCCACTAGGGGCACGCCCACCTGTGCTCAGCCACAAGGACGTCCAAGTCTCTATCTCACCGAGTCTCACAAGAGAATCATCAGAATACACACTCACTAGTGCTCAACCACTAGGATCACGTCCACCTGTGCTCAACCACAGGAACGTCCTACTCAACAGATCTCTATCTCACTGCGTCTCACAGGAGAATCCTCTGGAGTATCACATCATCTCAACTCTCTGCACAAAGGAGAACAGTAAACCCATCACATGGGCTCCTTCACACCTCACAGGGGTACACATCGTTTCATCTTAGTCTCATAGAGAACGACACACCCAACTCATGGGCTTCCTCATCCCACACAGGGGCACACAACATTCCATCTCCGTCTCAGAGAGGAACAACACACCCATCTCATGGGCACACCCAAATCATGGGCTTCCTCACCCCACACAGGGGTATACAATGTTCCATCTCCGTCTCAGAGAGTAACTACACACCCATCTCATGGGTACACCCAACTCATGGACTCACGCTCAGGCCGACTCACTTAGTTTGTGTCCTGGAGGATGTCTCACGCAACTGTAATCATTAACACCTGTAACACTCATCTTTTGAAGGTTGATTCAGGAACCAGGAAGATTTGGCCCTTGTTGTATATAATGTCATCCACAATCCGGAAGTTATCATCCGGCACCTTCCCATCCATCAATTCACAAGCAAACCTGTTTTTTGAGTATTCCACCAAAAGACGCGCTTTCCAGTCCTGCTTTACTG
This sequence comes from Picea glauca, assembly GCA_000966675.3. Classification (NCBI taxonomy): domain Eukaryota; kingdom Viridiplantae; phylum Streptophyta; class Pinopsida; order Pinales; family Pinaceae; genus Picea; species Picea glauca. Next base: position 755,589 of record JZKD02S0700937.1, read on the forward strand.
CATCCCACAACCTACTGCATCCCTACTTTAGGGTTTCTTACAGTCCATCACTAGCTTAGAGCAAGCCTTTCATCATCCATGGCCTCACACATACCAACATCTTTGAACATGCTAACATTTCTTGAACTCAATTAAAACATCAGTGATTTATACACTGCATGGACTACTGACATTGGCTATTGATTTTTTTGGTGCATCCTTCTGAGCATTTGCATACTGCATTTGTCATAATCTCTATGCTTGGGGTTTGAGGCAGAAGAATGACTCTACGTGGAGCAGGAAAGGACAAGCCATTCTAGACTCTGTTTTCATTTTAGTAAGGAAATGGCTTGGATTTATAATTATATGTACTATGCAGAGTTATATTTAAATCTTTATGAATGTCAAAGAAGACAAACATACAAGTTCCATCTGGAGTCAAGGACAATTCAAATATGATCATTGTAATAATATGAGTATGAAGAGGTTGATAGACAATGGACATAACTGGTTCAGGTCTACATTAAGGTTTAAATTTTAAAATATACGATGATTTTGTGAGTTCTATATTGATTATTTCTGAGTTGGAAGGACCACCATAAGTTTACATTGACATTCGTTGCAGTGTAGATAGCAGGTTTTATTTGGTCAAGATTCTAAATCCCTCTTTTGTACACATCCCTGGTAATAAAATATAGTCAATGATGTTGAATTGTGCAAAACAAATTTCTTGGTTCAGGAAAATTAAGCATACAATGTTTTTCTTGTCTATTTCAAACTATTTTGGCTTTCACTATTTCTCAAAGTCTAGTTTTTTGCTGTAGCAACTTTTATATTTTGGCTTGAGCCTCTTAGATTTTGGGATTAGATTATTTATCATAAACAATTCTCTCATGCTTTTGGAATTCTTGAATTTGGCAACTTTTTTCTGTACTTTTAGGCCTCTTGATCTTGGATTATGTAATTGTTGTTGATACCACATAATCCTTTTCTTCTCAGGATCTTTTTGCTGACTTGCGGCCAAAAATGATTCGACATCCATCCATTGAGGAAGCAGATGCTGCTCTGGTTGAGTTGGAAGAGCAGGAACATATTGTATCTTCTGAAAAGATGGGCGGTGAAAGACATTCTGATACAGAAGGAGGCAGGTCTGCATCACATTCTGCTGTTCCCGTCGTAGGCAATGGACAAACAATGAATGGAACAGAGGAAAATGGTATGGGGCTTGATGATGGAGAGAGTGAAAGTGAATTGGAAAGTAGTAGCTTGGAGCCTGATGGTCATGAAGATGAGGAGGAGTTGGATGAAGACAAGTATGTGGATCATTATGATGAAGGTGATGATGAAAATGAAGACGAGGATGGTGGAGAACCTGTGGCCTCTGAAGAGGAAGAGCATGTGCAGGTAAGACAGAAGAAACTAATGGAAGTTGATCCAGCAGAGGAAGCTGATTTTGAGCGTGAGTTAAGGGCAGTTATGCAGGAGAGTTTAGATTCTCGCAAATTAGAACTACGGGCACGTCCTATGCTAAACATGGTAATTCCTATGAATCTTTTTGAAGGATCCAAAGAACACAGCCGAACAACTGAAATAGAAAGTGGAGATGAGGTCATAGATGAAGAAAGTGGTGGAAACAATGTTTCTTTTCGAGTTCTTGTGAAAAAAGGTAACAAGCAGCAAACCAAGCAAATGTATATTCCACGTGATTGCTCCCTTGTGCAAAGTACAAAACAGAAAGAAGCAGCTGAACTTGAAGAGAAACAGGACATCAAGAGGTTGGTTCTTGAATACAATGAGCGGGAGGAGGAGGATTCATCCAGTTCTGCCGCACAGCCAATTAATTGGTCTCCAGCAAATTCAGGTATGTCAAATAGAATACCTAGTGGCCGGGGAGGATGGGAAGGCACTGGACGATCAGGCAGTGCACGTCAAAGGCATCATCCAATTGGTGCTAGCCATGGTCGACGGCGATAGTGTGCTACTAAAATCATTTTCATGTGGTATCTCGGTTCTCTCTATGGTTGAGTAGGATTGTTCCTCCCAGATGTCTCTCATGCAACCAAAGCCATGAAATGGTTGTGTTGATGCTATGAATGGTGCTGCTTTGAGAGGTCTCTCAATTTTAAATTTGCTATTAATTATATGAGCTTATAGTATGGATCCTTCTATAACTGTACTCTGCACTTCTGGGATCCAATGAGGTCACTGCTGCTGCTTTTAACAGGCATCTTCCCAAGGTCTTATGTCAGTTTGAAATTATCAACCATAGTTTCAGTGTAGATGTGGGAACTGTGAACATGGTGTCAGGCAAGTTTCATTCCTAAAATATAGAGAGAGAAAAGTTGGTTGTCTTGAAGAAAAGTAAGCTGTTATACAGCAGTAGTATGGCACAACTACAGCGCTCCAGTTGTAATTTTCAAGAAAAGGACAAGGCTTGTCATTTTAATGTATTATTTAATTTCTATATAATATCTGTTCTGTATGTGAGATTCAAGTCATGATTAATGTTTTTGCACCCTTTAGAGGTGAGCATGAACATATTTAAAAGGGATTGAACTTTTGACCAGTGAAAAATATATAAAACACCCATTTCTATTGCTGGTTGAGGAAGATGGAGTCTTAACATTTGGTGGCTTTTTTTCTTGTTTGTTTGCTGTTCAAACTTTTGGGATTCTAGTCATGAGCTATTAGTAAATGGCTCTTTGGGGCAATGGTATGTGATTCCAGTTAAAATGGAAGCATCCATGCTTGAGTTTGGCTCTTCTCGGGCACTGGATGTGACCTTCATTTCAATATACTATGTTGATAGCTTGCCTGTTTTGACTTTTTCTTTTTTGCCTTTAACAAAGTATCCACTTTTAAAAATATGCCTTCTTGGCACGTCAGACCTTTCAGATGAGATTTCATAATTTATGTTGGCCATTGCTGAGTTCGTCTTATGTACTGCAAAGTTGTAGTTTATCCTTTCATTGGCTCCTCTGTCTTTGGCAAGAGTTCTTAATATTGCCTTGGTGTTTCTGACAATCAGCTGAATAAGCAAATTATGAGGCAGCCAAATATAACTATGACAGGGACATGTTCAACCTGTAATTGGAAAATGATACTGCGGTTTAATTGGGTGATATTTCATTAGCATATATATATATATATATATATATATATATATATATATAGTTTTAGTTGCAGAGGTTTAGAGGTCTCATTGTACTGTCTAGTTATGCCTTTTAATTTTATCTGCTTGTGCTGCTGGGAGAGGATATGATGATTTGATATTGCATTAGTTAATGGTCTTCGATGCTCTTGTATATTTTCATGTGCAATCCTAGTTTAAAATTTTTCCTTTGGGACTAAGGTTCATTAAATTGGAATTATTAATAGCAGTTCACAACAACAGAATTGCCCCCATATTTGCCATCCCTTTCCAAAGTTGTACCAGCAGTTGAAAGCAAAAGAACCTTG
>JZKD02S0700937.1:764350-779586 GCA_000966675.3 Picea glauca
TTGACCAAGATTAGGTTGTTTGATCAAATTTATTTCACTAGCTAACCTATCTACTTGGCTAAGATTAAACAGTTTAGCCAAGCTCATTCACTAATCCTATCAACATCAATTTAAAAGACTTGGCCATGTTTAAACTGTATGGACCAAGTCATTGTTATTGCATGGGGCTTTATTCAATTTCTTTTAAGCCCTTTTTTTTTTCTTTTTCTTTTCTCTTTCTTTTCTTTCTTTTTCTTTTTATTTTCAAATCATTTACAGAATATAAAATTATTTGCAAATCAAACACACTTAAAGGAATAAATCTTAATCACCAGTTGATCCTATAAATTATAGGGTTATAACAGATACTATAACAATAGATGGAACAATCTCATGGCTCATCATTGTCAATAGTCCTCCATGTTAGAATCATCAAAATCACACCACTGCCACTACTCTCTCCTCCCTCTTCCTCCCCCTCCTTTATTTCCAATCCAAGATTTGCATCTATTGGTGTAGTGGATGATGTTGATGTTTGTAGCATCAGACAGGTGATTTCGCACAAATCTAAGTGTTTAGATGTGTAGAAGTTGTCCAAAGCCTTCTACCTTGATACTTTACTTTAATTAAATGAATTATTAAAGTAAATTAATTTTATTAATTAGTTGAGTTTATTTAATGAAATGCTTATTAGCATTAGTGAATTAAATTAAATCCTATCCATTGATCTAAAGTGTTGGTGAGATCTAATCTCAACCATTGATCACTTTGGAGATCTAGAGTTTTGGATTTGGGGTAAACTCAACTTTATAAAAGGAAGCTAAGGTGAGAGGAGGAGACACATACAGAGTGAGATAGTGATATCTCATTGATTGGGTGGAGGAATTTCATCCAAGTGTGTAGGGGTAGGGTTCGAGGAAGGGAGCAAGGGGCAACAAAGGAAGTAGAGGCCAAGAAGATCGAATGACAGATCTTGAGGTGTGATAGTATATTCTTGTTGTTTTGTATTTTTCTTCAGGTGGGCCATTATCCCAGGACGGGAGCCTCGATTTTATAATAATAAAATCATCACAGTACTGTTTTTTCCAGGGGTATTTACCCAAAAATTACGTGCGCAAATGTGTTTGGTTTCCTAATATGCTTCCACTGATTTATTTCTGTAATGTTTCAATAAAAACTTAGTTGTTCTTTTATTCAATAGATTAAGATAAGTAATTTATTTGGAATTAACTGTTAGGTGCTGGGTTAAGGAGAAATTAACATGGTATCAGAGCTCTTACTCTAAGAGTAAACCATATTTCGGATCCACAACAGTTGACAACAGATCTATAACCAACAGGTTATTTCTAGGGTAGATTATTAGGTCTAAGGGATGGCAGCCGCAAGTCTGAGAGTTGAAGACACGCTGGATGGAGCATCCAAATTCCTATCTTGGAAATAATACTTACTTTGGCTTTGAAAGAATATCACCTTTGGGAGATAGTGGACAAAGTAGTTGTTCCACTGGCAGATCCGCAAGCTTTGGAAGCTCACGAGAAAACTGAGATTAAAGTTGAGCGAGTAATCTTGGATTCAATGAAGGATCATTTAATTCCCCACTTATCCGAGAAGAAGACCAAAGATATGTTTCATGCCATGGTAGGATTATTCCAGAGCGCTAACATGCATAGAAAGATGGTTTTGAGAAATAAACTAAGATTTGTGTAGATGTCTAGATTTGACAATGTTACTAGCTATTTCATGAGGATCGCTTAGGTACGTGATCAACTTGCATATATAGGAGAGAAATTGGATGACATAGAGCTCATTAATGTGGCATTGGATGGTTTTCCCATGTCTTGGGAACCATTTGTCAAGGGAGTTTGTGCTTGGGAAAAACTCCCAGATTGGTAGAGGCTTTGGGATGATTGCATCTAGGAAGAGACTCGGGAGGAATTTAAAAGAAACAAGTAGGGAAGTAGTAATGAGAACTTGGCCAAAAAAAAAATTGCTCTTGGTCTCAGGTTTGGAGAACAAGGGTTTTTCCGTCATGTTTGAGAAAGGGAAAGTACTCATACGTTCGGAGGGAGAGAGTCCTAACGTAGTAGTCAGTATTGGGGTCATAGAGGGAAAACTATATAGGTTGCAGGGAAAGCCTATTTGTGGGTCCAAAGGGATCTTGGATCATGGAACGATGTCAGTGGCAAAGGATGAGGAGCAGAAGGCTTTGAATGCATAAAAATGTTCAGAGACTTCCAGTGTGGTGAGTCAACCTTCAGGTGGGGAGGAGGATTTATCTCCTTTAGTTATGCCAGAGTACTCAGTTGGTATGAACTGACATTGAGGGATGCTCAGAAGCAAGTTGAGGCTGCTAGGAGAACATTTAGGGAGAGCAAGCCTCCAAAGAAGTTTCCAAACTTCATGGTGTTAATGAGTAGAATCGTTGATTCCAAGTCTTCCACTCATTAGGAAGTAGTAGAATAATAGCTTTGGAGGGATGCCATGGGCCAAGATGATGTGCATGATATTGTTCTGGGTTCGGAGGGAAAACCAGTTCCAGGTGGCCCTTCGAGAAGTACTTTCCTCGCTAAGAGGGAGTGTTGATGTTTGTCGCATCGAACATGTACTTCCACATAGGTCTAAGTGTCTAGATGTGTGGAATTCATCCAAAGATTTCTTGTGAGATTTGGCCAAAAGACCACTCAAGAAAGCAAATGAATGAAGGAAAACAAATCTAGAAATTATAAATGGGCAAGAATAAATTGTATTCTACTCAAGAGAATGCAAAGAAAATAAATAAGATGATATATGCATATCAGAGCTATGGGTGAGTATATATAGGATTTACCACCCAAGAGACTAAAATCACAACTAATGTGAGATAAAGTGAAAAACTCCCTAAGTAAACTTAACCTAGTGTGAAGAGAGCTAAAGAGACAACTAGCTAAGAAAGAACTAGATAGCTAAGGAACCCTATTCACACTAACACCCCCCCTTAAGTACTACTTAGGGGAAATGTAAACAAAGATGCAAAGATGGGTCTCAACTAGAAGGCCTGATAAGGTACCGATAAAAAAATGATCTCCTCGAATGGAAAAAAACTCCCCCTATGAGAGGATGAAGCAAGAAGGGATAACTAACCTCCTAGAAGAAATGTTCTGCACCCCCAAGAGAGATTGAAGATGGACATTGGCGTCAACCACCCCCTTCTCTCCTGTCGATGAGGGGCTGACTCGACCTCCCAGTCTAGGATCATTCAAGTCACTAAAACGAATGGTTCGTCAGGCTGCTGATGGAACCGTTTTAACTTGACACAGGCCCTTTTTACTTCCTCGACAACCACTATGTGGCACCTGCGGACCCTCTCCTTAGAGATTTTCAAATCTTACGCCAACGACCTTAGATCTCGATGCTACGCTCCTCCCTTGATGTGACCACGAGCTGTGTCCATGGGCCACCTCCCTTTTCAACCCCACGCTTCGGGACTTTCACGAATTTCTTTCTTCTCCTTCCCCAATTTCCTGAATCGACAAATTCTTTGGGACCAGATCTACGGTCCTCGTTCTCCTTGCGATCAACGACTGTGATCGAATTCACGAGTTCAGACCTCGCGAGTCTTTTCTTCTCTCGACTCTGCTTTTCTCGATTGCAAATCAACGAAGTGTTGATCTCTCGCTACGCGTCCTTTCTCGATGGACGGCTAGGATTACTTCGGCTTCCCCAACTTTTTGAGTATTCTCCTCCTCTTTTGTCTGAAATGCATGGATCCCTGCCATGTGCTCTTCCAGATCCAACGGTCTGGATTCAAATCGCTCTTTGTGACTTCGCAAAGATCCTTGTTTGCTCTCGACAAACCTTTCGAAGCTCCCGCTCCCAAACTTCTCGATCTTCTGCCACCTATCTCCTCCACGACGATGGATGATTTCACTGTCTTCGGGACTTCGACAAGTCCTCAACTCCTTTGCACACTTAGCGCAAATTCTCCTTTCGAGACTTAGGTTGTTCTCGAACACCTACTACACTCCTTGCATAAATCTGTGCAACTCTCCTGCGACTTTGCCCGACTTGAAAACCTCCAAGGTTCCAAGTTCCTCTGCGAGTTTTTCGTGCCCCCCTGGCAACTTCTCGCTCTTATTCCTGAGCTTGTAAGATGAACTTACAACACCTAGGGCGCACTCCTTGCGCTTGGTTCAACTCTTCGATGGCTTCTCCCTTAGCCTTATGGAAAGGTTTAAGACATCTCCTTTCCTTTGTTGAAGTACTTCTTGCAAATCCTTCCTTCACCAGAATGTTCAACAATTCTAGGGTTCTCCAACACTTCCAACCGTGTTGCTTCTGTGCATGCTCACACTAGCTCGATGCCCTCCTGGAAGAGTGTTTTAGAGTGTTCAATAACTCTGCTTCTCCCCACACAATCTGTCTTTCCAAGGAACTTAACCGCCTTGAAAATTCTCCCCGAGTCTGTGAATTAATCTGGTGTGCCCTCCTGGCAGCTTCTCTTTTGACTCCACTGAGTTCAGACACGCACCCCTTGCATCAGCTTACAGAGTTTCCTCGCTCTGTCGCACACTCCTTGTACTTAGCCTAGAAAACCATACTTAATTCAACACACTCGCAGATACAAAACTGTATCTCTATCCCTGCAGACGATTTCTAACATTCATCTACAATTCACAAACATGTAAATGACATTCATAACACAACGTCCATTAAACATAAATGTAAAACAGGAAAAACAATCATTTTCTATTAATGGTGGAATGTCAAATTACAATAGTGGAGTCTGAGCTACAACTGAGTCTCGACTCTCAGTGTTTTCCTCCTATCTTGGCTTACAAAGAGTTTTCCTCAAACTCGAGCAACCTCTGGTGTCTAACCTCTACTTTGCAACAATACAAAGATTTATACAAGAGGGGCTTCTATGAGCTTCCCTCGCAAGCTTAAATTAGTGGTCTCAAATCACCATTCAAAAGATCTATCTAATGGACATATTACAATGATGGAAATCTTCTCCAAATCAGATGCAGATCCCTTCTGTTGTCAACATATTAATGGTGACCTTATCTCTAGCTTGTGCGAAAACACACCTTCGATCTTCCGGCTTGTCTTCAATTAATGCCTAGATCACGCCCTGGATTTTCGAGGAAAAGATGAGAGGGCAGTGCCCCTCCTTCCTTGAATGCACACCACACGTGTTAATTAGCTGGTGCGTGCTGCGGTGGAGCCATGCTCTTGCATCATACTCCACAACGACAAAAATCATGAGCTCCTTCTCATGAGCTTTCCAACGTGGTTGAAATCCACCTAGATCCCAAACTTTCTCCTGGAGCTGTCTCTCGGCTCCTCCGCTCCATTGTTTCTGCTCCTGCATCTTCCCCGCTGCTCGTGCAGGTTTCCTGTCGTCCAACTTCCTCTTGCTGACCAATTGCTCTACCGACTCCAACATCAAATTCCTTACTTTCTCGATCACCTCATCCAGCTGCTCCATTGGATGGTTCTTCTGTTGTAGACAAGATCGTTGCACTACCTCCTTGTCGATGGGAAAATCACACTGACTTCCCAAGACATATTCTTCCTGTGTGGCCTTAGCTTGCCACTCTATTGCAGTCTCCACTCCTACAGGCTCCTCATCACTGAACTTTGTTGAACTACCACTTCTCCTGACAACTTCTCTCCTGCCAGTCCTTCGACTGTTCCCATTCCATATTCCTCCAGTTGATCCTCATGCTAGTGTAATCCTTCATCTTCTTCCAACTTATCCTGTTGGATGTGCATGCTTTTCACTACCACTCTCCTCTCAAGAGCCTCCAATTCCTCACACAGATATGAAAAATCTATGTTATCTGCTTCCTCTTCCGTTGTAGACTCCAGTGCTGTAGTCATCTCCTGTTCATCTTCCTAGATGAAAAGGTCGAGCGGTTCTGTTGAATGCTCTTCTCCTTCTGTTGGGACAAGCATCAACATATGTTCCTCTTCTCCCATGACAATCTCATCTTGTTGTCTTCCTGTCGCATTTACAACATCTGTGCTAGCCTCTCCTCGACCGTTTGGTAGGAATATCTCGACTCCTCCAATGATCAAAATGCTCCCTTGATCCTTCTCTTCGATGGTGGAAGTTTGCAACTTCTCATCATCTTCATTCACATGGCTCGCAACTCCGCACGAATCTCCCTCTGAGTGAGGTCTTCCTTCAGCCTCCTCTTTGTCTGTCAACATCTTCTGACATGAACTCTCAGCTGAGCTCATCTCTTCGTCCTTTCCCACCTGGAAATCTGGGATGTCTCTTCTGCCCACCCGACAGTTTATGAGATCCACTGATCCCTTCTCATTTCCCACCTGGCAACCTATGATATTCTTGCCAGATCTCTTTCCCTTATGACTGAGGTTTTCATCATGCCTCAGCCACCTTTTTAACACCTGTTGCTGCCTCCTGGCCAACAACTTCTGAAGAGGCCATCTGGCTATCCTCTTCAAATGCCATTCGTACCTCTAGTGCACCTTTGACTACTGTTGCATTTTGAATGCAAGCCTCTCCATCTGTGTCCAGATTTCACTGAGCTCCTTGTCCATCTCCGCCTTGCTTGTCTGCAGGTAGACTCCCACTTGACCATGTTTATGACCGTCAATGGTGATATTTGCCTTCTACCTGCCCTCCTAGCAAGTTTGTTGTTCACTCTGCAACTGAGAGCATCTTCAACTTCTCCTTCGCCTGAAATCTACAGACGAAAACTATCCTCTGATACCACACTGATGGTAACAGACTATCTCCTTTGTCTACGATCTGTAGACAAAACAAGCTTTGATACCACTCTAGCGTCAACCACCCCCTACTCTCCTGTCGATGAGGGGCTAACTCGACCTCCTGGTCTAGGATCGTTCAAGTCACCGGACCGAATGGTTCGTCAGGCTCTTGATGGAACCTATTTAACTTTACACGGGCCCTTTTTACTTCCTTGGCAACCACTATGTGACCACAGGTTGTGTCTGTGGGGTAACTCCCTTCGCGACCCCGCACTTCGAGACTTTCACGAATTACTTTCTTCTACTTCCTCGATTTCTAGAATTGACGAATTATTTGGGACCAAATCTACGATCATCATTCTCCTTGCGATCAATGACTGCGATCGACTTCATGAGTTCAGAACTCACGATTCTTTTCTTCTCTCGACTCTGCTTTTCCTGATTGCGAATCAACGAAGTGATGATCTCTTGCCATGCATCCTTTCTCGATGGACGACTAGGATTACTTCGGATTCCCCAGCTCTTTTGGTATTCTCCTCCTCTTTTCTCTGAAATGCATAGATCCCTGCCACGTGCTCTTCCATATCCAACGATCTAGATTCAAATCGCTCTTCGTGACTTCACGAAGATCCTTGTTTTCTCTCGGCAAACCTTCCGAATCTCATGCTCCCGAACTTCTCGATCTTCTGCCACCTGTCTCATCCACGAAGATGGATGATTTCACTGTCTTTGGGACTTCGGCAAGTCCTCGACTCCTTTGCACACTTAGCACAAATTCTCCTTTCGAGACTTAGGCTCTTCTCGAACACCTTCTACACTCCTTGCAGAAATCTGTGCAACTCACTTGCGACTTTGCTCGGCTTGAAAACCTCCAAGGTTCCAAGTTCCTCTGCGAGTTTCTCGTACCCTCCTAGCAACTTCTCGCTCTTATTCCTAATATTGTAAGATGAATTTTCAACACCTTGGGTGTACTCCTTGCGCTTGGTTCAGCTCTTTGACGACTTCTCCCTTAGCCTTATGGAAAGGTTTAAGGCATCTTCTTTCCTTTGTCGATGCACTTCTTGCAAATACTTCCTTCACCAGAATGTTCAACAATTTTGGGGTTCTCCAACACTTCCAATCGTGTTGCTTCTGTGCACGCTCACACTAGCTCGATGCCCTCCTAGTAGAGTGTTTTAGAGTGTTCAGTAACTCTGCTTCTCCCCACACAGTCTGTCTTTCTAAGGAATTTAATTACCTTGAAATTTCTCCCTGAGTCTGTGAATTAATTTGGTGTGCCCTCCTTGCATCTTCTCTTCCGACTCCACCGAGCTCAGACATGCACCCCTTGCATCGGCTTACAGAGTTTCCTTGCTCTGTTGCGCATTCCTTGCACTTATCCTAGAGAACCAGACTTAACTCAACACACTCGCAGATAAAAAATTGTATCTCTATCTCTGCATACGATTTCTAACATTCATCTACAATTAACAAACATGTAAATGACATTCATAACACAACATCCATTAAACAGAAATGTAAAACATGAAAAAATTTCATTTTCTATTAATGGTGGAATGTCAAATTACAATAGTGGCATCCGAGCTACAACCGAGTCTCGCCTCTCGATGTTTTCCTCCTATCTTGGCTTACAAAGAATTTTCCTCAAACTCCAGCAGCCTCTACCGTCTAACCTCTAATTTGAAACAATACAAAGATTTATACAAGAGGGGATTCTATGCGCTTCCCTTGCAAGCTTAAATTAGTGGTGTCAAATCACCATTCAAAACACCTATCTAATGGAAATATTACAATGATGGAAATATGCTCCAAATCGGATGCAGATCCCTTCTATCGTCAGCCTATTAATGGCAACCTTATCTATAGCTTGTGCGAAAGAACACATTGTCTCTTCTGGCTTGTCTTCAATTAATGCCTGGATCACGCCTTGGATTCTCGAGGACAAAATGAGAGTGCGACGCCTCTCCTTCCTTGAATGTGCACCACACGTGTTAATTAGCTGGCACATGTTGAGGTGGAGAGATGCTTCTGCATCATACTCCACAACGACAAAAATCATGATCTCCTACTCATGAGATTTCCAACGTGGTTGAAATCCACCTGGATCCCAAATGTTTTCCTAGAGCTGTCTCTCGGCTCCTCTGCTCCACTGTTTCTGCTCCTGCATCTTCCCTGCTACTCATGCAGGTTTTCTGTCATCTAGCTTCCTCTTGCTAACCAATTCCTCTACTGAATCCAACATAAACTTCCTTACTTTATCGATCACCTCGTCCAACTGTCCATTGGATGGTTCTTCTGTTGCAGACTAGCTCGCTGCACTCCCTCCTTATCGATGGGAAAATCACACTGACTTCCCAAGACATCTTCTTCCTTTGTGGCCTTAGCTTGCCACCCTCTTGCAGTTTCCACTCCTGTAGGCTCCTCACCACTGAACTGCTTCTCAACTACCACTTCTCTTGACGGATTCGCTCCTGCTAGTCCTTTGACTGTTCCCATTCCATCTTCCTCCAGTTGATCCCCATGCTGGTGTAATCCTTCATCTTCTTCCAACTTAGCCTGTTGGATGTGCATGCTTTGCACTACCACTCTCCTCTCAAGAGCCTCCAATTCCTCACACAGATCTGAAAAATCTATGCTATCTGCTTCCTCTTCCGTTGCGGACTCCAGTGTTGCATTCATCTCCTCTTCATCTTCCTATATGAAAAGGTCGAGCGGTTCTGTTGAATGCTCTTCTCCTTTTGTTGGGACAGACATCAACATCTATTCCTCTTCTCCCATGACAGTCTCAGCTTTCTGTCTTCCTATAGGATTTACAACATCTGTGCTAGCCTCTCCTCGACCGCTTGGTAGGAATATCTCGACTCCTCCAATGATCAAAATTCTCCCCTGATCCTTCTCTTCGATGGTGCAAGTTTTCAACTTTTCATCATCTTCATTCACATGGCTTGCAAATCCGCGTGAATCTCCCTCCCAGTGAGGTCTTCCTTCTGCCTCCTCTTCGTTTGTCAACATCCTATGACGTGAAATCTCAGTTGATCTCATCTCTTCGTGCTTGCCCACCTGGGAATATGGGATGTCTCTTCTACCCACCTGACAATTTATGAGATCCATTGATCCCTTCTGATTTCCCACTTAACAATCTATGAGATTCTTGCCAGATCTCTTTCCCTTATGACTGAGGTTTTCAGCATGCCTTAGCCACCTTTTTAACACCTGTTGTTGCCTCTTGGGCAACAATCTGAACAGGCCATTTGGCTGTCCTCTTCAAAGGCCATTCGTACCTCCAGTGCACCTTTGACTACTGCTGCATTTTGAATGCAAGCCTCTGCATCTATGTCCGGATTTCACTGAGCTCATTTTCCATCTCTGCCTTTCTCTTCTGTGGGTAGAATCCCGCTTGACCATGTTTATGAACGTCAATGGCCATATTTTCCTTCTACCTACCCTTTTGGAAAGTCTACTGTTCACTCTACAACTAAGAGCATCTTCATCTTTTCCTTCACCTGAAATCTACAGACGGAAACTATCCTCTGATACCACTCTGATGGTATCAGACTATCTCCTTTGTCTACGACTTGCAGACAAAACAAGATCTGATACCACTCTGGTGTCAACCACCCCTTGCTCTCTTGTTGATGAGAATCGATCTCCCAGTCTAGGATCATTTAAGTCACCAAACTGAATGGTTCATTAGGCTCCTGATGGAACCGGTTTAACTTGACATAGGCCCTTTTTACTTCCTTGGCAACCACTATGTGGCACCCACGAACCCTCTCCTTAACGCTTTTCAACTCTTATGCCAACGACCTTAGCTATCGATGCTACGCTCCTCCCTTGATGTGACCACGGGTTGTGTTCGTGGTCCAACTCCCTTCGCGACCCCGCGCTTTGGGACTTTCGCAACTTTCTTTCTTCTCCTTCCTCAATTTCCCAAATCGACAAATTCTTTGGGACCAGATCTACGGTCCGCGTTCTCCTTGCGATCAACCACTGTGATTGACTTCATGAGTTCGGACCTTGCGAGTATTTTCTCCTCTCGAATCTGCTTTTCCTGATTGCGAATAAGCGAAGTGTTGATCTCTCGCCACATGCCCTTTCTCGATGGACGGATAGGATTACTTCGGCTTCCCTAGCTCTTTGGGTATTCTCCTCCTCTTTTCTCCGAAATCACGGATCCTTGCCACATGCTCTTCCAAATCCAACGGTCTAGATTCAAATCACTTTCGTGACTTCGCAAAGATCCTTGTTTTCTCTTGACAAACCTTCCAAAGATCCCGCTCCTGAACTTCTCGATCTTATGCCATCTGTCTCCTCCACGAAGATGGATGATTTCACTGTCTTCAGGACTTTGGCAAGTGCTCAACTCCTTTTCACACTTAGCGCAAATTCTCCTTTCGATACTTAGGCTGTTCTCGAACACCTTCTACACTCCTTGCATAAATATGTGCAACTCTCCTGTGACTTTGCTCAGCTTGAAAACCTCCAAGGTTCCAAGTTCCTCTGTGAGTTTCTCATGCCCTCCTGGCAACTTCTCGCTCTTCTTCCTAAGCTTGTAATATGAACTTACAACACCTTGGGTGCACTCCTTGTGCTTGGCTCAGATCTTCGATGACTTCTCCCTTAGCCTTATGGAAAGGTTTAAGGCATCTCCTTTCCTTTTTCGACGCACTTCTTGCAAAGCCTTCCTTCACCATAATGTTCAACAATTCTGGGGTTCTCCAACACTTCCAACCATGTTTCTTCTATGCACGCTCACACTAGCTCGATGCTCTCCTGGCAGAGTGTTTCAGAGTGTTTAGTAACTCTACTTCTCCCCACATAGTCTGCATTTCCAAGGAACTTAACCGCCTTGAAATTTCTCCCTGAGTCTGTGAATTAATCTGGTGTACCCTCCTGGAAGCTTCTCTTCTAAATCCACTGAGTTCAGACATGCACCCCTTGCATCGGCTTACAGAGTTTCCTTGCTCTGTTATGCACTCCTTGAACTTAGCCTAGAAAACTAGACTTAACTTAGCACACTCGCTGATAGAAAACCGTATCTCTATCCCTGTAGGCGATTTCTAACATTCATCTACAATTCAAAAACATGTAAATGACATTCATAACACAACATCCATTAAACAAAAATGTAAAACAGGAAAAACTGTCATTTTCTATTAATGGTGGAATGCCAAATTACAATAGTGGAGTCCGAGCTACAACTGAGTCTTGACTCTCACTGTTTTCCTCCTATCTTGGCTTACAAAGACTTTTCCTCAAACTCCAACAACCTCTACCATCTAACCTCTACTTTGAAACAATACAAAGATTTATGCAAGAGGGGATTCTATGAGCTTCCCTCACAAGATTAAATTAGTGGTGTCAAATCACCATTCAAAACACCTATCTAATGGACATATTACAATGATGGAAATATGCTCCAAATCGTATGCAGATCCCTTCTGCCATCAGCATATTAATGGCGACCTTATCTCCAGCTTGTACGAAATCACACCTTGGCTCTTTCGTCTTGTCTTCAATTAATGCCTGGATCACGCCTTGGATTCTCGAGGAAAAAATGAGAGGGTGACACCTCTCCTTCCTTGAATGTGCACCACACATGTTAATTAGCTGGCGCGTACTGAGGTGGAGCGATGCTCCTGCATCATACTCCACAATGACAAAAATCATGAGCTCCTTCTCATGAGATTTCCAACGTGGGTGAAATCCACCTGGATCCCAAACTTTTTCCTGGAGATGTCTCTCGGCTCCTCTGCTCCGCTGTTTCTGCTCCTACATCTTCCCCGTTGCTCGTTCAAGTTTCCTGTCGTCCAACTTCCTCTTGCTGACCAATTCCTCTGCCGACTCCAACATCAGCTTCCTTACCTTCTCGATCACCTTGTCCAGCTACTCCATAGGCTGATTCTTCTGTTGCAGACTAGTTCGCTGCACTCCCTGTTTGTTGATGGGAAAATCACACTGATTTTCGAAGACATCTTCTTCCTTTGTGGCCTTATCTTTCCACTCTGTTGCAGTCTCCACTCCTGTAGGATCCTCATCACTGAACTTCTGCTCAACTAATACTTCTCCTGATAAATTATCTCCTGCCAGTCCTTTGACTATTCCCATTCCATCTTCCTCCAGCTACTCCTCATGCTGGTGTAATCCTTCATTTTATTCCAGCTTATCCTGTTGGATGTGAGTGCTTTACAGTACCACTGTCTTCTCAAAAGCCTCCAATTCCCCACACTATTTGAAAAATCTATGCTATCTGCTTCCTCTTCCGCTGCAAACTCCTGTGCTGCAGTCATCTCCTGTTAAACTTCCTGGCTGAAAAGGTCGAGCGGTTCTGTTGAATTCTCTTCTCCTTCTGTTGGGACAGACATCAACATCTATTCCTCTTCTCCCATGACAGTCTCATCTTGATTTATTCAGGTTGCATCTACAACATCTGTGCTAACTGTTAATATTATGGTAGCTGCAGGAGGTATTTACCTCCATGTGTAAACCTGACGAGAATAAAAGACTCTGAAAAGCAAGAGAAAACCCTAATGAGTTGGATAATAACCCTAGAAGTCTTGTCAGCTCAAGAAGATAATTTATATTAGGTTATTAGCCTCCAAGAGAAGAAGTCGGCCAAAAATAATAATAATATACTGAACAGACACATATCCAGAAGGAGAAGTTGGCCCCAACAAATCTAGCAAAACCACTATAAATACATGGCACCAGTTCTCATTTGATACATCTCAGAATTGTAGAGAGCAACTGGTGCACACTACAGTTCCCAGTTTGGTGCGCACGTGTGGAGGAGAGCTGCAAGTGTAGCTGCTACAACAACCGGTTTCAGTATTGTCTTGGACTATCTCTTGGCTAGGGTTTGGACTATTTGATCAACTATTGTTGGTGCACTATCCTTGGAGGAAGATGCGCTACACACTATTTGGCTATCTAGCCTAGGGTTTGCTTTCGGAGTAATTCTCAGTCAAGGTTAAGGTGCTCGGAGGGTGGCTTCGGCCTATGGTTGGGTGAGGAGGGTATCGTCAATGGTAAAATGAGCACACAATATTCTATATTCTAACAGGTTATGGGCCCACACCTCCTTCATTCAGTCTAAATGCTGGAAGGAAACATAGCTGCTAGGATATTGAGCTCGCTGAGGAACTGCCGCTAGGGTTACTAGCAGAAGCAGATTCCAAGACACTGCCGCTAGGGTTACTAGCAAGAGAAGTTGCAGAAACCTTAATCCTCTCGTTGAGGCACCTTAAGTGAAGAGATTGACCTAATCTCTGGACAGATCAATGCACCCTAGCCTAGCACATCTCCTGATACTCTCAGCAAGCCAAGACGTGAAGTTTGAATTTATGGTCAAATCTAGGGTTTGACCAAGTCAAGCAAGCCATGACTAACTCTATGAAGTCTGAGAACAAGTTAGATAGAGCCTCTAACTTCAAAGCATGGAAGACAAGGATTGAACTCATCTTTGCCAACAATAAAGTGTTGGATATCGTGAAAGGAAAGATCGTGAAGCCAGAGTTTGAAGAAGGAAAAGAGAAGGAACCGCAGAACGTTGCAGCTATGGAGAAGTTTAAAGATGTTGACATCAATTCCATGAGTATCATAGTGGATTCTATAAAATACCACTTGATACCCTACATCTCCCATATTGACTCATCGAAGAAGATGTATGATGCCCTAACAAATCTCTTCTTAGTCAGAAACATTGGACAAGTTATGAGTTTGAAGAATGAGCTCCGTAACATGAAGATGAATGATGACGACGACATAACATCATACTTTGTAAGGATCTCCCAGTTAAGAGATCAACTACAATCTATTGAAGAGATCACTTCAGAAAAGGAATTGGTGAACATAGTACTCAATGGTCTTCCCAAGACATGGGATGCATTTGCCGCAAGCATGAACACAAGGAAGGAGTATCCAACATTTGAAGAACTTTGGACTTGCTGTGCTCAAGAAGAATCAAGGATCAATGCAAAGGAGAAACCCCAAAAGAAGTATGACGATCAAGCTTTCATAGCAAGATTCAAGAACTTCAGGAACAAAAGGAAGTTTGGTTCAAGGAGGAAGCCAAATCAGGAAAAAGACATTTCAGAAGTGCAATGCTTCAACTGTCGAAAGTATGATCACTACAAGAATCATTGTCCTGAGCTAAAGAAAAGGATGGAGAAACACAAAGCATCGATTGTCTAAGAAAAGGAACCTACAAAGAAGGCTAAGTAGGATGGAAGAGACTTCTTCTTCTAAAAGGTAACAACACTCTTCTTATTTTTCTGTACATATCTTGTATATCTATCTCTTGGAAAATAATGTGTTCCAATAAGAACTATACCTATGGAAGAACAACAAGATGAAAATGGATATCATTAGATAATACACATTAAAGGATGAAATACAAATCATGTGGAATCTATTGCAAGTTAAGTTGAATCAATCACGAAGAGACTTAGAAGAAGCAAAGACAGAAAGAAGTCAACAATCGAGAGGAAATTGGAAAAAGACTTATGATGTTTTGTATAAGACAACAAGACGAAAGC